>OY856187.1:179649235-179674727 GCA_963693315.1 Diogma glabrata
ATATATATATATATATATATATATATATATATAAATTTTTTTTTTTATTTTTTCGTCTCCACTTATCATATATAGTCGTTTGGCACAAACATTTTTCCAAAATTCCGAGACGAAGCCCATTGCAATAGGTAGATTTTTATATGAAATCTACCTAAAATACAAAACCTACAGTTTTGGTTAGTTTCGATATTAACTAACAACAATTTTTGCATTTTTATTAATCGATTAAGTAGTCCGTCGTTTTACAAAAATCAAACAAGTGAGTCGTTTTACAAAATCAAACAAAGTAGTCATTTTAAATAAATCAATCAAGTCAGTTCGTTTTAGAAAAATCAAACAAGTGAGTCAAACGGTAACCATTAAACTATCAAACAGTGAATAAGAAGATTTTTTCAATTCCTTGATTCCTTAATAAAATATGAAATAAAATAAAACATTATCAATGAAAAGTATATAAAATAAGTGGATATTAATTTATTAATACTAATATTAATTTAAACAATAACTTAATTTATAATAAAAGCTAAAATTATAAGTGGTTAAAAACGAAAGCACGAAAAGGCTGTAGTTTTAAGGCTACAGATGCAATTAATTTATACAAAAACAAAGAAAATAAAGTGATAAAAGCATTAGTGGCACTATATTTTTTATTATTATCTGTGTTATATAAACAGCAATATTTGCACTACATTTTATCATTTAGTAGTGGCATATAAAACATTAGTGTCTCTACATTTTGTCATTTAGTAGTGTAATATAAACAACAATATTTGCACTACATTTCATCATTTAGTAGTGGCAAACTAAACATTAGTGGCACTACAGAACCAAAAAGAAGTAACTCGGCCAAGAAACGTTTCAATAAGTTTCTATACGCTAAAACTTTTAATGATTTTCCTAGTCAGAAGAACGCAAAATAACATTTTAAAATTGCTTATGAAATCGATAAATAAACAGTTTAAGAAAGATGGAAATTTGCATAAAAATCGATACGATAAATTATTGACTGATCGTGTTTTGCACATACTGAACCGTCATGAGAAGACACTTTTCTCGTAATTTAAAAATTTAATTTTCTATCACATCCTTATATGAATTCAGCAATCATTCGCTTTCAAATTTTTAATCTTGATGGTTGCAGTAACTATATATTACAAGTATTGATAAACTCAACAAATCATATAATATTTCCGATGAAGATTTTTCTGCTAACATTACATAAAATAATTCCTATAAGCCCACTCTAAATTCTGTAATTTTTTCGATGATTTTTTTCATAAAACTGATAAATACAATATATTATGATTTATAGCGCAACAGAGGTGCTTGAAAATTCTATCTATTTTTTTCATATCTTTTCCATCTTCATCTTCTCATAAAACATCAGATACACACAAAATTGAAAAACCATCTTATTTGTATAAAAAATATACATTTTTGTTCTTCAATATTCTTTACAAAGATTTAGAGAAATGGTTTATAGTAGTAATAAATCTTTTGAGTATATCTTAAGAGTGTTATTTAGTTAAAAGTCAACATTCTAATTTACATGGATTTCTTGTCGTCTTAAATTTTTCTTTTGTGTTGATGTTGATGTATTGGAGGAGATTAGTTAAAAAAGTTTATCAGGATAAATTTGTTCTTATTCAACAAATATAAAATGATTACCCATTCTTAAAACGGATATATTGCAAATATTGTGAACACCAAATTTTGTAATATTAGAATATGAAACCAATATGAAGGTTTTTATCTGCTTCAACTATTAAAATTATTCCAATTTTTTTAAAGATTTGAAAGTCGTCTTTTACAAAAATAACTAAGATTTGATAATTCGTTTTTAAATAATAATTTTTATGCACCCGTCCTTTTTTATTTGTACTCAAAACATTTTCCTCTACTTCTCCTAGTCTATACGATAATATTCCTCTTAGAGTTTCTGCTCGAGAAATCAAGTCTCAAAATTCTCGAGAAAAATTTGTAATTTTTAGCTCTCGAAATCTCGAAAAATTTTATTTCCACATTTTCGAGATTCTCATTTCTCGAGAAATATTATTGATAATCTCGAGATTTAACAAACCACCATAAATCATTCAATATTATTGTTTTGAGTAATTTTTCAAATTTTTATTTGAAATAAAATCTCAAATTTTTAAAAGATAGCTCATTAATTTCCATATTGAAATTTCTCCACAATCCAAAGTCATTTAGCCAACCCGAGGAAGACGATTTTTTTTCTATTAGCTCAAAAAGCGAAAATAGAAAAACAATTCTCTCGAATTATTCAAAATTTCAGAAATTGATTCTTACAATTACAATGAGCACAAATGATACTACGAAGGTAAAAAACTTGAACAACTATTGGACTCGGAGGAATTTAAGGAAGGACGTTGCGTTGAATTAGGTTTAGAGAAAAGTATTCGTGACAGTTGGAAAATGCAGTCAACTATAAATGACGAGAACCGCTCATTATCCAAGAAAATGAATATATTTTAGGTAAGATCACAATCAATTTGAAGCTTCTAAGAACGCTATGATTTTGATAAAACAACCATCCACTGAAAACGAGAGAAACTTTTCTGTATCTGGAAATGTTTGCAGTAAACAGAATACGATTGAATGACAAATCGCTAAACTGTCTTTTGTGTTTCAAACGTTATTTTTAAATTGCACAAATAAAATTTAAATAATTTTCTTATCCTACATAATGTGATATGTATATTTTTTTAAAACAATTGAAGCGCAATTAAATTAAATAATTTTTAAATCATATATTAATTTGGTGAGACACAACACATTAATTATTAATTATTAATCCATTAATACACAACATATTCAATAATTAAAATGAATAAATATACAGGATGTCCCACGAAAGTTGTCCCACCGGTTAACTGGGGATACCTTGGAATAAATATATATTTTAATAAATATATATTTTCAATGAATTACTTCGGTCTGAAAGACCTAAGTATTACATTCATGAGCTCAAAGTGAAATTTTTACCCCCACTTTTTTTGACATTTCTCGACGTTTTAGGACCTCCTGATTCTAAAAAAGCAAAAAAAAAATGTATGTCTGTCTGTAGGCCGGCCGGCCGGCCGCCATTACCTACGCTGCAGGGTATACCGTTGGAGGGGTTTCAAAAATTTTTTTTTTCTAAAAATAGGTGTACTCAAGGGACAGGTCCGAAAGGACGCTGTATTCGATAACTGTACCGGAAGTGTGTCAAAAAAATCATTATGTGTGTCAAAAATAGCAAATTTTCATATTTTTGGTTTAAAAAACGTTCATTTTAAGTGATTACGAGTAGGAACATTAAATTTGGAGAAATCTTGATGGTAGGGATTGGTATGTGAGATCAAAAACTAGATTATTGCATTATAAGTTTGTCAAAAAAATGTCAAAAGTTTGTCAAGTGTGTCAAAAGAAAGATTTTTATTTATTTTTTATCCAATTTTTTGGAAAAAATAAAATTGTTTGTTTGAACTGAAATTTTATTATTATTGTTGACATTTATGGCATTATAAGTTTGTCAAAAAAATGTTGTCAAGTGTGTCAAAAAATGATTTCATTTGTTTCTTATCCAATTTTTTGGAAAAAAAATGTAGCTGTTTCTATGACGTAAATGTAATTGAAAATGAAATTGAACATGGAAATTTTTGAATTTGTTATAGTTTTTGAAATATTTTTGGAATTTTGAAAAAGTTTGTATTATTGATTTTGTAATAATTTTTGCAATATATTTAGAATTTTGGAAAAAGTTTTAATTTTTGATTTCGTAAGAATTTTTGGAATATTTTTAGAATTTTGAAAAATTTTTAATTTTATTATAATTTTTGGAATTTTGAAAAAATTTTCAATTTTTGATTTTGTAATAATTTTTGCAATATTTTTAGAATTTTGGAAAAAGTTTGAATTTTTAAGAATTTTTGGATTATTATTGGAATTTAGAAAAAGTTTAAATATTTGATTTCAATCTAATTTTTGAAATATTTTTGGAATTTTGAAAAAGGTTTCAATTTTTGATTTTGTTATAATTTTTGCAATATTTTTAGAATATAGAAAAAAATAAAATTTTGAATTTTATATATGTATATATATATATATATAATAAGTCCGTAGGATGACACATAGATGGCGTTACTAGAATTTTTTCCATATGATTTTTATTTAGTACTAACCTTCAAACGATACGTGTATAAATTTGACAGCAATCTGACTATTTATTCGTGAGTTATAGCATTTTGTGTGAAGCAACTTTTGTTTTTGAAAAAAAAAATGGAAAAAAGTGAATTTAGAATTTTAATAAAGCATTGCTTTTTGATGAAAAAAATACAGTGGAAACCAAACAGTGGCTTGATAAACATTATCCAAACTCTGCTCCATCGAGAGAAATGGTAGAGAAGTGGATGGCTGAATTTAAATGTGGTCGTACCAGCGCAAAAGATGCAGAGCGCAGTGGACGCCCAAATGAGGCTGTTATTCCAGAAAATATAAAAAAAATCCACAAATTGGTTATGAACGATCGCAAATTGAAGGTGCACGAAATAGCTGACATTGTAAAGGTAGCAGATGGTAGTGTTTTTACCATTTTACATGAACATTTGGGTATGCGAAAGCTCTGTGCAAATTGGGTGCCGCGTGAGCTCACAGTCGACCAAAAACAACAACGAATCGATGCTTCGGAGGAGTCTTTGGCACTGTTAAACCGCAATAAAAGGGAATTCTATCGTAGATATGTGACAATGGATGAGACATGGCTTCACAATTACACACCAGAATCCAAAAGACAGTCAGCTGAGTGGACAGCAGTCGACGAACCGAATCCAAAGCGAGCAAAGACGCAACAGTCGGCCGGTAAGGTGATGGCGTCTGTATTTTGGGATACGAACGGAATAATATTCATCGACTATCTCCAAAAAGGAACCACCATCAACAGCGAGTATTACTGTGAACTTTTGGATCGATTGAAGGCTGAAATCGCAAAGAAACGGCCACATTTGCAAAAGAAAAAAGTGTTGTTTCACCAAGATAATGCACCGTGTCACAGATCGATGAAAACGATGGCAAAATTGAATGAATTGGGCTTTGAATTGCTTACCCACCCACCATATTCTCCAGATTTAGCCCCCAGCGACTGTTTTCAGATCTCAAGAGAATGCTTGCTGGAAAGAAATTTAAGTCCAATGATGAAGTAATCGCTGAAACTGAGGCCTATTTTGACGAGAAAGAAAAATCGTACTATAAAAGTGGTATAGAAAAGTTGGAAAATCGCTATACTTGTTGTATCGCCCTCGAAGGCAACTATGTTGAATAAAAAAATCGAGTTTTGTCAAAATGTTGTTTTTTTCTTACTTATCCTACGGACTTATTGAACGACCGTTATATATATATATATATATATTTAGAATTTTGAAAAAAGTTTCATTTTTTGATTTTGTAAGAATTTTTGGAATAATTTTGAAAAATCTGAAATTTTTGATTTTATTATAATTTTTGGAATGTTGAAAAAAGTGTGAATTTTTGATTTTGTAATAATTTTTGCAATATTTTTAGAATTTTGGAAAAGTTTGAATTTTTAAGAATTTTTGGAATATTATCGGAATTTAGAAAAAGTTAAAATATTTGATTTCATTCTAGTTTTTGGAATATTTTTGGAGTTTTGAAAAAGTTTGATTTCATTTAATTTAACAATATTTTTGGAATTTTGATTATAATTTTCCGGTAACGTATTGATGTTTCGTGTTAGTTTTGTAATAAATTTTTAAACAGATATAAAAAATACTTGTACTTTAACAAAGAGTTATGTTTGATATACATCAAAACATTGCTGCCCAAAACTAAAACCAATGTCCTCGTGAAAGTTTTTTGCCGAAAACTATATCAAAATCCTTAACCCAGACCGAAGTCTTGATATCTCAGAGCTGTAAGATTTCAGCCCCTCCATATTTTATTATTATGTTATTAACTTTTATTAATATTGAATTGGTGTAATGTATCTTTTACACTGAAAACAATGTCAAACATGTAATTAATGACATGTTATCATTAAAATTTGTGTCATAAACACAACGAAAATTTCATTATCACAACGAAATATGGCATTAAAAGTTTAAAAATTTAATGACATAATTTATCTGTGTCATTAAACACATGAATTTTCAATCATTAAATTTTCTCAAACAAAAAAATTAATGAATTTGTAATTGTTTAACGTTTGTTGTCATTAATAACATGTATTGTGGCATTAAAATATCAAAAATAAAAAATTATGAACAATTTGCCTAATTTAATGATAAAGTATCCTAATTTTATGACATATCCATGTTTTGACATATCCATGTTTTGACATAATTTTATGATTTTTGTTCATTGATTTATGTTCTATTTTGAAAAATTTATGAAATTTTAGCACAGAGTTATGAAATAGTTACCGTTAAGACATCATCTTGGCACGTAGCTATTCAACAACAAATTAGTTTTACTCTCACTTTCTTCCGAGTCGTCCCGACTTTTAGTAATAACTTAAATTAGAAAATAATTATTTTACAGTTCAATTAAACTAATAATAAAATAGTGGAAAGTGAATAATTTATAATAATAATAAAAGTGAATAATTAAGAATAATAAAAACAACGGTAAGTTTGTGTATTTATTTGCAACTTTTTTGTGTATTCGTAAATAACGTACATAACGGTACTCTTTAAAATTATTGGTATATAGAGCTTTTTCCCAAAAATATTGTGACAGCTCAAATCAGCTGTTTTAATTTGTGCATGTAAAATAACCAAAATTGATTGATTTTTTTTGCAAATTTGGTTATTTTGATTTCAATTAAATGTGTTTAAGAAGTGAATTTTTGAAAACAATAATTAATTAAATTGTTAATTGTGTTCTTAAGTTTTTAATGCATTAGGGATAGTGAAATAACTAAAATCGCATTAAAATATGGAAATTAAATCAACGTTCATTTCTTCAGAAAGTGTAAAATAATAATAAAAAAAGTTCAGAGACAATATTATATAAAATTGGTAATTAAATAAAATTGGTAAAATCTAATAAAATTATGCATATATGTACATATAGTGGAAATTATAATTTTCGATTTTGTTAACAGGAACAGTTTTTGGTGCCTGGAAAACATGGGAATAACCTGTTACGTATTTCAATGTGGAATGAGAAGTGAAAAGATTTAGTGTAGTTTTTCAGTTTCCGTAAACTAGAGACTCGACGGAAACAATTATCAATTTTATATAATATTGTCTCTGAACTTTTTTTATTATTATTTTACACTTTATTATTGTTATTTTACACTAAACTAAAGTATTTTCAGAAAAGAAGGTTCATTTAATTTCCATATTTTATGCGATTTTAATTATTTCACTATCCCTAATGCATAAAAAAAGAGCACAACACAATTTGGAGTTTGATCATGTGTGGAGGAGTTTGACCATGTGTGGAAAGCCTGCGCAAAATATAGATTATGTGAAATAAAGGACAGCACCACCAAAGTTATATTAAAAAAATAGCCGTATTATACATTACCATCAGGCTTCAGATTGGTAAACATTATCTGCTTTTTCGTATATAAATACATAATACATACAATTCCAGTAAATTTCGATAAATGTCAAATTTAAGACCAACCTGAAATTTGTTACTATACAATTTTTCTTTCAAACTGAGAATTGTTACTTTCAATGTGAGAACAGTAACTTTCAGTGGAATAGTACCTTTCAATTTGAGAATTATTAGTAGTCTTATAATAAGAATTATTCCAATATCTTTGCTATATCTTTCCTTAATTATTTATAGATTGATATGGATTTTTCTACCATTAATGTGGATAATTCTACCAAATTGCCATCCACTTGGAATACAAACACACCACCTGTAGAAGACCACCTCAACTTCTTAAAGAAATTCGATTTGCATGTCCAACCCATAAAACTATACATAGGCGATAGTATTCAAGATATACAAGAAATTTTTGTTTATTTTGATACTATCAAGTATTCATTCAATAGCATCATTAGAGCAGTCAACATATGCTTCAAAATGTTTTATGTCTTTAATTTGAAATTTCCGTCTCCTGCAGAAATGTTTTGGAGATTTGTTGGATATCACTTTTTTAATTTAAACAGTAAAAAGTCCAAGCGGCACGTATATCCGCTAGAAATAGGTAGATTTCGAGATCAGACAGTTTTGTGTGCCAGTAGAATCTGATGTATCAGATTAGTTTAAACAAAACAAACTAATTTAAAACAGATATCGAACAAATTTTAAAAAGAAAATTAGCTACCTACAAGCAAAATTATATCTATCCAATTTTGCAACAAACAAATATCAAATCTACCACAGAACATGTGTGTGACAATTTATGACACAAACCTATTCTATATCATATATCGTGCAATTGCTGCAAAATATCAAAATAGTTTATTTCTATGAAAAAAAAATTTATTTCTTCTATTCAAATCTTTTATTTTTTTGACTGTTATAAGGTTGACATTGACTGTTATAAGGTTTTTGGAAATTGTAGTTGGGGATTGTTGCAAACTTTTTTGTTGAAGCCAACAAGTCAAAAACCTCTAACTGCAGAGGTTTATATTTATAAGAAACGGATTCAAATGTTTCCACAGATTCTAAATTTATGAAGATTTAAAAAATATTAGTATCCAAACGGCCGTTATAACGGATTAAAAAAAACACTTTTTTTTCTAGTATAAAGCATATAGTTCCTTAACCATGTGTCAGATTTTTCTGATTTACCAACTTGTCCAAGATATTAATAAAACACACATTTTTAAGAAAGGTTTTTTGATCTGGTTCCACAAATGCAACCGTGAGAGCGCCGGTTGATTCAAACGCATTTTGTGTTTTACAAGCTTTTTTGTTGGAGCCGCTCACTCAGAAACCTCCAACTGCAGAGGTCTTTTTTGAAAGAAACTGATTAAAAAGGCTTCAAAGATTCTAAATTTATGAAGTTTTTAAAAGCATTAGAATCCAAACGGCCGTTATAACGGATCTAAAAAACAGAGTTTTTTTTCTAGTATAAAGCTTCTAGTTTCTTAACCATGTGTTGGATTGGGCTGATTTACGAACTTGTCCAAGATATTAATAAAACGCATATTTTTAAGAAAGGTTTTTTGATCTGGCCTCATAAATGCGACCGTGAGAGTGCCGGTTGTTTCAAAAAAAAATTTTTTTTTGCAACGTTTTTTTTGGAGCCACTCACTCAGGAACCTCTAGCTGCAGAAGTCTATTTTTAAAACAAATTGATAAAAAAGATTTCAAAAATTCTAAATTTGTTAAATTTTTTGAAATATTAGTATCCAAACGGCCGTTATAACGGTTTTAAAAAATCAATTTTTTTCAGAAAAAAGCCTCTAGTTTCTTAACCACGAGTCGGATTTTGCTGATTCACGAGCTTGTCCAAGATATTATTAGAACACATAAGTACAGAAAATTTTTTTGATCTACCTCAACAAATGCGACCGTGAGAGTGCCGGTCGTTTTCGTTATATCTCATATCGTTTATATATATATATATATATATATATATATATATATATATATATATATATATATATATATATATATATATATATATATATATATATATATATATATATATATATATATATATATATATATATATATATTTCCTAAAACCTATATTTCTGATGATATTTTGAAATAAAACTTGAAATTCTTCAAAACTCGTAAAACCAAATGATGAAAATTTCGACGAAAAAGTACTAATTTTAATTTTTTTTGTCACGATTATTTTTTTATACATTTCATTCTATAGCATAAGAAAAAAATTGGGACTTTTCCGTCATCTTTATTTTTTATGTTTTTTAAAAATTACGAAAACTTACAAGTTCATTTTCAAAATATCTTGAGAACTATACGTTTTTGGGAAAAAATGACATGGGTTTTTTTTGTAGAGAATTAAATTTCCTACAAAAATGATTATGTGATTTTTTTTGACATCTGCATATTTTATGAGATATTTGAAAAAATCTACGAATTTTTCAAAAATTCAACTTCGACGATTTTGCGGCACGTGTTCTTTTGATTTAAAAAAAAAAAAATAATGCCGTTGTGGTTTTTTGACCACAAAGAATTTTTCTAGGGGGCGTCTCGGAAAATTTAGTTTTTAACGACCAGTCTAATATATATATATTAGGGTGTCCCAAGACATAGAGCAAAAAAATTTTTTTGCAAAATTTTATACGCATACCCGCTAAATTTTTTCCAATTAACCTTAAAAACTTAAATTAAAAGTTTTACTGCGATTGGATGACGATAACCCGTGCCGACTTGAAGTTGAACTTTAACATACGAGCTTTTACTACGATTACTGTGCAATTATTTGAGAAATTATTTTACTCTCATTAAATAAAACGCCAATGAATTAGAAAGAGATATTACTTCGGTCTGAAAGTCCTAGTTATTACATTCTCGATCCAAAAATGAAATTCTTCCCCATTTATCGACGTTTTAGGACTTACTGATTCTAAAAAAAACTGTATGTCTGTCTGCCGTCACAACCGACGAAATCTAGAAAACCGCTGGAAGGGATCTCAAAAGTTTTTGTTTCTAAAAAAAGGATTACTCAATTGTAACAGCCAAAATGACGATGTGTTCGATAACTGTACGGGAAGTGTGTCAAAAAAAATCGTCAAGTATGTCAAAACAAGGAAATATGCCTATTTTTTGCTTAAAAACGTTCATTTTAAGTGATTGCGAAGAGAAACACGGAATTTGGAGAAATTTTGATGGTCGGTATTGGTATGTGAAACCAAAATCTAGATTATTGCGTTATAAGTTTGTCAAAAAAATGTTGTCAAGTGTGTCAAATGAATGATTTTCATTTTACTTAATTTTTTGGAACAATATGAAATTAATTATTTGTTTGACATGAAATGTTATCGAGCATGAAATTGGACATGGAAATTTTTGATTTTGTTATAATTTTTGGAATATTTTAAAAAATTTTGAATTTTTGAAAAAAGTTTAAATTTTTGATTTTGTAATAATTTTTGGAATGTTTTTAGAACATTAAAAAAAAGTTTAAATTTTTTATTTGATTTTAATTTTTAGAATATTTTTTGAATTTTGAAAGGACCATGAATATTTGGTTTTATAATATTTTCTTGAAACGCTAAATGGAGAGGTTTTTGAGTAGTTTGCTGGGTGTTTCATCCTTTTCACTAAGTTATATTAATTTATGATCTGTTATAATTTTCCGGCACTTATTAATATTTCGTGTTAGTTTTGTAATAAATTTCTAAACAGAAATAAAAAAATATTGATACTTTAACAAAGAGTTTTATGTTTGATATACATCGCTGCCCAAAACTAAAAGCAATGTCCTCATAAAAGTTTTTTGCCGAAAACTATTTCAAAATCCTTAATCCAGACCGACGTCTTGATATCTCAGAGCTAGAGATTTCAGTCCCTCAATATTTTAATATTATTTTTAATTACAACAACTATTACTAAGCATATTTTCTTTTCAATGTTTGCTGTTGACAGTCCGGATATAACATCTTGTGCTTTTGTACGCAACATAACAAATATTGCATCAATTGTAATTAAACAATGAAAGTCCTGCATTAATTAGACCGCTCTTTCAGCTGTATCTGAACGATACACGATACAATGCTCTAAGCATTGATATCTCCTTTTTAATTATTATTTCTATTATTATTTAATCTACTTTCAATTTATCAATTTTGGAAACAGGCACCATTCCACCTTTTCTCTATAGCATTCTATTTTATGATGATCAACTTTTTGCCAATGATCTCTAATTTTTTGAAAAAGTGGAATGTCCGGGCGTATTATAGGTACTTGTTTTATTTTCACTTCAAAAAGACTTTTTAACACCAGCTCGTACATGTGATGGTTGCAAGCAAAAATAAGTTTTTCTATATTGATTTTTTTCAACGTGCACACATACGATGTGTATGCGAAGCAGTTATAGTATCACAGCAGAGAATATGCACTTTGTCTTGAGTTTTCAGTCTAAAATAACATTCCAAGCGTGTCTATAAAATTATTCAGTTTTGGCACAAAAATTGTTCTTTGTTTTCGTATGAAATGTATTATATTAAAAAACAATATATTATACAACAATACTATACGAGAGCTTGCCCATTTGAAGGAAGTTTTGGCAGAGGCGTAGCTAGGGGGGGGCGGAGGGGCGGTCCGCCCCGGGTGTCACCCGTTTTGGGGTGACACCCGAACGTAAAAAACTTAAACAAACCATCACAATGTTTTCAACGATAAATCACTTCGAAACCGTTTTGGGGTGACATCCGAACGTAAAAAACTTAAACAAACCATCACAATGTTTTCAACGATAAATCACTTCGAAATTGTTTTGGGGTGACACCCGAATGTAAAAAACTTAAACAAACCATCACAATGTGTTTAACGATAAATCACTTCGAAACCGTTTTGGGGTGACACCCGAACGTAAACAACTTAAACAAACCATCACAATGTTTTCAATGATAAATCACTTCGAAACCGTTTTGGGGTGACAACCGAACGTAAAAAACTTAAACAAACTATCACAATGTTTTCAACGATAAATCACCTCGAAACCGTTTTGGGGTGACACCCGAACGTAAACAACTTAAACAAACCATCACAATGTTTTCAACGATAAATCACTTCGAAACCATTTCAACCAGGTTATCCATTTAATTTTAATTTATAAATTGTGATAGCTTATAAATGCGTCCTATTGGTTCAAAACGGATCTATTCTACTTTTTAAAATTCTTGAGTTATTACTTGAGTTATTATTTGGGGTAGTTTGTTGAACGTCTTTTTATGTTAGTACAAATCCAAAGACATGCTAAAAATTTCAGTTTACTTTTTAAACTAAGAAGGATTAATTAAACATCTAAACTAAAGCAAAATTAGATTACATTTTAGTGTTCCTAGGACTTGATGGTTTTACAAGATATATTTCGTTTACGTTCTTGGCTATATTAGTAGAAGAGAATAGGTACGTTCGATTTGACTGAAACAACTTAAAAAACAACAACAATTGCATTCAATTTATCAGTTGTATCAGTTGCTTCAGTCAAATCGAATACGGCTTATATTAGTAGAAAAAACGAAATTTCAGGATGCAAAGTTTAGGTTTTTGGGCATATTATTATTATTGAGGATGAAGCTGACTTTAGTTTTTTCAATTCATTTTAATTGTAAGTTAGAATTTTATATTGCCAATTTTTGCAAACTTTTCATTTATTTTAATTTTATTGAAAAACGGTTTCGCGATTTTTAAAACAACCCAAAATGTAATAAAAAGTATAACCCTTTGCGTTAAAAAGCAATTGTTATAGAATTGCTTTGCATTAAGCAATTGATAGTACATATATCAAAACTAAAGTTTTACTCAGCGTTCTTTGGATTACATAACTATCATATATTAAACATTCTAAAAAATTATCAGTAGTGCGGTGATAATTCGAAATAATCTTTTAAAAATTTCGAAAGCAAATACATATATTGATAATAGCACGAAGCCGTGGGCCGAGGGCTATTATTAATACCACTTGCTGTAGGAATTTTCCAAAAAATTATGAGAATTTATCAACGAACGAGGGGAATTCGTTTAGAAATTTTTTTGCCATTTTTCATTTCTTTATATATTTGTTATGAACTTAGAGTATATATAAATATAGAGAGAACATAACTTTAAAATTGTATGAAGAGAGACATAAGAAATCGTGTTTGCTAATATGTCATATTCAATTTCTCATTTCGCCATTTGCATTTCTGTTTATTTACAACAACCAGCTATTGTATTAAATTATAAATTAAAAACAATTAAATAATTTAAAACGAAACAAAAAGTACAATCTATTATTTTTAGTTGTGCTAATTTTTATAAAATGAATGAAAATAATTACGAGAGTATTTTACATTTATTGTGTTATTTCCAGTGATTTTATAATAGTGAATATTTTATTATTTTACTGAAAGTATATTATGAAAACTAGCTGGCGACCAACTTTTCATTATTGTGTAGCTTATTTTTAATAGATAAAAGATTAAAATTTATATGTTTGGTTAGAATCAAATCCTAATCTGTCATTTTTCTTATTTCTTTTTATATAGTAGCAGTGAGGGAGAAACTATTATTTTTTTGTGGTAGGTTTTTTTCTTATAGATTTAAAAGAAACTCGCAATAATTGTACAATTTTGAATCAAATGAAAAATTTGCGCACGTCTTTGGGAAGACAAACCGGTTTCTCTCTCAGAGAAATAAAGGAAAACAAACAAACAAAAAAATGATTTGACAGAAGATCAATCACGATTAATTTTAGTTATGGTGGTCGGTTGTTTATGAATTATACGTTGGCCTACTGCCAACCATATCAGTTAACTATTTCAAAAATTATTTGATAGTTTTTAATATCCCAGTAGGCCAGAAGTATAATTATTTGTTATTAATATAATTTAAATGTTATTGGTGAAATTGAATGATGTCATTACATTTTAGAGAATTTAATTGGGTTAAATTAAAATAAAACTAAAGCAAAAAATTTTGTATTTTATTTATTTAAAAAAAAAAATTAAAATATAAAATGATTTTGGTTTCCAAGTTGTTTTTATTTACTAATATAATAATTTATTTGAACTAAATTTATTTAAAAAATCCTTGTAACATAAATGTAAAGCCTTCAAATTTTGTTTAAAAGTGGTGTAGTTATGATTGTTATTAACTAAATGGTTTGACTTTAAATTTAAAAATAGACTTTAAATTTTGATTATTTTTCTTCTTAGATTTTTAGACAATATTCCTTAAATCAGTCTTTAAAACATTTTCCGGTTTTCCAGATGTAAAATTTTTCAAAAGAATCACAATTAAATTTGTAAATTATTGAGCATGATTCTAATTGGATATTTAATTTTGGTTTCAATACTTTATATAAAATTCTAAGAGATAGATTTTATGTATATATATTTTTAAATGGTTCCTAATAGTATTAAGCATATGATTTGTATATTCCATTTTATCAAATATTGTTTAAAATAAGTTGTTGCAAGGAATTTTAAATAAATTAATTCTGGTAGTGTATTTAATCGTTAACACAGTGTACTTATTATGAAATAGACATATGAGCCGTTCACTGCACAACACGATTAACTCCATAAAACAAAATGTTGAGAAAATTGAGTTTTTTCAAAGGTCAAATAAATTTCGATATTTTGTAGTGTTAATCTTTATCATTCAGGCATGTTATTATATACATAATTTATTTAATTTTGGTTACTAAGTATATCAATTAGCTATTATAGTAGTAATTTAATTAGTATAATAGATATTATTAGTTTTAATGTCAGGTTTTTAATAGTCATTTTTTAATGGTCAGACAATTTTTGACTTTTAATGGTGTTTATCTTAATTATTCAGGAAAGTTGTTTTTAACATAGAAAGTTATGACTATAGCAAGTGCTTTGACATTTAAATTTAAAATTTTCCAAAAAGTGGAGTTGGTCGGTCTGTGCAGTGAACGGCACATATGTATCCTACAAATATATTTAGAATTATAGGCTTGCTGATACCTACTATAATTAAAAATATTTTTTTAGATTTCGTCTAGCAAATATCCCAACAAATAAATATGCCACGAGGAGTTCATACTTCTAAAAGAAAAAGCGGGTTCCAGCAGAGAAAGACCAAACAGGCTAAAATAGATGATGTTCAGAGCATATCTGGATCGATTTATAAATATGTTACAAAACCTGATGAGCCAAAGCTCATCAAAAGAAACTGATTCTCACGTAAATGAAACGAATGTTTCAGAGAATATTGGCTCATCTTCAGAAAGTAACAGCGACAACACAGAATTAATAATGATAACCCATGATGAAGACGAATCAGAAAAAAATACTGAAAATGATAGTGATAATGCTGCTAATGCACCTACTATCGAAGACAGTATTTGTATGAGTGAATCACTTCAGGACTTAAGAGATGTATCACATTGGAATATACCCGTCTCTGATAATGTTCGCATTGAAATCATAAAAAAAGGAAGTGAACATTTTCAAAATAGAGAAGGGCCGTTTGCTACTGTATTTAGACCCGGGTTAGACACAAAAGGTAATGTTCGCCATCTTTCTAAAGAATGGTTTTATAAAGTGATGCCTTATATGGAGAAAAAATTCTGCGGTCATGGATGGTTTATTCTCCTATAAATAATAGCCTGTACTGCTTCTGCTGTCGTATATTTGCTGTCACCAATAGTTGTAATATAAATTCAGCATTTACGACTGAATTTCAGAAGTGGTGGAAGCTAAATCCCAAAGTAGCCGACCATGAAACAATGAACATCTGGAGAATTTTGAAAAGTGGAAAACTTTGGAAATGAGGTTGAAATGTCATAAAACGATAGGAGACGCAGCCTTACAATTAATAGATAATGAAAAACAGAAGTGGAAACATCTTTTATCCAGATTATTGGATATAACTTTCTTTTTATCTAAATAAAACCTAGCATTTCGGGGACATGATGAAGGACAAAGTTCTTCAAATAAAGGCAATTTTTTGTCAAAGAAGTCAAAGAAGTATTCGTTGAATTTTTTTCTTTACATTGAAAAAAGCCGCTGATTTAAGCGATGAAATTCTTAAAAACCTTAAAAATGACGGTTTAGAGGTAATGAATTGTCGTTCCCAAGGTTATGATAATGCAGCTGTTATGAGTGGTATACATGGAGGAGTGCAAGCTATTATTAAAGCAAAAAATAACAAAGTAATTTTTGTGGGCTGCATAGATCATTCAATTAATTTATGTGGCCAACACTCATTTGCACAAAATGTAGCTTGTGTAACGTTTTTCCATTTTTCCATTTTTTTCTGCTTCGACTAGCCGCTGGGAAGTGCTTGTTAAACACAGCAAAACAACTGTGAAAAGACTCTCAACAACGCGTTGGAGTGCTCATTATGCTGTAGTAAAAGTATTGGCCGAAAATTTTGATGGGATTGTGGCTGCAATTGAGAAGCTAAGTGATCAACAAGAAAATGTAGACACTAGAGGTGCTGCACACTACCTTATGCATGCAGTGTGTGATTTTACGTTTCTTTGCTATCTTTTGTTTTGGAATGATGTTCTTAGGGAAATAAATTGTGCTCAGATTGGATTGCAAAGCAAAGGCTTAAATATTGATCAATTAATTACAAAAATAGAGTCACTTCGTTTTTATATTGAAAAAAAAAACGAAATGACATTGTAGAACAGGCAATAGATCTTGCTGCGACGAAATCGGAGAGCTATGACATTCCAATGGAAAGACGAATTCGTCGTAAAAAACGAATGGCTGGTGAGTTGGCTCCAGATGTTGGACTGACACTGAGAGCTGAACTTAAAAAGGATATGTTTGAATGTCTTGACCGATTCAGTGTTGAACTCCGAACAAGACTGAAGTCAGTTCAAGATGTTGCTTCATTGTTCGAGGTTGTTCAGACAAAGACTTTGCTTTTGGCGAACAGTGAAGACTTGAAATTATCTGTGTCAAAATTTACCAGTTTTTATGATGAGGTATCGGAAACGGGACTCCTCACAGAGATACCAAGGTTGAGGAGGCATTTAAAAGCGAGCAATGTTACAGTTTCTAGCTGGGTGTGCCTAGACTTTTTGAAATTCATCGTGGATTGGGATTTTACAGAATCTCTTCCGAATCTTATGGTCGCACTAAAGTTATTTATGACTATTTGCGTATCAGTGGCTACGTGTGAAAGGAGTTTCAGCAAATTAAAATTAATTAAAAATTACTTGCGGGCAACATTGACCCAAACGAGGCTTAAAAATCTTGGCATATTAACCATAGAACATGAGGCAGCACAAAATATAAATTTTGAAGTTGTGATTTCTGAGTTTGCAGCTGTTAAAGCTAGAAAGAAGAGATTTTAAGTGTATGTATATAATATGTATGTGAGAGTATATTAATTCTACTCTTATTTTTCTTTTACTATACTTGCCAGGGTTGCCACTTGTATACATTTGTATTAATTTGGATACATTATTTAAAAAATTTGTTAAATGGATTCTGGGTACCAAAAATTCGCAAAACTACAATGGATACAATTTATTCGCAAGAAAACATTGTGTATAAAATGCATTAAATGCATTTGAAAATGTTAATAAATTGTGTTACATTGTTCGTCGTATTCTCTTTTAGTAGAAGATAAAGGAACAGAAAATTGGCGAACAGTGTAGCAAATATAAACCGTTGTGTAAAAACGATAACCAATTTTTGGTTCAAACAGTTCTGAATTGAGTGCATTTAAGGTTGCATTATACCGTAACCGTTGTAATGAAAAAAAGGAATTGCAGGTATATTTTGCGCTGAAACCGCACAATATAGGTCGTTCTCAAATAAATTAGCAACATCAAATAATCATGTATACATTTGGATACTCTTTTTTTATGCAACTGGATACATTTTAATTTTTTTGAGTGACGACGCTGATACTTTTCTAAAAGATTCATTTTCATACATCAATATGAAAGAATGTATAATAAAACAGTACTTTAATTATATATAACTTATTAATAATAATGCTCATATGCAATAATTAAATAATTTGTATTAATTAAATAAAATTATAAATTACGTATATAGGCTTTTTATTAATATTGACAGTTTTCATTCTTGGGATGACACCATAATATCCGCCCCGGGTGTCACCCATGCTAGCTACGCCACTGAGTTTTGGGTTACCTTTTATGTATATTTTTTGTTTAGAACTACCTAGTTCGACGACATATTTATTTTTCAAGAAAAATTCGTATAACCGACAAGATATTTAGAAATTATAAGCACATCAAAACAGGTATGCGTGCTAAAGTACACAATCAAGTATTGAGATGTTTAGGTCCAAGTCGGCACGGGTTACTGTTATTTAAATTGCATGAAATTTTATTTACAGTTGTTTTGACATAAAAGAAAAAAAACTAAAGGGTATGCGTTAAAAAAAAACAATTTTAATATTTCTGGGACACCCTAATATATATATATATATATATATATATATATATATATATATATATATATATATATATATATATATATATATATATATATATATATATATATATATATATATATATATATATATATATATATATATATATACTTTTTTTTTTTTTGTTTTTTCGTCTCCGCTTAACATATATAGTCGTTTGGCACATAAATTTTTCCGAAATTCCGAGATGAAGCCCATTGCAATAGGTAGATTTTTATATGAAATCTACCTAAAACCAAAATATTCGAAAATGTGTATTTTATCTGAGTTTTTAAAAAACAAATAAAAAGTGTGAATTTCAAAATTTAATTTGTTTTTCATTTTGCTATCTTCTCTTTAACTTTTTTCAGTGGGATAGGGACACACAGATGACAGTATGTAAAATAAATAAAATAAAAATGTGTTTTTCTATTTTAACAACTCAAAAGCCCTGTGTTAAGAACGGCTCCAAAATTTTAATTCTAATATGACCTTAATATTAAGTTCTGATTAAGGTCCTGAAGTGAGATTTATTATTTTAAGACTTATTCATAATTTAATGTTTGTTTAACATAAAATAATGTCAAATATCAGAAAAAAGATTATGCCAAAGTCATGATTATAATGTCTGCTGTAATTCTAACAATGTTCGTTAAATTATGACGTTTTTTCCTTGATTTGATGATAATATTTCATTAAGACCCATCATGTTTATTAATGAATATCTTTCATAAAGTTACGTAACGATTCATAGAATTATGAAAAAAAAATTTTATGAAACAATGTCGTATGACGTTGTTTAATGAAAATTTCATAATTTAACTATTGGCATTTCGTTAATACAATGACATGTTTCTTCGGCTGAATAACAATGTGACAGTCTTTAATATAATGTTTTATGTCGTTCTATTCAAGTACTTTTTTCTTTCAGTGTATTTATTGAATAAACAAATTGATATTTATTATTTTATAAGCATTAATTTCTTGTTAAAATTAATTTTTAATAATTCTCGAAAATCTCGAGAAATTCAAATAATTATTCGCGATTTCTCGAGAAACAAAATGGTCGAAAAAATCGAGATTCTCGAATCTCGAGATTTAGAAAAGATCGAGAAATCAGAAACTCTATTCCTATATGCGATAATACGCCCAATATTTGACTTGTTTGTTAAAACCTTCTTTTGATTGTTACCAAATTTACAATAGTAAAACTTTTTATGAATCATAATGAAATGTGAAATAAATTTTGATTTTTCAAAAATATTTTACTGAATATTTATTCAAAACGTTTTCAAATCCATTTCCTTCATTGTGTTTGCTTTTGTATAAAATATATATTTTGATTCTTATGGATTCTATTGTCATAAAACATACCGCTGTCAACATTATAGATTCACAATAAATCAATTCTTTATTGTGTTCACGTTCCTAGTGAAATTTTGATATAACTGTTGAATGAAGTAAAATTGAATATTTCGACTTATTCAAGTTGACTTTTTTTATTGAATTCAAAAGCTACATATATTATGCTGTCTAGGTCAATTGCATTTAATACTTGAATATGTTTTTGTATTTTTCAATGTAAGCATATCCGAATATGTTCTCGTATGTATCTATGATTGGCTGCATAATGCATAATCTCTACAGAGATATATACCATAGACATAGGGTTGACTGATTTTTAATCTTCTTTCTAAAAGTAACTATAACGTTTTAATCGTTTTCGATATACATAAATAACACAATAAAAATCATTTAAATTGTATTTTGGTTTTCTAAAACTTTAAATAACATTAAAAATTCAGAACGAAATCTATTTAATCTTCTGCTCGATCAGTGGTAAAATTGGTTTGAAATAAATTTTTTTCATTTTGTATAGAAAATTGAATCACCCCCAATTTGCAATTAGATTAAATAAGTTTAAGCTCGAAATGTTTTGTATTTTTGTATGTTCTTTTATAGAGTAGAGAGCTTACAATTTGTTTATATCAGTTTTGTTTTAGCTTTTCATAATATTATTTTAATTCTAAAATAACAACAAATGTTTTTAGAGTTTCATATTTATCAGGAGAACTATTGTTGATAGTAGGATATGACTGTTACCGACTAACTCTTAAGTCATGGACCTATGGACCTGAAATTTGACATTCGAATAAAAATAATTTATGTACCAAAGATAGCAGGCTCAAAAACAAATAAAGCGGTGAGGCCTTGAAAATACATATTTTTACCAAGTTAAATAGGGTATCATATAAAAGCACTCTACTGCGCAGTATTTCTTAAAAAATTATTTTAGAATTCTTTACAGTTTTTGCTATAATTTTTTCATGTACTTTTTTCCAACTTATTTACAAAACGTTTGAAATAATAGAAAAATTAGTAAGTTTTATGTTACTCGTACACGAGAGAGTAAAATTGCAGGTATCAGAGTTAAAGTGTCTGACACTTATTAAGCCAAACTGTTTACACGAGACATAAATTTTGATCTCTGACACCCCGATACTTAATCTCAGACACCGATAAAATTTAAGTGTATGAGAGAAGTGTCAAAACTGTTTACACGAGACATAAATATGTTTTTAGTTTTGCAATATTTTATTTGTTTTTGCAGTTTAGTTAAAAAGAATTTCTTGTTTCATATATTAGCTGTTTTTTTAGTCGTTTTTTTGTCGAGAAAACATACAAATATTTAAAAATAGTAGATTGTATATTAAGAACAGAAAGTACTACATTGCTGCTCGTGCATGAAAATTGCTGGTTAAGGCGTAGCCGAAACCAGCAATCATGTCAGAGCAGCAATGTTACTTTCTGCTCAAAGTATACATACTATTTTTTTAACGACTGCCGACAAATGCGATCAAAGTTGCAAAGGAGGCATTTATTTGTTGTTTAAAAAACGTATCGGACGTCAAGTTAAAATTTTAAATTAATAAATTTAAAATTTATACAGAGTTTATATCTATTTTTAAATAAAAATAATTTAAAACGAGTAGTAGTGATGAAAGTAATATAATTAGCACTTCACCTCATATAAAAGAAGAAGCCAACAATTTAACTTTAGATCTGTTGCCTGAAAAATCTAAAGCCGGGTATGAAAAAGCTTACCTATTATTTATCAATTGGTGTAAGAACAAAAAAACAGGAAATTTTTATTCTGAAGATGTGTTTTTGCTATATTTTGGTGGATAGTTCAGACAAAAAAGTGCAGACAAAAAAGTCTTCAACAATGTGGTCAAATATTCAATGTTAAAATCAACATTCATCGTTAAAGAAAATTTGGATATTAGTAAATATAAAAGATTTATGCCTTTTATAAAAAAGAAGCCGTCGGGTTATAGAGCCAAAAAATCAAAAGAGTTTTGGGGAGAAGAAATTAATAAATTTTAATATTATGCCTTTGTCCATTATGTCTTTGGTTTTACTTGCGTTTTTACTTTCCGACTAAGAGCAGAAAAAATTAAAAAATGCTCGCTAAGCCAACTTTCTGTTTTACACTGATAGATAGAAAACATTATTTTTCCTACTCCTATCACAGTAAATTATAAATTACATCACACTATCCATGACATGTAAATTGATTATTTCAAATAGCGTGCGGTAAGTAAAAAAAAGCGTGGGGTAAGTAAAAAAAAGCGTGCGGTAATGGATTTTCATATATATATTACCGCACGCTTTTAATAAAAAGAAAAATTTTTATTTAAAGAAAAATTTGATTTTTAAAAATTAAATATTTCAATTCATTTTGACACAGAATAATGCAAAGCCTACCACAATTTGTAAACTATTTGCATTTAATTTATAATTAGGAGTTCATTTTTTCAAGTAATTATATGCGTTTGGGCATTAAAACAAAGTCGTAGGAAAAGTATATAACAAATCTCGAGTTGTAAAGCATTTTCCATGCTCGTGAAGATACTGCACTCGACGCTACGCGTCTCGTGCGCAAAATTTTCCCTCGCATGTAAAATGCTGTTTACAACTCTAGATATCTAATATACTATTCTATGACAGTCGTTAAAAAAATAATTTTTGGGTTGGAAATGAATAAAGAAAAAACAGGAGCAGGTGACGGACGTCTGAAATTAAATTTCTTGAACAACTGTTTATTCGAAACTTCAAAAGCTTTAAATTATGGATATTAGTGGATTGAATGTCGTCATGCCCGAAAATATAGTTATTAAAAAGAAGCATTTACTTTAAATAA
Organism: Diogma glabrata; assembly: GCA_963693315.1. NCBI lineage: Eukaryota > Metazoa > Arthropoda > Insecta > Diptera > Cylindrotomidae > Diogma > Diogma glabrata. The sequence goes on from OY856187.1 coordinate 179,672,490, forward strand.
ATAGGTTTTTTGAGAGTTGTTCTGAGTGAACCCCGCTTGGATCACTTCTGTGATCCAAGTTTTTGAGAAGATTTATGGAATAATAGAAATAATTCGAAAGTATAGATATAGTTACAGATAAAATGTTGTTATTTTACAAAAGCTGTATTTATTGAAATGGACTAGTGATGCCTACGGGAGAGTATTTCCAAATGGTTTCCTTTGTTTTAGCTACACATTTCTGAAAAAAACTTTGTTTTTGCTAAAAACTTTGTCTCTGTGTAAAACTAAAGCAAATGCACCATATTAGTATTTTCCAAGAACTATTTATTTTAGCTTTTAACACGGATTGAAATCTTGATATCTTGGAGCCCTAAGTTTTAGTTCCTTTATATTTTACACTAGAAGGTGGCCGCATGGCGATGCCAGTGTTTTAAAATAAATGGTTAGAAACTGTTTTTTGTTAGAGTAAATACTGTTATAACTTTTTTTATTGTACATATTAGTATACGCAAAAAGTAAACAGAATAAATTTTATCACTAGACAGTAAACGATGACAATTCAAAAAAGATTAAAATTTTTAATTTGGGTGGATTTTTTGTGAACAATTTTATTTCAAAATTCTAACGTTTAATTTAAATAATGCGATTTTTCGGGAAATTTTACTTAACACGTGTCGCAATTAGGTAATCGTAAAAACATCCGTTTTCAAATTTGCCCAATAACCTTTGTTTTGTGGCGCAACCAAATCAAATACACTATCCATATTTTACGGAATTTAAGTCAACAATCGCATTTCTTTTGTGGCGCAACAAATTGTTATAATTAATATCACAAATAGATAGGCTAGGCAGGGCAAACGTGCTGAGATGTGGAGTCTGGACTATCTATGGAGTGAGTGACCTTCATATAATTTTCTGTTTGTTTCAATTATGTAAATAAAATCTATTATTGTGGTGGATGTGACGTGACGGTTGTTACCTTTTCTTCGTCGTCAGAGTCTCCTTTTTCCCTTTATTTTTTTGGTCTGAATATTTCCGAAATGCGTGCTTATCAGTTAATTTGTGCTGGAATGATAGATCTTCTTTTTTTGGACTCATAAGACTCGAGTTAGTTGGAATATAACATCGCTTGACGCGCAGTCTATCAATTTGCGTCCTATTGATGTTATCAATAGGCATAGTCTCCATTACAATCTTTCATTTTAAAATTGAAGTATTCTAACATTCCTCAAGGAAGTGGCATTCCTCAAGGAAGTTGTTTGTGATCGGTGCTATCATTTTCATAAAATAAACAAAGAGTTACAAACGAACGATAGTGGGGTGTAAACGAATACCCGAGTGAGCGAGTAATACTCACACTTGAACCACTTTAGTTTTGATAGGAATATTTGTTGGTCATATTTTTGCCTGTATATTTTTCAGACAAAATGAAAAATTAAAACTTTTAAAAAATTACAGCTTCACCATATAAGGTTTTAAAATGCGATTGCGTACAAATATTTTACAAACATCTCCTTTTCGTGAACAGAAATTCATTTATTTTCTATTATTCAACAGATGAATGATTATTTGATTCAGGATTATCCTTCCGAATTCTCTAAAAGGTAAAACATTAAACTTATATTTATATACATAGTTTTATGGTGGGTGTTTTGCTTTAGACAGAGAATTTGTTATTTTTAGAAATTGTCTAATGCTAGAGTTTTGTATAACTTTTGTTGGTTAGATTTAGGTAAGAAGCAATTTTTATTATAAAAACTCAAATTTTTGTGTTGATAGAGTAAGTAAGAGTAATCATAAATTAGAAAGTCTATTAATTAAATTTTTTACTTTTTAGGAAATTAAGTCATTGATTAATTTATTTTAAGGGTTAAAATTATGGTAAATGATTAAACAATTTGCACACATTTTAATAGAAGAACTGTGTTATATGAAAGAAGTGGTTCAGAATTGTGAAACTTAAAAGAAAAACATAAAATTTCATTAAAAAATATTGACGACGCTTATGCTGACTTCACCACAGCTCTGGAAACAAAATTATGTGAATATATAGTGAACTCACTATATATCCATAACATTTTGTTATATCCATCAAATATTTCAATTAATGGCTAACTATTGTTCCGGAGGCTCCAACAAATTTGGCCATTATCACTCAAAAGCTTATCAGTTCCTTTGATTCTGCAGTTTTTGCTAGAGTTTCATCAAAATTAGTTTATATCCCAACAGACATAAATTATGTTGTACGAATAGAAA
>OY856187.1:179674927-179758850 GCA_963693315.1 Diogma glabrata
ATAATAGAATTTAATTTTTTTGTTCTTCAAACGAAAATATTTTATTTTATGTTAATGCTATATTTTTTGAATACATATTTAAATATAATATAGATGTAGAATATAATGTTCTTTAGTTCGTTGTAGGTGAGAACAATAGGAGAAACAAACGAACCAGTATCAGTTTTGCGTGGTTTATTATTACTACTTGCATGAGAACACCGAGGTTACTCATATAATTTAAATTAGATGAAAATGTGACTTTAGTTTTTTCTGTGTAAGATTAACGGCATCAGTCGTAATTCGAAATAATGGCAGAAGCCGTAATTCGGATTAACAGCATTAACTAAAAGCAAACTAGAATCAGACCACGCAAAAATGTTTATATCAAGTTGAACGGTTGATTTCACGGTTCACCATATATAGGGGGAAGTGGGGATGGTATAAACAGTTTGTACTTAAAGCTCAATAACTTTAAAACCATAAAACATTTTTACTTAAAAAACAGTTTCATTGTAAAATTTCATATCTTTACTACATAAAACTATTTTTTTAATTACGTAACTAAACATTAAGTATAAAATTTTGAATTTCAAAAAATTTATGTTTCTCGTTTAAAGTATCCCCACTGGTGGGGCACTTATAAGCAATGAGCATTTTTGTATGGGGCACATATAAACACCCAAAAAACACCACAATAAAATTCATAAAGTACCTTTTTTAAAATTTTTATTATTTATTGTGCTTCAAACAATATATATAAGCATATAACATATATATTTCTTTAAAAAAAAACAGCATTTTTCGATTGTTGTAAAACCTCAATAAATTCAGGTAGAAAATTATAAAGAAAAAAGCAAAAATTCAATCTCATCGTATGTTTAGGTTTTGCAAATCAATATCAAAAGTGAAACGGGAAACCACACGTATACCATATAACCATACCATACTTCACATATAAACGCGTTTATACTATCAACATTTTTTTTGTTTATATGTGCCCCACGTGGCGATTTTAGGGTTATGTTTTGAAAAAATATTCCAAGATCTAAAATTTGGCTAAAACAAAGAAATATTATGTTTCTTGAATATTTCAGCTATCAAACCATGTTGGAATATTTTTAAACATATGATGGTAAAAAGAGTTATTCGAGTTTTACAAAAAAAAAATATTTACTTTTGGGTTGCCAAAACATCTATTCACCAATAACTTTTGAACAAGACTGACTTCAGCTGTCAAATTCTCCTGGTGTGTGTAATCGATCGAAGCGACATCTGTGATATTTTTGCCGAATTTTTGATTGATGTTTTGTGAGGAAAATTAAAACTGTTTACAGTTGCCCCATGTTTATACTATCCCCACTTCCCCCTATTTACTTGCTGCGCCAGCAGATATTCCCCACACAACTTAAATCGAAATACTAAAATTTTCGTTAGCATACATAGTTTGTTTTCTGTTTGTTTTCATCATTTACCTATTGCTTTATTTGAATATTTTCTAAATATTTCATTTCGTATTATATTGCATTGTATTGAAAATGGCCTGATTGGTTGTTAAATTGTTTTGATTATAATTGCTTCTGATTTTTGTTCTGAAATCTGCACTGTTTGGACAACAATTAATCCTTGTTTGAAGCTGAAGTTTTCGCGAGCCTCTGGCAATAGGCAACAGTAATAAGAACTATAGATCTTTTATAAGAGAAAATGTGTACAGTTATAAGGATAGCCAAAATAATCTAGTTTTTCTAACACCAAAACTGTAAAGCTTGATTAATGGCATTAATCGTGATGTTTCCGTTTGTTATTAAAATTGGTTCGTGCTGAATTGAATGAAGTTTTGACAAACACTTCAAAGATCATACGTAACTTGATATCTTATTTTTCTATTTTGAAGACACAATTAAGTCAACAAGATTAGATAAATAACAGGATTCGTTAGTTGTAAATCCATCTCCTTTGACTTGAAATACATAATCTCAATTTTATTTACCTTTGAACACTTTTGCATACATTTCATTGTGTTTCTCGGACTTTCCAAACAAATGTTACATGAAATGAAATGAAATGGCTTCGTTAACAGTATAAAATGAGTGTAAAGTAGTTTCATCTAAAACACAAAATTAAACAAAATTAAATGTCTTTACCACATTAAAACATTCAACGGTTTTATTCATTGAATCTTTACGAAACAAAACAAAAAATTTAATTTTTCTTAAACTTCAAATTCTAATAAATCTTCTAAACTTAAGTTAATTGAATAAAATTATTTTCATTTTCGAAAAATTATTTTTGAATTAATTATTTGTTTTAAAGCAATAAAGCGGATTACTTTTCAGATAATTTTGTTTTTGTCTTTCTCCCTAAAATATTTTTGCCCATCCGCAATTCTTAAAACGTCCAACGCCTTACTCAATTTTTTCAAATAAACGGACTGTACATACTTGGTTTGTATTTTTATCTTAATGTTTATGGAAACAGTTGCTCGAGTTTAATTTATGAGTGACAAAAGCTATAAAATATTTTGAAATTCGAGCAAATAAGCACTCAATAAACATCAAGAACCTTAGTTAAAATCAAATTTCGTGTAATCAACTTTTATTGTATAACTGCTATGCATATATCCAACACATCTCCATTAACAATAAAAAAATTACGTGACATGTTTGCACATTATACGAATTTAACAAAAATATCGTGTTAAACCATTCCAGTTGAGTATACAGCTAAATTGACACATGCTTTTATCTTCTTTCTTAGATTCTCATACTGAAATAAATTCTTTTTATGCCATTCAACGCTAAAGAATATTGTACAAATTCTATTGTATAACTTTCTCTAAAAAAGATTGTAAGCAATGTAATTTTCTTTGATTATACTTTATAAGATTATAATCATTTTGTTGATTTCCGATTAAAACCGGAAAATAATTTTCATGTTTTGCATTGCTTAGAGTATTGGTGAGAAGTTGTACGGATTGAAAAGACAAAAGAATAATTTTGGAATGACATTTATATTCAAGTATTAAGAACAGGTACCAAGTAAATTGTTATAGTTACTAGCAATACTAATTAATGATTTTAAACTTTACTCTGAAGTTCTTGCAATTTTGTGTTGTGGTTTAAATATTCAAGTAATTGATAATAGATTTGAACTCACTGGCATCGATAATGTATCGAGCTCGTATCCCAACCGAAACACGTAAAAGAGAAAAACAGAGTTTTTTACTGAGATAATTCCAACCATACCTTTGAATTGAAAAAATTCAAATTACTTCCTAAGTTACTTGAGTTCAATTGCTCACACAATCCCGAATTATAAATTAATATGTTTACTTTTTACACACTTTTATTTAACTTGGGTTTTGACAATTGTGTTGGATGCTATTTTGTGATTAATTTTTTATTAATTAGTTGGACGTATTTGCAACATTATACCTTTTTTAAACTTTTTTTAGTATATGACACAATGAAATTTCAAACATATTCTCATATTTTTTTTTTAAAACAAAAAAATAACTATGGTCTGGTCTGTAATTAAATATTTTGGGTAATAGTTATTTACATATCGAGGGCTGAAAGTAGAAGATTACGCCTGCGGTTCATATTGAACCCCGACGCGAAGCGAGGGCTTTTATTGAACCAAGGGCGTAATCTTCCTTTCAGCCTGAGTGTATTGTATGTACAACGTTTTACACACAACCGCACCACAATTGTAGAATATAACTATTAATGTACCAAGGGCGTTATGTAGGTTATTGCGCCTGGAAAGCGACGTAATCTAGCCCGAGGGATGGATGTCGCTTGATGGGCGTAATACCCAGTAATGCCAGTGGTGCATACAAGATTTTGTGCTTCACTTAATAAGCTAAAAACTAAGAAAGAATTTAATTTGTTAATCTATATTGATAGGCAAAAAAAAAATACAAATGTATCCTAGTATGCCAAGAAAATAACTATTTTGAAGTTTAAAAGAATTATTTGTTGTTTGTACGTTGCTTTGTAAACAAATTTTTCTAAATTTTGTAGCGTATGACAAAAACATTGTATGACGTTTAAAATAATTTGGTAGTTTTGGAAAACTTATATGAACATTTAATAACTAAAATGTTGCTAAACATTTTTAAACAAATGTAAAAATCTTTTACTAGCTTAAATTGAATAAGAATTATTTACATTTTGTAGACAAAACTACAGTAAAAATAATTTTATTTAGTTTTTTAGCGTCTTAATAGCGGGCGTTATGAATTCATAATTCGTCCCGGTTTTTATGAATGTGTTTATATATAGCGTATCCTAGACATTATAACAACTTTATATCATTGTTAAGAATAAAATCATTTTTTGAATTTGTTATGATCGCTAGAAATTTTGAAAATTTTCTGCATAGGATCTTGATGAAACTTTGGCAAATGATACAGGTTCACTTGAAAATGGAAGATCTGGATTCATTTCAAATTTGGACAAAATGGCGGGGGGTCTCCCGAACACCTCTAAGTTTAAATCTTGAATAACTTCTGATCCCGGGCTATGATCTTATTGAAACTTAGTATATAAGGTTTTAGTACTGTTTCCAATATTTCTGCATACCAACTTCCGGTTTGTCACTTCCGGTTAAAAAGTTTTTTTTCAGGTGTTTATCCCTACTGTAGCCTACAATTACCGATCGATTTTCATGAAACGTTGCGAAAAGCTTTTAAATAACATGAGAAAGATTTTATCAGCTTTTGGAGCACATTGGATAAAGGGTTGGGGGGTCCACCATACAACAGGTGGTTTTTTCCACAAAGTTTTTATGTTTGTTGGGAGCATAAAACATTCATTCGTGAATGAATTTTGATGACACTTTGGAAAAAGACGCAAACATGTATGACAAAGAACTGATTAGTTTTTGAGCGATAGTGAACAAAGTGGTGGGGGGTCCCTGGAGCACCTGTTTTTTTTTAAAGCTCTATAACTTCTGTACCTGATAAGCGAATTGGATCAAATTTGGTACATGAGTATGTAGTACGGTTCACAATAGTTCTGCATCCCAACTTCCGGTTTTTCACTTCCGGTAAAAAAAATTTTTTTGTACATTTTTGAAGTGTTTTCAGTGTCTTTATGCACACTACAGCCTACAATAATGAAGTGATTATGATGAAACTTATGGAAAAGGGTTCCAATTAGTGTAAGAAGATAATTATCATGTTTTGGGACACATTGATCAAAGTGGTGGGAGGTCTACCATACAAATGCTGACTTTTCACACTTTGTTTTTAAAGTTTGTTGGGAGCATACAGACTTCATTCATTAATTTATTTTAATGACACTTTAGAAAAAGATGGAGACTTAAGTAACAAAGAATTGATTAGTTTTTGGATAATATTGGAATAAGTGGTGGGGGTCCTCCCAAACACCTGTTTAATGTGTCACACTTTTTTCAATGTTTGTTGGGAGCACACAGCATTCGTTCGTGAACAAATTTTGATGACACTTTGGAAAAAGATGCAAACATGTATGGCAAAGAACTGATTAGTTTTTGAGCGATAGTGAACAAAGTGGTGGGGGGTCCCTGGAGCACCTGTTTTTTTGAAAGCTCTATAACTTCTGTACCTGATAAGCGAATTGGATGGAACTTGGTACATGAGTATGTAGTATGGTTCACAACAGTTCTGCATCCCAACTTCCGGTTTTTCACTTCCGGTAAAAAAATTTTTTTTGTACTTTTTTGAAGTTTTGTCAGTGTCTTTATGCACACTACAGCCTACAATAATGAAGTGATTATGATGAAACTTATGGAATAGGGTTTTAATTAGTGTGAAAAGATAATTATCATGTTTTAGGACACATTGATCAAAGTGGTGGGGGGTCTACCATACAAATGCTGACTTTTCACACTTTGTTTTTTAAGTTTGTTGGGAGCATACAGACTTCGTTCAATTATTTATTTTAATGACACTTTGGAAAAAGATGGAGACTTAAGTAACAAAGAACTAATTAGTTTTTGGATAATATTGGAATAAGTGGTGGGGTCCTCCCGAACACCTGTTTAATGTGTCACACTTTTTTTAATTTTTGTTGGGAGCACACAGCATTCGTTTGTGAACGAATTTTGATGACACTTTGGAAAAAGATGCAAACATGTATGGCAAAGAACTGATTAGTTTTTGAGCGATAGTGAACAAAGTGGTGGGGGGTCCCTGGAGCACCTGTTTTTTTGAAAGATCTATAGCTTCTGTACCTGAGAAGCGAATTGGATGAAACTTGGTACATGATTATTTAGTACGGTTTAAAATAGTTCTGCATCCCAACTTCCGGTTTTTTACTTCCGGTAAAAAATTTTTTTTTTAATTGTTGGCAGTTTTTTCAGTATCTTTATGCACACTACAGCCTACAATAATGAAGTGATTATGATGAAACTTATGGAAAGGTTTCAATTAGTGTAAGAAGATAATTATCATCTTTTGGGACACATTGATCAAAGTGGCGGGGGATCTACCATACAACTGCTGACTTTTCACACATGGTTTTTAAAGTTTGTTGGGAGCATACAGACTTCATTCATTAATCAATTTTAATGGCACTTTGAAAAAAGATAAAGCCTTTATTGACAAAGAATTGACTAGTTTTTAGACAGTATTGGGATAAGTGGTGGGGTCCTCATGAACACCTGTTTATTGTTTCAATGTTTGTTGCATACAACATTCGTTCGTTAAGTAATTTTGATTACACTTTGCAAAAAGATGCAAATATGTACGGCAAGGAACTGATTAGTTTTTTTAGCGATAGTGACCAAAGTGGTAGGGGGGCCTCCAAGCACCTGTTATTTTGGAAGCTCAATAACTTCTGTACCTGATAATCGAGTTGGATGAAATTTGGTACATACACATTAAGTACGGTTTACAACAGTTCTGCATCCTAACTTCTGCTTTGTCACTTCCGATAAAATTTTTTTTACTTATTCTCGTACAACAGAATTTATGTTTGTTGGGATACTACTGCCTGCTTTAATATTTTTATTATTAGAACTACGAAGTCCATAATATTGGTTAGCTTTTAATTAAAGTATTTTATGGATATTAGCTCATTATATATCCAGAACACTATGTTTCCAGAGCTGTGGTGAAGTCAGCCTATGCATCAGCGTCGCAATATTTTACTGGTGAAATTGAATGATGTCATTACATTTTAGAGAATTTCATTGGGTTAAATTAAAATAAAACTAACGCAAAAAATTTTCTATTAACTTCAGACAATAATTTATTTGTTTGTTCTAATTTTATGATTGTTTTAATTATTTGACGGGCGATTATTTTGCGGGCGGTGAAGTAGAAAAATATACCAACGTTTTATATAGCAACGGGCTTTTATTTTACGGGGGTAAAATTCAACTTTCCGCCATGATAACTAGGATGTAAAATGTGTTTTACGATTCATTTGTGCGTAGTTAAATAATACATACCTCTATTCTCTTTCATTTATTAATATTAGCTTTATTTGTATGTTTTTTCCATAATAATAGTATGTATTATTGTATTGTTTTCTAACCTATAGACTAATGAACTTAACCTATTGTCTAATGAAAATTTTCCTATAAAAATTATCATTATTCAATTGGTATGATTCCAATTGGTTAAATTGTTTTGATTTTATTAAAATTATTTTCAAATTATAATCACAATGGCTTCGATACGTTTTGTTCAAAAATCAAATTTTAAGTTAAATTCTCTTATTTCGTTTAGTTGAATTTGGTTGATTGTTGGCAATAGGATCTTTTTATCATCGGGGTTCTTTTTAATCAGAAATTTGATTTCTGAATTAAAACAATAAAGAGTTATTGTTTTAATTCTAGGAAGCTCGCTCGTGTCTCGCTCAAATTTTAAATTTTTGCTAACAATAAACTAATACATTAAACTCTGTTTGTTTAAACTACTATTTAAAAAACATTTTTATTTTGCGTAGGAAATACAATTTTTTCTATGATAGTGTATATATAATCGATATTTACTATTAATTATAAAATTAGAAATCGACAACATAACATTCAAAATTCATATTCTATGATTCATATTCCATGGTTGCGTTGTTTAAAAAAATTTGTAAAATTATATGAAAAACCATAGCAACTACAATTTGTTATTCTTTTTACACTAGAGGGAAAAGAACCTATTTTCACAGGGCATTAAGCGTGATGAAAATAAACTTTTCATATATGATATCATAGAAAAAATATAAAATATAATAGTAAAAATCAAGGTAATTGAAATCGCAATGTTTGAAAATTTAAAAAAAAGTATGTAAATATAAGTTTGTAATAATTGTAATGAACTGTAATTAAGAGTGTGATAATTTTCTTGAGCCTTACTTAGTACCTTTCAAACAAAAAGAATTTATTCAAAACGGTTAATCCGTTCGAGCAAAATTTAACTTTCCTGGTCTCTAAAATTCTGAACAAATTTCGAGGCACCCTGTATCAAAACTAGGGAAAAACACGTATTTTTTTTTAACAAAAAACACAAAACTTAGAATTGTGGATGCAAAATTTGACTAGGTAGTTTGAGTGTCAAGAATGGTTTATTATTCTAAAGATTTAATTTTTAGATTTAATCTCGCATCCTTCAGTTTAAAAATATTGAAACTATGTTTTTCAATCTGTCAATGTTTTTTAATTTTCTTCGATTAAGCACAAATATTCTGATTAAATTTACGGAAAATGTGTATTGTGAAAAAATTCAAATATTTTAATTCTTTTTGTGTTGCTTCTTTAAGCAGTCCATTTGTGGACAAAGAAGTCCTCTGCATGATGTCCCTATAACAATGAATTATCTAGACAGTTTGGCCGTTTCCATAATCCGACTGATGAGTAAAACGGGGGAAAGAATATGTTTTAAGCATGATGCGTCTGATTTTATCTGGGCGCTGTTGGTGACGATATATTTATTAAAAACAACGAGATCATTAACAGCGTGACGATGTTGTATACAATAGAGATTTGATGATAAATTTCGGTCATCTATAATTCGTATAGCACGTTTTTGAACGCAATGCTAAAGAGCCAGGATGAAAACAGATCCAGCGCACTAAATTTGACAACTTTAAATTTGTATGTGATAACTTAAAATAATAGGTGAGATGTTTTCCAGTACGAAAGCTTTGTAGATGTTTAACCACCTTAGATGTTCTTCGATAGTTTTGGGTTTAAAATGAAGTTCTTCCATATTAACTGCTGAAGACAAAATTTATAGTATTTCTGTAGTAGCTTCCAAAAGAGACAGTTCGAATCAAAGCGTTTCGCGAACTAATTATTTTTTCTTGCAAGGTCAGTGACGATTATATTATATACCGTTAACGATAAGGGGAATAAAATGATTTAATGCTAGAATTTAAAGATTCAATGACACTGCTAAAGCTTTTGGCAATAATTGGCATAGTCATTTTGTCTCGTCACTCTTTTCATTTTGAATCTTTCGATTACCTTCTTTGATATTTTGATGCTGTGATTTTGATGCTATAAATCTAAGTTTGTTTCTAAGAGCCAGTTGACCTTCGAACACAAATATTTTTGTTTGGATTTCATTATTGAAAAGGAAACGAATTTAATAATAGCGAATTGAATGGTTTTGTAGAGTTTTGAGAAGAAACAATGTCAGTATAAAACAATGACTATCAAAAGGGAAATCTTGGAAAAATTTCGGCCATCTTTGGTGTCAATTTCTGAGAAGTAAAACATTTTATGGGATTTGGAAACTCTAGATTTTAGCAATATCTTGGATCTACGGTGTATGATAGCGAACAAAATCTCAGATCTATAGCTCAGGTATCTTAGTGAAGCTAGAGCGGTGTCCGTGACCAAATCACAATGACCTCTTAGAAAACGAACTAAGAACCAAACTTGGTGTATCCAACATAGTTTCGTTATCATCGAGCTAAATACCTATTACCAGAGTACCGTGAAATCCTGTAAACAATTTTCATTCCTTGCAGAAAACTGAAAAGGGTTTTGAAAATAAATTTTGCTTAGTTAGTAATCACTACTTACCGTTCCACTGCTTCGTTTTACTGCTTAGCATTTTATCTATCGCATGTAGAAGCCTAATCCCTTTAAAACGCTATCGCAGTATCGATAACAGAAATATGTTTGGTCATTTTTAATCATAGCTTTTATAATTAGGATTACAATATGCACCATAACAGCACATAAATACCTTTAAAGTCCTTGAGATACACGCTTTTTAAAGATGTTGTGAATTGAATCCACTCGTTACCAGTGATGCCGACGAATCACTTCGAATAAAGAAGTATTGTAGCGTGTGATCTTGATTATTTAGTTTGGAATGCTCCATCTCGCCATTCTTTTCAAATTCGATTTCAATTCTCGATTCCCCACAAGACAGTCACATTATTACTGATATCCTTTTATTTTTATAAATCTTTGTTATTATCGATACTATCGTGCTCTCATTCTGTCAAAAAGACAAAATACAGAAGAACTTTTCCGTTCCAAACTTCTATTTCTGTCGTAGTAAGGTGACAGCAGTGTAAAACTCGTTCAGAAGCTTTTGGGCATGAATTATGATTCAAACTTTTACCCTCGTGGGATATAAGCAACATTCTATGCTCGTTGTACAAGAAACCATTCTTAATTTTCTTATATGTATATCAGCAAAACATTACTTTTGTTGTTTGAACATTATTAGTTCAATGAATAATTTCCAAGAATATTTCCAAGAATTTATTTTATTTTCTACGTAGTTTTTCATTCATAATCAAATACAAAATACAATCATTCAATAATCAATCCACCAAGATAGATTTTCGACCCGAACATAATAAAAAAAAAGTTGAATGAAATAAAATGTAGAATAGAAAGAAAGATAAATTTATTATATTTCTAGAACATTTTTTCCTTTTTTAGGGTTCCGTTTTTTATACGGAACACTATTGGTGAGAGTACAACGTGTTTTTCACATTATTTCGATTATCTCGTGAACCATTAATCCGATGAACTTAAAATTTAAGGTGCTTATAAAACTAACCTATCCACACAAGATGGCGGGTTAAAAAATAAATAAAGTTGTGTTCGTTTGTTTTAAGGAGGTACGATGTAAAGCCTTTGAAAACATACATTTTTTTTAGCGAGACGAGTAGGGTTTCATATTGCCCCGATTAACTCCGACCCTACTTCATCGAAAATCTTGAAATATATTTGGAATGATAGAAAATTGAGGAGGTTTTTAATGAAAAATATAGAAAAGTGGCAGACACTCATAACTATATTTATTAAAGGGGTGGGAATGTTAAGGGGTAAAAACATCATTTAAAACCAGGTCATGTGGGGTGTCATTTGAAAGAGCACTTGATTTTAGAAATATTGCCATATTTTTCAGAATTTTGTATTGCATAGTTTTTGAATTATTATCAATAAAGTGACACAAAAAGTTGGTCCCCCCCTTGCATTTCGAGTGCCTAATTAACTTGAGTGGCAAATTAACAGAAAAATTTGAAAAAATTCACAGAGACAGGAAGTTTGATAAACTCTGAACGAAAAATATAGCGAACCCTCAAATAATTATATTTTTGTGTTTTTAAGGGATTGGGGTGGGGAAGGGTGAAAAAAAACTTTTTTGACCCAAGCGAGTGGGGTGTCATTTGAAAGAAGACCGAATTTCAGACACTTAGCAATTTTTTTTAGAATTTTGTGGTACACAGTTTTTGAGTTATTCTAAAAAATGTGCAAATTCCAGACCGTTTCCCCCCCTACGTTTCGACACTGATTGACAGAAAACATTGAAAAAATTCATAGAGACAGGAAATTTGCTATATTTTGAACGAAAATTATAGCGAACTCTCAAATAATTATAGTTCTGTGTATTTAGGGGATGGGTGTAAAGAGGGTAAAAAAAAACTTTTTTTGACCCATACGAGTGGGGTATCATTTAAAAGAGCACCAAATTTCCAAAATATTGCAGTTTTTTTTAGAATTTTCCGGTACACCGTTTTTGAGTTATTCTAAAAAACGTGCAAATTCCAGACCGTTCCCCCCCCCTACGTTTCGACACTGATTGACAGAAAAAATTGAAAAAATTCACAGAGACAGGAAGTTAGCTATATTTTGAACGAAAATTATAGCGAACTCTCAAATAATTATATTTCTGTGAGTTTAGGGGATGGGTGTAAAGAGGGTAAAAAAAAACTTTTTTTGACCCAAGCGAGTGGGGTATCATTTGAAAGAACACCAAATTTCCAACACGTTGCAATTTTTTTTAGAATTTTGTGGTACACAGTTTTTGAGTTATTCTAAAAAATGTGCAAATTCCAGACCGTTCCCCCCCCTACGTTTCGACACTGATTGACAGAAAACATTGAAAAAATTCATAGAGACAGGAAATTTGCTATATTTTGAACGAAAATTATAGCGAACTCTCAAATAATTATAGTTCTGTGTATTTAGGGGATGGGTGTAAAGAGGGTAAAAAAAAACTTTTTTTGACCCATACGAGTGGGGTATCATTTAAAAGAGCACCAAATTTCCAAAATATTGCAGTTTTTTTAGAATTTTCCGGTACACCGTTTTTGAGTTATTCTAAAAAACGTGCAAATTCCAGACCGTTCCCCCCCCCTACGTTTCGACACTGATTGACAGAAAAAATTGAAAAAATTCACAGAGACAGGAAGTTAGCTATATTTTGAACGAAAATTATAGCGAACTCTCAAATAATTATATTTCTGTGAGTTTAGGGGATGGGTGTAAAGAGGGTAAAAAAAAACTTTTTTTGACCCAAGCGAGTGGGGTATCATTTGAAAGAACACCAAATTTCCAACACGTTGCAATTTTTTTTAGAATTTTGTGGTACACAGTTTTTGAGTTATTCTAAAAAATGTGCAAATTCCAGACCGTTCCCCCCCCTACGTTTCGACACTGATTGACAGAAAAAATTGAAAAAGTTCATAGAGACAGGAAATCTGCTATATTTTGAACGAAAATTATAGCGAACTCTCAAATAATTATATTTCTGTGTGTTTAGGGGACGGGTGTAAGGGGGGTAAAAAAAAACTTTTTTCGACCCAAGCGAGTGGGGTATCATTTGAAAGAGCACCGAATTTCCAAAATACTGCAATTTTTTTTAGAATTTTGCGGTACACAGTTTTTGAGTTATTCTAAAAAATGTGCAAATTCCAGACCCCCCCCCCCTACGTTTCGACACTGATTGACAGAAAAAATTGAAACAAATTCATGGAGACAGGAAGTTTGCTATATTTTGAACGAAAATTATAGCGAAGTCATTTGAAAGAACACTTAATTTAAGAAACATTGCAACATTTTTTAGAATTCTGCGATGCACAGTTTTTTAGTTATTGATGAAAAAAAGTGCTATTTTAAGTGTATGTATACCACCCTATATTTCGACGCTGATTTATAGAACAAATATTCCCAATTTAGACCGTTAAAATACTGGTTAAATCTTTCTTTAGCTAACATAAACAGCTATGGATAAGATTTAACCTCAAGTAACATTTTTGATCAATGTAGATGTGATTGACATTTACTATAGACGATTACGATTAAACATTTATTCTGTTATGCGTCCATAGTCTGGCGATATAAAGACTTTACAACATAACTTTATGTCATTTATTTTTGATATTGTGTTCTTTTACATTCACGGAACCCTTGGCGAGCGAATTTTATTTGCACTTGTCCGACTTTTTTTTTCTTGATGAAAAATCTCTAGACTTTGAATAGCATGAGTTTTCTGTTTGTTTTATTTATTTATATGTATTAATTTGTATGGTAATTTTTTTATTATAGAATTGTTTTCGTTCTGACAGTTGAGATGTGAATTTTTCCCTCATTTTTATATTCATCAACCCACCACTCGTCGTTTCTATCATCTCATTTAATAAACATCCTTTTAAATGATAACAATCTCCGTAAAACTGCCAATTAATTTGCTTTCCACAATATAACATCTATCTTCTACTTCTTCTAAAAAATGAAGGGGAAAATCCCACAAATCATTAAATGACTTGTTTAAAGCAACATAAAATACAAAACAAATACAAAACTGTTTCAGGTGTAGTTCAACTTATACAGTTTTTTATATATATTTTTATTTCAAAATGAAAAATAACCCATTACCAAGCAGCCACTAGAGAAAGGAAGAAAAACTAAAATAAATCGATATAATCCGGAGAATGTAAAAATCTACATTTTGAAGAATAAAAATATTTGATTTATGATTTTACGGTAAGTAGAGGAAAAATATAAAAGAAAAGATTGCAAGAATTTAAAGATGTTTCGAGTAAGTTAAAAAGTTTTAGTTTTTCGAACATAATCAACCTATCTTAACCTATTGTTAGAATAACTTCTCCATCGATGACCACTGTCCATTTGTAATATTTCCATCTCGTGTTTTATTACAAATAACCATATTGTAACCTCTCTTAAGCTGGAAAGACCACCTGAGCAGAATCGACTCGGACCTTTTGCATTATTTAATACTTATTTTGTACTAATTTGAACCATCAATAAAAATTTTATACCACGTGCCGTTACGACAAAAACCGTGGCGCTGCTAGCTTAATATTAAGCTAGCAGGACCACATTAAAAAAACATAAAAAAATTTAAACAAACGTTCAAATGAAAAAAGCTGAATTTGTACCATTAAGAACAACGTAATATTTTCAACAGAAGTATTTTAAATAACCGTTATTTGAATTTCAATATCATCGCTTTAATAACGAAATAACGTATATACGCAAAAGTGTAGTTTTGAGATATTTGAGTTTAAAGATGGATGTGCGCATGCAATCGCATGGACGTTAATTAACAATATATTAATTTTTACCCCCAGTCATAAAATAATTCGAAAATCTAAAACCGCCACTTCAAAGATGCCCTTATGGGGAATGCAGCGCACCCATTATATAATAATAACGTATAAATAGCATACGTTATTTCATTATTAAAGCGACGATATGGACTATGGTATATTTATCAGAAAAATTCTGCTTTAACAATCTTATTAGCCTAACCCCTTTTGCATGAGCAGAATCAATCGTCACTTCATTATTAAAATCATTATAGTTTGTATCGATAAAGTATGAAGTTTCAGATTTTGTACCCTTGGCGTTTAGGAGAAAACTACCCTTAATTAATTTTAGCCTCACAAGCAAAGTAGGCTTTTGCATGAGGAGACCCGATCGTCACTTCAATATAAGAACCATTATAGTTTGCACCGATAAAATATGAAGGTCCAGATTTTGTATCCTGGCCGTTTTATAGAAAACTACCCCTAATTAATTTTAGTCTCACAAGAAAAGTAGGATTTTGCATGAGCAGACCCGGTCGTAGACCCGATAGTTTATAGTACCAATAACTCTGAAACTTCATATAAATATTTCATGGGTACAAACTTAACTGGTTTTAATATTGAAGTGACGATCGGGTCTGCTCATGCAAAATCCTACTTTGCTTGTTAGGCTAAAATTAATTAGGGGTAGTTTTCTCCTAAACGGCAACGGTACAAAATCTGAAACTTCATATTTTATCGGTATAAACTATAATGGTTCTAATTTAAAAGTGACGATCGGGTCTGCTCATGCAAAGCCTACTTTGCTTGTGAGGCTAAAATTAATTAGGGGTAGTTTTCTCCTAAACGGCAAGGGTACAAAATCTGAAACTTCATATTTTATCGATACAAACTATGATGATTCTAATAATGAAGTGACGATTGGGTCTGCTCATGCAAAAGCCTACTTTGCTTGTGAGGCTAAAATTAATTAGGGGTAGTTTTTTTCTAAACGGCAAGGGTACAAAATCTGAAACATCATATTTTATCGGTATAAACTATTGACGATCGGGTCTGCACATGTAAAAGCCTACTTTGCTTGTGAGGCTAAAATTATATAGGGGTAGTTTTCTCCTAAACGGCAAGGGTACAAAATCTGAAACTTCATATTTTATCGGTACAAACTATAGTTGTTCTAGATTCTAATATTGAAGTGAATAGACTGCCTACTTCGAGATGAGATTATCATTACTTCACTTTTTTTTTGTATAGGTTAGGGACGACGTGTGAAGTTTTTACGTTA
The DNA here is from genome assembly GCA_963693315.1 of Diogma glabrata. NCBI lineage: Eukaryota > Metazoa > Arthropoda > Insecta > Diptera > Cylindrotomidae > Diogma > Diogma glabrata. Next base: position 179,690,981 of record OY856187.1, read on the forward strand.
TATGCGTGTTCAGAAAATAAAAGTATATACATTGCAGTGCGAGTTTTACATTTTGACTATAATTGGTGTGACCGTTATTCCAGAACACAACTGTTTTGAAAGTTTTTATGGTTAAGAATAAAAAGTAGGCTTCTAACTAAGAAAAAAGATTATATTTGTATACAGCAAGCGAAGATAACTCATAAAATGGTTTCAATTAAATGATCTGATGAGTTTTACTAGTGAAACATCGGAAAAAATATTCTTTAACGATGAGGTGATTGATTGCAGCTGCCATATTTGTCCGCCATTTTGTATTTTATGAAAATTCCAGACAGCATAAGAAACTCTATAAACTAAGCTTCAATTTGGGCCTTAAACAAATTTTTTAAGAGTGATAGAATTTTGGGCTCAGCCTTGATCCGTTTGACGTAGAACGTCCCTTCGTATACTCCTTCTGTACTGTAGAAATGAGGTTTTGTAATTATTCACTAAATCAATTATGAACCTAGTTAAAAATTGAAAAAATCCAAAATAACCTAAAAAAAGGTAAAATGTGCATATTGGTATAATGTAAAACGCATATTGGATGATAAAAAAGCTTGTATTAAGAAAGTAAATCCTTGCCCCATATGGCTCAAATCTGAACCTTTAGCTAAACAATATTGAGTATAATTGTGGCTGTGTCTCAAACTTATTGGCTGATGGCTTCTAGAGTAATTAACCTTGAAATTTGACCTACTTTTGAAAAATTATCAGCTTTGAGACCATGTAGCTACTAAAACCAAGAGCAATCCATGCCGTTTTAAATTTTTCTAAGTACTTTTATATGTTGTGTAATTAATCCAATAGTTATTGCTGTGGGTCACTAATGGGCTTAACAGATATTCAGTCAGATGACAAAGAAAAAGAGAAAAGAAAACAACATTTTCGAATACCATGGCCTAAAAGCCATGAGTGAGACCACCAAATTATTTATGCTAACATCCACCTAGTATAAATTAGAATCCATATTTAAAAAAATGTCATGTGTGACTCATGGTTTTATGAAGTAGAATGATCATATGATTTATACGATTTACCTGTGATCTTAAACTTTGACCTATATATTCCAGGTCAAACGCACCAGATTTAAGAGGTGATAAACTGCACTTTTTCTTATCACAGTACTACTAATATATCCTAAAAATTTTAGGGAAGTCGAAGGTATCAACTATCACACCCTCATACACTTTGTCCAACTTTTAAAAAAATTACTCTTAAACATGTTTAAAATAAAAACAACATATATTCAAATATTTTATATTTATAAATTTTGCGAGCGACATTTAAAGAATGTTTCAACCAAATCAACATATGCGTGCAAACCGTGCAACCTTTATAAATCTCACATTAATCTCAGTATTAAATCTCACAAAAGTAGATAAATGCCGCATGTTGAACAAAACAAATAGTACATTATGATGCTAGGACGTAAAGCTAAAGATTTCGGACGGATATGGAGTTTGCAAATCGAGGCGCTAGCCGAGATTTGCACCCACATTAAGTCCAAAATAGCTTACGTCCGTGCATCATATACTATTTTTTATTCGCCGCAAGCAAAATATTTTAAGAAAAGTTGTTTATTCTAAATTAAAATTATAAATTTTCATAAATTTTAAAATGAAAATATGTGGAACAAGTAACCTTTGACAAAATATTTATTATTTTTTCCAAATTATTGTGTTTAGCTATGACAACAAATGATAACAACTATTTTAATTGGATAATGAAATTTTGAATTTGAGGGTTGCTTTGATAAAAATTTTTATTTTTCATAGAATTTAAACAAATACAACTGCATTTTACTTTTTTGGACGTAGCTATGACAACAAAATAAATAGTTGAAAAGTGATACTTTAAAGCCGCAAATCACAGTAATAAAGTAACACTTTAATATGTAGGCGAATAAAAAAGAATTTATACGTTTGTTTACCCCATGTTTTGCTTGCAAAACGTAAAATTATAAATGAAGTAGGGTACAGCCCTTTTACTGCTTGCAGAGGACCTTACAAGCCTACCACTTAACTCACTGAGCAATATTTTTGCTTTCATGAAGCAGTTGCTCAGACAATTAAAAAATCAGCACATACAAACATTTACACTAAATCGAAATACATGCATAAAAGTTTTTCACTGAACCAGTTTAAAATAACAGAAATAAAATGAAGTAAATTTAAAAAAGCTTTTCACAATTTTTCACTCATATAAGCTTAGAAGGACATAAAATTTTCCATTTTGCATTATTTTCATTTTTTTAGTTTTGTTCTATTGGTGTTTCTTTTAAAGTCAACCCATCGATTTTTTCAACATGTTTTTACTTTAGTTTATACATGACTGCAATTTCCTGTGGGTTTAGGCTATTTTTAGTATGATTCATTGAAATATTATAATCTTGAATAAGTGTGGTAGAAAATATAGAAACTTACAAGTAGTTGAAATAAAATATAAAAACGCAATTTTTATTTTTAATGAATGTTTACACTTATGTGAATCAATGCTGCTTGCAATAATGCTTTCAAACGATGTTGTGCCTATTTATATCCTTAAATTTCATATTGAATTTAAGAACCTTTTCAAAAGTTATCGAAACAAAGTAAATATATAGTTTTTATATATAGAAATAAATATTCATATATAATATCACGAGTCGTCAAATAATAGTCGATTATTTTTCATAATCATTATTACGAATGTCATTTGAGGTCCCGAGTGAGCGTAGCGCACGAGGGAAATTTTTAACCTCAAATGGCATGAGTGGTAATGTTGAAAAATAATCGACTAATAATTTGGTGACGAGTTGTATTTAGCAGACAATTTAACGAACAGAAATAGTAACATTATTTCATACAACATAATCCTTTGTTGTCATTTTGTCTTCTAACAAAATTAAATATTATTTCATCTTAGTAGGCGATAAATGTTATAAATTTGTAATTTATTTTTGACAAACAAACATAAACATGTAATCATTTATGAATGAAAACGGACATTTTTATTATTTGCAAATTGCATTTTTACATAATTTTGTATTATTATACAATTTGTAGAAAAAATTTTATCTAGAAACTAATAATTATCTTTTAAACAAAATTATAAATAAAAAAAAATTATCTTATTAAGAAAAAAAAATTATTTCAATATCTCTAGTTTTAAATTAATATATTAAGTAGGCCGAAAATAGTCACTATAATTCGCTGTTCCTTCCCACCAGAGAAAAATAATCGATATAATTCGTTTTGATTTGTTAAAAAATAGTAAATGAAGCGTTTTTATTGGACCTTATCGAAACTTTATTTAGTGAGTTGAATTGTCTAAATTATTTTTGGTTGAATTCAAAATATTAATATGGATCGGTAGATATACAACTTTTTTGGTAAAATGTGTTGTGTAGTTGGAATGTGCTTTGTGTCACAAAAAAAAATATCCCCAGGTCTCACAGCAACATGCGTTTTGAGGCGTTTATGGGTGCATTTGTATTTTAAAAAATGGATAACTAAAGAATAAATCATATTACATGATAAAACATGTGTATGCTAATATTAACATACGTGACATATGTATGCTAATATTTCATGGTAGGATGGAGAAAATAAAATAATATAAGAATCAAATATTAGATAGCCTACTTTTTTTAAAGAATTTACTGCAATGAAACATAAATTATGCGGCAAATAATTTAGCTTATGACTAATTCCTCGCTAATCTCATGACGCAATCCCTGCCTCAAAAGCTAACGCCCAGTTTTAGAGTTATACGAAGGATTTTCTCTTCGAGCGAGAATGAGGGGTATTTCATAACTAAGATTGAATCAAATACTTAAAAAACAGTGTTTTTCTATGATAGCAGATCCATTTTTCATTTCCAAGCAGGCTTAATTCCCTGTGAAAATGGTTCTTTTTTTCTAGTGTAAAATCATTTTCGCTAAATAACAAATTGTAGTTGCTATGGTATTTTCATATAATTTTACAAAGTTTTTAAAACAAAGCAACCATGAAATAATATAATATGAATTTTGAATGTTATGTTTTCGATTTCTAATTTAATAATTTATAAATATCGTTTGTATACTTACAATCATAGAAAAAATTGCATTTCCTACGCGAGATAAAAACATTTTACGTTCGTGAAATTGTCCCACTCGATGCTAACGCGTCTCGCGAACAATTTTCACTCACGAAAAACGATCTCATCTCTTCTAACAAAATGTACTATTCTAGATCTATATTTTTCTTAGTCTCAGTCGACTGAATAAAGTTCATCCTTTAGGACACGTAAGATATCTACTTAGTAATATCTCAATGGTATGTGATATATCACTTTAACTCTTATACCAATAGCAAGGGTAGGATTTTCTTAACCGAACATCTAAGATTACAAAAAAAATTACAGTCAATAAAAACTGATCCCGCTCCATACGTCAGATCACATTAATAATTATGTTTGTGAAAGTTACGAGTACGAGTCTTACTGCAAATTAAATTCAATATACATTTTTGTTTTAAATAAAACAATCGAAACTTAAAAATGTTTGCAACAACATAATATTTTTTCTAATCATATATGGGCAAAGGTTTTATAAATTATATACATTTAAGGCTCATATTTTTCGAACAAGATAAATTTGTATTCATCGTGAATGAATAATGGAACAAAAACCATAAATCCAACAAAAAACAGAATTACCAAACGTTTTATTAATGTTGTCAAACAAAAAAATTAAATTTAGGGAACAATAAGATTTCCGTAAAAACACTTAATCTCTCTTTATGTCAAAAACCTTTTTAAATTATTTATTCAGCTTTCCTTGGTTGCCTTTTGTTGTTGTTGTTTGTTTTTGTTCCGCGCCGTAATTTATGTCATTTTCTTTTACTTTTGAGCAGCGTATTCATTCGCTGAAGAACCATAAGAAACGGATAATTGAGTTTAATTTGTTTATTTCAATTCGAATATAATTTAAATAACAGATTTTATTTTGAAGAAGGAAAATTGAAATGGTTAATTTGATTATTTTAGTTACTATTTTAGGGTTCCGTTCCTTAAAAAAACAAAAACTGAAATCTTATGGTGAGGTGAGACGGTGTTCAAGTTCTGTATGATCGATTTTTCACAAACTATAAGTGTATCAACTTGAATTTTTCAACAAATATAAAATGGGTTAGTCCTCGCCTGGTGATGCATATATTTGTATTTATCTATATTTTATGGAGAAAGACAAGGAGCCGGAGTCGATAGGGTTATCATTCACAGCTTCTGGTATTACTTGCTAGTGAGTTTGTTTGAGGTCAACTTTTTCATGGTAATGGGTATTACCTCTATTCAACTTCTGGTTTCTCCATTCCAGTTAAAAAGTTTTTTTTTAATTTTTGTTTTTATCCCTACTTTATATCTCACAATTACTAGTCTAAGAGCAAGTGAACCCTCTGGGTAATGGTCTATCTGTAAGACTAGAAATTTTTTTAGTGATAAGTCATGGAATATTAAGTACGGCAACCACCCCCTGGTAGGCATCAGCCCTGCACGCCATCAACTTCTATATTTTTGAAAGTGTAAATAAAATTAAAAAAAAAACTTCTTCCTGTAAGATTGACATTTTTATACGATTTAGTTCATTTATTGTAGAGTAGAAAAAAAAATTGACAGGACATTTTGATGAGTACATGTATCTGACAGGTGAATCGAAAGGTGTGTAGTATATAAGTTAAAATAAACTTTATTCTGTAAAGTTGAAGTTTATATATATATATATATATATATATATATATATATATATATATATATATATATATATATATATATATATATATATATAAATATATATATATATATATATATATATATATATATATATATATATATATATATATATATATATATATATATATATATATATATATATATATATATATATATATATATATATATATATATATATATATATATATATATATATATATATATATATATATATATATATATATATATATGTTTGAGTAAGCGATTTAAAGAAAGTGGGTACAATGACAGGCGATTCTGACTAGTATAAGTCCTTGACAGGCGAAGGAAAGATGCTATGGGAATGCGAGTAAGAGGCGTGATGTAAACTCAATGGTGCAAGTAACACTCCGTAAAGACAGAATTCTTGGTTAAAACACATTTTATTAATTATTATTTGATGTACATTAATTCATTTCAATTACTTCACTTGATATTGATATTTCGCTTTTCTCAGTGGTTACCGAAAAATCAATCGCCTCTTATTAGATATCGGACATTTCTCTAAAAACTTTAAATATGTACAAAAAATCCCAGCGGCAGGTATATCCGCTAGAAATAGGTAGATTTCGGGGTCAGACGGTTTTGTGTCCAAATAAAATTAGATAAGTCAGATTAGTTTAAATAAAAAATATAAGTAGAAACAGAATAATTCAAAAAAGTTATCGAACCAAATTAAATACATTATCCGAACTAACTCCATCAATACAATTTCGGAACAGTTTTATTTAAGTTGGTTTAAACTACTTTTAATAACATATTAAATCCACCAAAGATCAAATGAACTACGTCACAACTACAATTATACCATCACACATAATTTATAATCAAACATTATCAAACAATTTTATTTCAAAATCATCTTTTGTTGTTGTGTCTTTTTGTTCTTATTTAATCTTTTTTCAAACGGTTACTTAGTAAAAAAAATAAAAAACAAAAGAGATTTTGATAATTTTCCTATGGTATTAAATGGGTTGATATTTTTCTTGTAAGGGTTGCATTATAATGCTTATAAAAATGGAACCTTTTGGGTTAGAAAGCTGAAATTGTTTGAGGCTATAGTTGAAAAGTATGTTTAAAAGCTAAAATGAATTTAAATAACATAAACTGAAACATGATGAAAGAATTGCCTTTTGCGTTTGTTTTCATTTCAACAACCGTAGGGTCTCAACCGTTAGACTTAAACTATTTTTTTTGAAAATTTTGGAAAGATTTATATTTTAAGAACGTGAAAAAAAGTTTTCAAATATGAGCTTGGCCATTTCAGCTAGATCAAGGGCAGCAAAGTTTAGTGAATTTTTAAAACAGCTGATTTTTGAGGAACCTGAAACGCCAAAGTAGTCATCTGGATAAAAATAATAAAAATAGGTTCAAATATTCAATATTTTTAAATTTTATTAAAATATTATTATTTAAACGGAAGTTATAGCGCCCTAGATTATTCGACTTTTTAGGCTCTAGCCGCTTAACCGGTACCCGGATATGGCCAGTTCACGAACTTGTCCAAGACATTATTTGCCGAAACATACACAGACAATTATTTTGGTGTAGGTCGAAAAATGCGACCGTGAGAGTGCCGCTAAATTCCGTTATACCTCATATCGTTATATATATATATATATATATATATATATATATATATATATATATATATATATATATATATATATATATATATATATATATATATATGTACATATATATATATATATATATATATATATATATATATATATATAGATATAATTTTTTTTTTTTTTGTTTTTCCATCTCCGCTTATCACATATAGTCGTTTGGCATCAAAATTTTTCCGAAATTCCGAGATGAAGCCCATTGCAATAGGTAGATTTTTATATGAAATCTACCTAAAATATTCATATTGGAACGAATACAGCACTTTATTTTATTTTGTTTTAATAAACTGTGTTGTTCAAATCTCGTGTTGTAAGAATTATGATATATGTCACAACAACACATACAAACCTTTTAAGACCCAAGTGTCGCACAACAACATACGAGCTTGCGAACCCATTTCTTTGATGATGCCACGCCATTTCTTGTTCGAAGCAACGAACCTTTATATAGATTAGATTAGATTAGAAAGGGTTGGGCAAGTTGCACGAGGCAAAACTTGTCCTGGCACGCAGACTCTACGCCATAGCGCCATAGATTTATTGTTTGCCAATAATCCAACTAGTGGCCTATACCTTGATTATGTAACATAATGTCTTCCATAATGGTTAAAACCCAGATAGAGTTATATAAAGGCTCGTTGCTTCGAACAAGAAATGGCGTGCCATCATAAAAGATATTGGTTGCCATCATCAAGGAATATTCCATAGCTAAGACTGAGGATGCTACCGTTGACTGAATACAGCTCATCTGCCAGCAGCGCCTAAGATATCATTTTGGGTAGGGACATCTTCCTTCTATTATCAGTGGTATGTGATATATTCACACTAAGGTCATATATGTGTGTATGACCTTCATGCACTCTAAGAAAAATTCACTACTATAATAGTAGGAAATGGGTTGCCTACTATGATAATAGTAAAATACTTTGATGTGTAAATTACAAACTTCACATTAAAAAATGTGTATAATATGTACAGAAATTTTGTGTAAAGCTACATATTTTGATATGTAAAAAAACATATTGTAATAAACTTCGTCCAGAATGGGTTAATTTTATTTACTCATTCATTAATTAAAAGTTAACTCCTTTTTCAATCTTTTACTTGTATTGCAAATTGTATTGCATAAATTAATGTAATTTAAATTTGTTATACAAATGTTTACATTAATTAAAAGGAGTTACCTAATACATTTTGCATAAATTAAATTTGAGCTCGCTAATACAAATGCAAGTATGAATGAAAACAGGTGTGGCCTATTTCAGATGTACGGACTACGTAGTATTGATTTCTAGTGGATTATAGAAGTTTCGATTTATTTATTTTTCGATATAAATAAGCAAACAAAAATATCAGATAGCCAGTTTTTACTTTTGCAATTAAAAGTGTTTATAAATATTCGCAAGTTTAAGGAATAATCGGTGGTATCTGAGCCTGGGTACTAATAGAGAAAGAATCTGAACTTAGTGGAATAGTAAATACAGATTTTACCATTCCGAATATTATTGATTCAAATTGTGGAAAAGCGGTGAAGTTTAGTGTACATAAATTGGAGACCCTGGAATTTATTGTAAGGAAAAACGGAAGCTGCTGTAATTTGATGACAAATAAAGTTTGAGATTCTGTTAACTAAAGATCTGTCTTTTACTGTCGTGTTTGTTCAATAATCTAAAAGAACCAACGAAGAGTCGTTACAGTGGTGTCAGAAGTGGGATTATTGAAACAATGGTCAAGACAGTAAATATTAGTGATCTCAGCCAGACCCAGCTGAAGGATGAGTTGAAGAAAAGGAATGCTCCAATCCACGGAACGAAGGCAGAACTTGCATTTCGGCTGCGTAAAGTTTTAGAAGAAGCAGGCCAAAGCACAGAGGTCATAGAGGTAGAGCCGGAGGAAGCTCCCGTCCAGAATGCCCCAGCAATTGATCCGATGAAGATGTTGGAAGAACAAACATCGTGCGACATAGGATCAACACTGGAAACGCTCATCCTATCAGACAGCCTCCTAGAAGACTACCACTGGCTAAACACGAGGAAGTGCAAGGAATGCTGGACAAAATGAAAAGTGATGGAGTCATCAGGCCATCTAAGAGTCCATGGAGCTCACCAGTGGTGCTAGTTAGAAAAAAAGATGGGTCAGCTCGTTTTTGTGTAGACTATCGAAGGCTCAATGAGGTAACCATTAAGGACAGCTATCCACTGCCACGAATTGATGACACACTGGATACACTATCAGGGGCCAAATGGTACAGCACATTAGATCTGAAGAGTGGCTACTGGCAAGTTGAAATGCATCCAGAAGATCGACGAAAGACAGCATTTTCTACTGGCAATGGGGGGTTGTGGGAGTTCAATGTGATGCCGTTTGGTCTATGCAATGCCCCAGCAACATTTGAACGTCTAATGGAATGCGTGTTGCATGGTTTAACCTGGAAGGCCTGCCTAGTTTATCTTGATGACATCATTATAATGGGTCGCAACTTCGAAGAGCATCTAATGAACCTCGAAGAAGTACTTAGAAGAATAAGTAATGCCAACATGAAGTTGAATCCGGTAAAGTGCAATCTCTTCCACAAAGAAGTGAAGTACCTTGGACACATCATTACAGAACATGGAGTCAGAACCGATCCCGAGAAGATTGATGCTGTGAAAAATTGGCCAGTACCGAACAATGTTCATGAGCTACGCAGTTTCCTTGGCTTATGCACCTATTATCGAAGATTCGTGGAGAATTTTGCGAATATCGCCAAGAGTCTACATAAATTGACAGAGGCAAATACCAAGTTTCTGTGGACAACCGAATGTAATGAGGCATTCTGCCGTTTAAAAGAAAAACTATGCAACACCCCTATACTAGCCTATCCAGAATCCGGAAAGATGTTCATTCTGGACACAGACGCAAGCAATGTAGGAACCGGAGCTGTTTTGTCACAGAAAGTTGGAGACGATGAGAAAGTGGTGGCGTACTTCAGTAAAGTTCTGTCAAAGCCGGAGCGGAATTACTGTGTCACGAGGAAGGAGTTGCTAGCTATCATCAAGGCTGTGAAACATTTCCACAAGTATTTGTGTGGACAACCATTCCTGATTCGCACGGACCATGCTGCTCTAAAATGGTTATTACAATTCAAATTTCCTGAAGGACAAGCAGCAAGATGGATAGAGATCCTGCAGAACTACGACTTCAAAGTTGAACACCGCAAGGGGAGGATCCATGGTAACGCCGATGCCCTGTCCAGAAGACCCTGTATAGAGGAGTGCAAGTCATGTAGCAGAACTGAGGGAAATGAGGCAATGAAAGTGAACCAAATCAAGTTCCAAACTCCTGAAGATTGGTGTACCGAGGCAATTAAAAGAGAGCAGCTAGAAGATCCAGCTACGGCTCCAGTATTGAAATGGAAAACCGAGGGAAGGCGGCCAGAGTGGAAAGAGGTATCACCTTTAAGTACGGAAGTGAAATGCTACTGGGCGCAATGGGACTCACTATTTATGGACAACGGGATACTTAAAAGAAAATGGGAGTCTGCTGATGGAAAGAAAGTGTTAGAACAACTGGTGTTGCCATCAAGTCGAGTGGAAGAGGTACTGGGAAAGCTGCATGGAAGTATTTCTGGAGGACACCTGGGAGTCAATAAAACCCTGGCTAAAGTAAGGGAGAGGTTTTATTGGGTAAGGTATCGTACCGACGTGGAGCAATGGTGTCGGCGATGCGATACTTGTGCAGCGAGCAAAGGACCAAAAACTAGAACTCGAGGAGAGATGCAACAGTACAATGTGGGTGCCCCAATGGAGAGAATTGCTATAGACATCGCGGGGCCATTTCCGGAAACGACAAAAGGTAACAAATACATCATGGTGGTCATTGATTACTTTGCAAAATGGCCGGAAGCTTATGCAATACCGAACCAGGAAGCAGTTACGGTCGCGGAAACATTAGTCAATGAATGGGTTTGCAGATATGGAACACCGCTCGAATTGCATACCGACCAGGGAAGGAATTTCGAATCTCAACTGATGGAAGAGCTGTGCAGAACACTCGGCATTAGAAAAACACGAACTACACCTATGAACCCGCAGTCAGATGGCATGGTAGAACGATTCAACCGAACCATGGAAGAACATTTGTCAAAGGTAGTAGAAGCCAACCAAAGAAATTGGGACAAGGATCTTCCGTTATTCTTGATGGCCTATCGTAGCGCAGTGCACGATACGACAAATGAAACGCCAGCGAATATCATGTTCGGAAGAGAACTACATCTTCCTAGTGACATCGAGTTTGGCATCCCTGGAGGTCTGGTATCCACGAAAACAGATTATGTGGGACAACTAAGGGAGAAGATGAATAAAATCCATCAGCAGGTTCGAGACCACATTAAGATTGCCAGTGACAAAATGAAAACCAGGTATGACATAAATGCAAATAGTGGCGGTTTTCAAGAAGGAGAATTGGTATGGCTATACAACCCTAGAAGAACTAAGGGAAGATCACCCAAGCTGCAGCCAGATTGGGAAGGCCCATATAAAATAATCAAACGAATTAATGATGTCATCTACCGCATACAAAAGGGACCCCGTACCAAGATGAAAGTGATACATCTGCAAAGGTTGGCACCGTACCAAGGTAACAGCACCAATGCGATCTCTGATATTGTTCGGGACGAACAAAACTAAATGGAGGGCAATGTAATAAACTTCGTCCAGAATGGGTTAATTTTATTTACTCATTCATTAATTAAAAGTTAACTCCTTTTTCAATCTTTTACTTGTATTGCAAATTGTATTGCATAAATTAATGTAATTTAAATTTGTTATACAAATGTTTACATTAATTAAAAGGAGTTACCTAATACATTTTGCATAAATTAAATTTGAGCTCGCTAATACAAATGCAAGTATGAATGAAAACAGGTGTGGCCTATTTCAGATGTACGGACTACGTAGTATTGATTTCTAGTGGATTATAGAAGTTTCGATTTATTTATTTTTCGATATAAATAAGCAAACAAAAATATCAGATAGCCAGTTTTTACTTTTGCAATTAAAAGTGTTTATAAATATTCGCAAGTTTAAGGAATAATCGGTGGTATCTGAGCCTGGGTACTAATAGAGAAAGAATCTGAACTTAGTGGAATAGTAAATACAGATTTTACCATTCCGAATATTATTGATTCAAATTGTGGAAAAGCGGTGAAGTTTAGTGTACATAAATTGGAGACCCTGGAATTTATTGTAAGGAAAAACGGAAGCTGCTGTAATTTGATGACAAATAAAGTTTGAGATTCTGTTAACTAAAGATCTGTCTTTTACTGTCGTGTTTGTTCAATAATCTAAAAGAACCAACGAAGAGTCGTTACAATATTATTTGTGAGAATTTACACAATTTTTGTGACATTGTGAATTTATAATATGTAAGCTTTTACACAAAGTATGTAATATTACAAATTGTAATATGTGGAAAAGGCATTGTATGGCAATTAAACTTGAAAAAATGTGTAAAAAAACAAACTTTATATAATTATTTTATTTATAAAATATAATGAACATCTACATGTTTAATTTAATTTAATTTAATTAATTTTAAACAGGTTTCTACAGCAATTCCAGATTGTTTTTCAAGGCTGTTCTGTAAAATAAAGTTTGAGAGATGAGTTTATGCATAAATTATAAATATATTAAAAGCAAAATGTCGTTACTTACGATACTGATCCATGGAATATTATTTGTTGGGTATCCGAGGTATTTTATTAAATAGCGATTCATTTAATTACCTAATTATTTTAAATTAAGTACAAATTAACCTTTTAACTATTTAAACTTATCACTTTTAATTTAATTTCACTCTTAATATTTTTTACTTCGGTAACATAAACACGCGTAACACTCGTCTTACAGTCGATTTCGAAACGAAATGCGAAATGTATAAAAAAACATAATGGAAAAGGTTGTAAGTACTTTTCCAAATTTTATGCGTAAATTCACACACAAAATGTGCTTTAAAATTGAAATTACACAAAAGAAATGTAAAATTACATAGAAATAGTTGATCTTGCGAATTCCGTGTAAAAACTCACTTTGTGTGTAAAATAACTGAAATTTTTACCCAAAACATTTGCCATTCGTTTTTTTACATTTGAAATGGATAAATTCATTAAAAAATTAATAAATTATCTACTATTATAGCAGTGATATCACAGTTTTAAAATTAAAATTTTTAGAGTGTGTAATTAAATATTTGTTTCATGTTCACTGGGTTGTTACTAGTTACATAAAGCTTAACATTGCACAGTGATAGCTGCACAATTACTGTTAATAAAGAGAATGTGTTTTTTTCTATATCAGAGAGATCGGAGATATTTTAAACGTCAAAAAATTTGTCTGTGTTTTTTTTCATTCTCTGATATATCTCAAATAATATTTTCTCTCTGAAAACTTTTACAGATATTTTTTTACCGGCTGGAAGTCATCGTACAAAGTATAAATTTAAAAAACTGTAGGTAAAGTTTCGATTAAAAAACAAATTTAAATAAATTATTTAATAAAATTTTAATTTTTATTTAATAAATTTTATTTTTCTTTTTTTCGGCGTAAAACTCAGAGAACTTTCCAACAGTTGATTTTATATCCGACAATTAATTATCGGAGGAAACAATTATACGATATATCTGATAGATTTTATTTTATCGTTCCGATCTATATCGTCTCCGATATATATCGTCTCCGATATAGAAAATAAACATTCAAAGTCTAACTTTTAAACTTTAAAATAATTCATAATATGTATATGTAAAATGAAGATATTTCTTGTAATATAGCAAAACGCTACTTCACGTGGATTAAACGTTGGCGAAATTCAATTTTTCATTTAAAATATTTCTACGGTTCTGACATACGACCTTCAAATGTTGCCCTTGTTTTTTTTCTTTTTGGCACTAAAATATGTTGTGTTTTTGTATTTTTTTATTTTTAGGTTAATAATTTTTCAAAATATTATGGAGGCAATAAAAACAAACAGCAATTTTTTTAAAAATATAGCATTTTTCCCTTTGTCTGTCAAGGACTTATGCTAGCCTGAAGCGCCTATCATTATCCCCTCTGTTTTTTAATCGCTTACCCAAACATACATATAAATTTCAACTTTACAGAATAAAGTTTGTAACTTATATACTGCACCTTTCGAATCACCTGTCAGATACTATTGCTCATCAAAATCACCTGTCAATTTTTTTTCTACTCTACAATAAATGAAGTAAATCGTATAAAAATTTCAAGCTTAAAAGAAGAAGTTTTTTTTTAATTTTATTTATACTTTCAAAAATATAGGGGTTGATGACGTTCAGGGTTGATGCCTGCCAGGGGGTGGTTGCCGTACTTAACATTCCATTACTTATCACTGAAAAAATTTCTAGTCTTACAGAAAGATCGTTACTCAGAGGGTTCACTAGCTCTCCGTCTATACAAATCGATTGTCACGAAAAAGAAAGAAAAAGGTTTCAATCAACATGAGAAAAATTTGATTAGATTTTGGGGAATATTGGACAAAGGGTTGAGGGGTCCACCATACCATAGGTGATTTGTTTCGCTATGTTTCTTATGTTTGTTGGAAATATACGACATTCGTTCGTGTATTAATTTGGATGACACTTTAAAAAAGCAAGAAACACACACTTGGACTTTATGGCAATGAACTGTTTAGTTTTTAGCCATATTGAACAAAGTGCGCATTCCAGCTTCCAGTTTTGCGCTTCCGGTAAAAAATTTTTTTTGCAATTTTTTGCATTTTTGAAGTGAAAACGTCTTTAGGCGCGTTTTGCGATTTTGTATGCGGGGATAAATGTATATATTCAAATTATTGTCCAGCTAATTTTTTTAAGTATAAAATACCCATATTCGGTTGTATAACGTTTCAATTTGCAATATAGATATCGCGATTTTTATTAAATACCATTAAAATTATTGTTTTTTATTTATGAATTCATAAAAATCATAAAAATTTCTTTTTACGAATTTTAATTTGATCGATAATGCAGTTTTTTAAAGTTATTGCTACTGTCTTTTTCCGTTTCGTTCAAATCATTATCATTTCGATATTAACAAGAAAATTAATTATTTTTTTGGCAGGCAGTGTTAAAAATAATAAAATATTGGTTTTCTCATCATTATTTTCCATAGTTTCATTCCCGTGAAATAAAATAAGGATAATAAAAACTACTATTTGAGTATGTATTTATCTTTCAATATGAGTTAATATCTTCATCACAAAAGATTGATTTAAACACAGTTTATAAGGCTGCGGACAATTTACGGTATCAAAATTTATCGATAGTGTAGTTTTTTAAGGTTATTGTTATTGTCTTTTAGCACTGTGTGACGTCAATGCGAAGTAAAATTTAAAATGCATTCAGGAGATTTTATAGAGCCCTAATTTCTACTGTCCTTTAAATTCAATTGCAAAGCAGTAAACAGTAAATTTGAATCGGTACATCTTTTATTATGTGCAACGAATATGTGTGTATGATAATAAGAAAATTGAAACAATATAACTGTATACATAAGGTTTAAATTATTATGCCTAAAATTAATTATATTAAAATACGAAAATCAAATCTCTTGTAAACTCGAACAGATAAAGATCTATTCTGTAAAGGCGATTATTATTAAAATAATAAATAATTAAATTACAAAACAAAAGTGTTGATATTTTTATAAAATTAAATAAAAGTGTTTTTATTTTATTTATATCGAATTGTGATTTTAAATACAGTTTATAATACGTAAACTATAATATTTTCAGTTTTTAAAAGAAATATTTTGTGGCTATTCTGTTTTTTTATACTTTTTGTTGTGGTTTTCTTTTTTCATTTTTTTCTGTTGGTGATTGTTGTACCATTTTTGAAATTAAATCTTCTTTAGGTGCGTTGTGGGATTTTGTATGGGACAAAATATATATTCGAGTCATCGTCACGCTACATAAATAATTAATATAAAATACTTAATAAATATTAAAAGAGAGTGAGATAAATTGTAATCATTTGTTATTTTCATTTCATATTCTCATTTTCTTGATTTATAATTTGTATTTTTTTCTTTTTTATTGAATTTTCTTTTTTTTCGGTTTAAGTGTGGTGTGTAATTGTGTCATAGTAAGTAAAGATTTTGTTGTATTTTTAAGTAACATAAAAAACTTGTTTTGTCATAATTGATTTGTGTGTTTTCCTTTATACGTTTTAATAAAGAAAACGCAATTGATAGTAAGAATAACCAAAATATTGTTGAAATTAATGATAATATATTATAAATCTCCCGTTCGCTTCATTCATATTTTGGTTTTTTCGTCTTTATTGAATTTGATGTTTTTCTCGGTTAATAACAGTGTGGAAGTGTGGTAAAGTAAGAAAAGATTTTGTTGTATTTAGACGATAAAAATACAGCTATTTCACAGTTTTAAGTATTCACTTCCGTCGGCAGTCCTCAAGACTGCCATCTTTTTTAAGTGTTTGTATGCACACTGCAACCTAAAAAATTGAAGTGATTATGACGAAACTTATGGAAAAGGTTTCAATTAGTGTGAGAAGATAATGATCAACTTTTTGAATACATCAATCAAAGTGTTGAGGGTCCGCCATACAACTGCTGACTTTTCTCACGTTTTAAAAGTTTGTTGGGAGCATACAGACATCGTTCATTAATCAATTTTGATGACACTTTGGCAAAAGATTGAAATTTGAATGAAAAAGAACCGATTGGTTTTTGAACAATACTGGGATAAACGGTGGGTGGTCGCCCGAGCACCTGTTTATTTGAAACTTCAATAACATCAGTTCCTGATAACTAATTTTGGTTAATCTTGGTAAATATGCTAAAATTTTGATTAAAACCTACATCCCAACTTTCGGTTTGTCATTGCCAGAAAAAAGTTTTTTTATTTTTTCTCTTCGGACAATAAAATTTATGTCTGTTGGGATACTAAAGGATTCTTTATTGAACTAATTTTGATAAAACTTTAGAAAAAGATGGAGATTCATATGAAAAGGCACTGATAAGCTTTTGTGCAATAATGGGCAACGTGATGGGGGTTCCGGAGCATCTGTTGTTTATAATTAGAACTACCCAGAATTCACTAACTTAAGACATTAATTGAAGTATTTGATGGATATAAGCTAAACATATATCCAATACAGCTTGTTCCCAGAGCTGTGGTAAAGTCAGCCTATACATCAGCGTCTCCTCCAACAGTTTTTTATTGCTTATATATTTTATATAAATTTTTCATGTGTCAAACACAGACGACAAACATTATTACAGACAATCGAATTCTACTTATATTAATAATTTGTATAGCCTATTTAACTGCTGATTTTAAAAGCGAATATGTATATTTCTTTTCTTTATTGTTTAACCTTTCAACATTATATGTTAATTAAACAAGCATTTACAAATCTTGAAAAACGCCAAAAACATATTTTCCTCTTTATGTTTTTCAAATTCTAATTACTATACCTCTCTTCGTATTAAAAGTTTAATTGCCAAAAATACAATATTTTATAGTTTCCATTATTTTCGAGGTTTACTTTAAAGTTTAAACAAATGACACACAATATTGAGATATATTAATATTCTTGTTGTGAATACGAATAAAAAAATATTATACAGAATGGAACAAATTAGCACTTTGTTTTTAAGGTATGAATGGAATAAATTTAAAATAAAAATTATTTAAGAATGTCATGGGATAACATAAGGGTTCTACGAAAATTGTCTTTTCTCATTCGATATCGAAGATTTAAAGAAAATTATAAATTCAACTGGTGTTTTGGTGAAAATTTTTGTTTAACTTTTAAGAATAAATCATTTGAATTATCTAACTTTTCAATAGTCTTCTTAAAACCGACCTACCACGTATTATGCCTGGTAAAACATAATTTTTTTTTCATCCTAACAAAGTTTTATTTTTCTAAACATAACTTTTAAAAAGTTCAAATTTTCTCTTAATCCTTTGAAATAAAATAAACTTGACAGCTGTATTTAGTTTCGTTATATAAATGCGATGGACATGATTTCATTCCAAATAAAATAAACAGATCAAAAGCTTTTATTATGATGGTTAGAACTCATAGAAAGAATCAGTAAAACTTTTTACGGTGGAGAATTAGAAGAACGTGAGGAATAAGAGCTTATTTGAAGGAAATACAAATAAAACAATTAGAACAATTTAAATGAAAAATTATTTTTTTTTTAAATGTCGAGTACTTTTTGAATGTGCTAGGTGTAGTTCTACAACAGGTGTGGCCAACACTTTAATTCTAACGATTATTGACTTTTTGAGTTAATTTCAAGTTTTTTATTGTGCCGGTTTTGATAGTCACTCTATACTGGAGTGGTCACCCCACTGAAACTAACACCATCGACAAGAAGGACCCTTTCTACATAGCACTAGAATATGTACTGAAATCATAGCTTGAAAATGTATTCGCGCTATATGTACTTGCTGCGTGTATTCCTTAATAGCTTGTATTTCTCGCTATTTTTCTGCATCCACCATCCAATATTTATCGTATTTAAACAATTCAATTACTTTTCTTTGTTTGTTATAAATTTGATTTAATAGATAAAATGTCGAAAATTATTTCTTTTAAGTTTATTGATCATAAATTTATTGTACAATGCATATATATATTTAGCAACAATATCTATTTAATACATGTATGTTCACCTTTTAATTATAAATTTACTGGTGTATATTGTCTTCCAACTATTTTATATCAGCAACTACTTAATTAACTCATCTCATCACCACATTAACATAATCAATCTATTTTCATAAAATTGTTTTTTTTTTTTTTTTTTTTTTTTAATAAAATGTGTTGTGTAATAGGGTTTAGAATATGTGTCACAACAACACATAAATACCTTTTAAGACCTAGGTCTAGACCTGGGTCCCACAACAACTGGCGTTCTGAGGTGTAGATTAACGCTTTTTTTAAACATCTGTGGGTTGAAGCCACCTGAGACTAAGTGTTCCGGCAAACTATTCCATTTGTACGCAGTTCGGACAAAGAAGTCTCTCTGCGATCTGCCAGTATGACAGCGCGGGATCTTTACCGTTTCACTGGTTGCGGCAGCCGATTGCCGAGTGGAACGGGGGTAAGAATAAGTTTGAGGCATGATGCCGCTGATTTCATCTGAGCACTGCTGATGACGATATTTGTAAAAAACAACGAGGTCAGCAACAGTGCGACGATGTTGTAGGGAATCAAGTTGTGATGTCAAAGTTCGATCACCTACAATTCGTATAGCTCGCTTTTGAACAGAGTCCAAGAGGGCCAAGATGGAAACAGAGGCAGCACCCCAAACTTGACAGCAGTACTCCATACAGGGACGAATATAGGACTTATAAACATGGAGCAATTGGTATGGAGTGAAAAATTTTTTGCATCTATTTAGGAGGCCGAGTTTTTTAGACGCGCTTTTTGCCATCGCCATTACATGATCGTTCCAGAGTAGGTCATTTGAAACTGTGACACCCAATAAACGAATGTTTTTACATTCACCTATTGGTTCATCACACATACTAAATAAAATATCTTTGGGGAACTCGGTCTTTAATCTGGAAACAATCAACAGCTGTGTTTTGGTGGAGTTGAAATTGACAAGGTTTTGGTCACCCCAGTCGGCGACTTTATTCAGGTCTTTGTTCACGTTTATGGCAGCGTCTCTCCGGGCAGGATTAATTCGTTCGTGCATTTTACCTTTTGAAGGAAGGGGCTCGAACGACTTGTGCAGAGTACTATCATCTGCAAAACTATTTATTGGGTTGCTGGTGATTTTCAACAATTCGTTGATATAAATCAAAAATAGGGTTGGGGACAATACTGAGCCTTGGGGTACACCAGCGTTAATTAGTTTAGACTCAGAAGAATATCCGTCTAAGGTTACCGAAATGTATCGGTCGGATAGAAAATTTTGAATCAGCTTCACAACATTGGGATGAAAACCGTACGCAACGAGCTTGTTGATTAAGTTGGCATGCCGGACTCGATCGAATGCCTTGGAGATGTCTAAAGCGATAACGTATGTTTCACCACCTTTATCAAGTATGCTGTTCCAACAATGCGCTACATAGTTTAATAGATCGGTAGTTGATCTTTTGTTTCGAAAACCGTATTGGCTGTCGGATATTAAATGATTTTCTTCCAGAAATTTTGTTTAGTGAAATAATTAATTTTTAAGATACAGAAGTACAATTAGACTACAAGTTTTAAAGTCAACAACAAACTTTTTTAAATAATTCTTTTTAAACAAAACTTCATTAAGTTTCTGTATGAGAATTCTTAATAATAATAAAAACAAAATTTTTATAATGAATTTTGAAATGAATACTAGATGAATAATAATTTTTATGAAAACTAGATAGAAAAAATTGTACCTAAAATTTTATTAATCTATTGCTAAAAGATTGAAACGCATTTAAAAAAGAATTTGAATTAAACGCAAACGATTAAATAAAATGTCACCACAAAATAAACACCAACACACGCCTTCATTACGTTCATTCTGACTTTAATTGGTAATTCAGTTGAAATATCTTTTTTGAAAATGTGATGGCTCATATCAGCCATACATTTAAATTCGAATGAAAATGACGAGAAAATGGCTGAGTTTGCAATATCAAAATATGGAGGGGCTGAAATCTCAAGCTCTGAGATATCAAGATTTCGGTCTGGGTTGAGGATTTTGATATAGTTTTCGGCAAAAAACTTTTATTAGGACATTGTTTTTAGTTTTGGTCAGCGATGTATATTTAGCGTTTCGAGAAAATATTACAAAATCACATATTCAGATTTCTTTCAAAATTCCAAAAATATTGTAAAAATTAAATAAAATCAAAAATTTAAACTTTTTCCAAAATTCTAAAAATATTTCAAAAATTATAACAATACCAAAAATTGAAACTTTTTTCAAAAATCCAAAAATTATTATAAAACCAAAAATTTTAAATTTTTCAAAATTCTAAAAATATTCCAAAAATTCATACAAAATCAAAAATTGAAACTTTTTTCAAAATTCTTAAAATATATACATAAAAAAAATTCAAAAATTCTGTTTTTTCCAAAATTCTAAAAATATTGCAAAACTTATAACAAAATCAAATATTAAAACTTTTTCCAAAATTCTAAAAATTTTGCCAAAAATTATTACAAAATCATAAATATAAACTTTTTTCAAAATTTAAAAAATATTTCAAAAACTGTAACAAATTCAAAAATTTCCATGTTCAATAACATTTACGTAATATTCCAAAAATTAGAATAAAATCAAATATTTAAACCTTTTATTAATTCTAACAATATTCCAAAATTTCCTAAAATTCATAAAATGCCAAATTTTTTCCAAAATTTAAAAATATGGCAAAAATATCAAAAATTCAAACTTTTTTCAAAATTCCAAAAATTATTATAAAATCAAAAATTTTTAATTTTTTTAATTCTAAACATATTACAAAAATTCTTACAAAAAAAAACTTGAAACTTTTTTCAAAATTCTAAAAATACATATAAATTCTATTTTTTTTTTTCAAAATTCTAAATATAAGGTAGGGTCGCCAAATTTCGTCCCCGAACATAATTACGTCCCCATCGGTTTCTTTTTTCCTAAATAGCGCCAACTAGTTTTTATTTTTATATTGCAAAAATTATAACAAAATCAAAAATTAGAACTTTTTCCAAAATTCTAAAAATATTGCAAAAATTGACTTTTTTCAAAATTCCAAAAATTATAATAAAATCAAAAATTTTAATTTTTCAAAATTCTAAAAATATTCCAAAAATTCTTACAAAATCAAAAATTGAAACTTTTTTCAAAATTCTAAAATTATATATAAAAAGAATATTTTTTTCAAAATTCTAAAAATATTGCAAAAATTATAACAAAAATTAAAACTTTTTCCAAAATTCTATAAATATTGCAAAAATTATTACAAAATCAAAAACACAATCTTTTTTCTAAATTCCAAAATAATTCAAAAACTACAACAAATTCAAAAAATTTCTATGTCCAATTTCTTTTCAATTACGTTTACGTCATAAAAACAGCAAAAAATTTTTTTTCCAAAAAATTGGCTAAAAAATAAATGAAATCATTTTTTGGCACACTTGACATACTTATAATGCCATAATTCTTAATCATAATAATAAAATTTCATGTCATACAAATTAATAATTTTATTTTGTTCCAAAAAATTGGGTAAAAAAATGAATAAAAATCTTTCTTTTGACACATTTGACAACATTTTTTTGACAAACTTATAATGCCATAATTCTCAAAAATAATAATAAAATTTCATTTCAAACAAATAATAAATATTTTTAGCTACTAACTTGAGAAATCGTCATTATTTACTCGAATGCCCCAATGAGAAGTAATTTTTTTCAACATAGGCCAATGATAATAACAAAAAATTACCTAGGTTAATAATGACAAATTTTCTTTTATTTTTAATTGAAATGAACAAAAAGACACAAACAAATAATAATTGCATTCCTTTGCTTCGTTTTATTTGTATGAAACTAAACTTCCAGGCTACTTGATATTTTAAGATTTTTAAAAAATGAAATGGAAAATGACTAATATCAAAATCTAATCAAAGCAAATATGATAATTAGTGTTAGTAGTTAAAAAAAATTTATATATGTCTCGGTTGAGAAGACTAATATAGACCTCGGCGCTACGCGCCTCAAGATCTAAAAGTTCTCGGTCAATAATAGCTTACTTCTCAACCTTGTTATATAATGTACTATTATTTATTTCCAAAAAATTGGGTAAACAAATAAATAAAAATCTTTCTTTTGAAACACTTGACAACATTTTTTTGACAAACTTATAATGCAATAATCTAGTTTTTGATCTCACATACCAATCCCGACCATCCAAATTTCTCCACATTCTTTGTTCCTACTCATTATCACTTAAAATGAACGTTTTTTAAGCAAAAAATATGCATATTTCCTTGTTTTGACACACTTGACGATTTTTTTTCCGGTACAGTTATCGAACACATCGTCCTTTCGGCTCTCACCATATTTAGAATTCAAAATTTTCAAATCCCTTCAGCCGTTTTCTAGATTTCGTCGGTTGTGACGGCCGGCCGGCCTACAGACAGACATACTTTTTTTTTTTGCTTTTTTAGAATAAGTAGGTCCTAAAACGTCGAGAAATGCCAAAAAAAGTGGGGGTAAGAATTTCACTTTTAGCTCATGAATGTAATACTTAGGTCTTTCAGACCGAAGTAATAATTTAAGAGTTGTAATTATTTTTTTTCACAGCGATCTATTTATAAACAAACTTGGTTTTCACCAAATAAAAACACTCGAAATCAAATTGTTCAAGTATTATATTAGTCACAGCACGAATTTCTTCTTGAGCAAACCTTTGTAGATGCTTACGTTACACTTCCTTGTATTGTATTCTTTCTAAGCCCAGATATTCAAAAATTCAATCAACGGAAAGGTTTTAACATTATTTTTAAACTGAAGAGAGGCATCAAACTAATATGAAACATTAGAGAAGTCAGACATTATTTATAACTTATTTTGCCATTTATTTTCAGAATCTTCTTCTTTGAGCAGCAAATCTGGCGATAAACAAACCTTATTTCTAGGTCAAAGGTGCATGTAGGTGAAACAACAAAAGATGGGAAATTGAATTAAGCCGCAGATAAAAAAATTGATCCTAACTGTTTTCAATTTTCTTGAAACTTCAGGGATCGATTGTATAAGATAGTAAAATTAATTGGTCTATTTTACTTTTTACATCACCACAATTATAAATTGTGTGAAGTAACTCTCTAAAAATGAAATAGTGGATTTTCACTGATTCATAGTACATATACACTGTTTAACACAGTTTCAAGTATACCACTTGGAATCAGTGAATATTTACTGTTCTAATCAGTGAAATAAATAAATTCGTAATATTAAATATTTTATTACTAAATGAATCAGTGATCAATTCACTGAATGATTTGCCAATATCACTATTTTTACAGTGAAAAAACTTTCACTAATTTAATCAGTGAAAATTCCACTAATTCAAGTTTAGAGAGAATGCAATCTATCGAGAAAAAAATAATCTTACATACCCCAAATTTTGTTTTTTCTTTTGTTTTGGACCATCCTCTATCTAAATAGCCAATAAAACTTTGGTGTACGTCTGTGTGTGGGAGTGGGTGGGTGTGAAGTTTGTATTTTTGATTTTGTTATATTTTTTGCGATTTTTTAGAATTTTGGAAAAATTTTTTTGATATGGAAAAAATTTCAATTTTTGATTTTGTAATAATTTTTGGAATATTTTTGGAATTTTGAAAAAAGTTTGTATTTTTGATTTTGTTATAATTTTTGCAATATTTTAAGAATATTGGAAAAAGTTTCAATTTTTGATTTTGTTATAATTTTTGCAATATTTTTAGAATTCTGAAAAAAGTTTCAATCTTTGATTTTGTTATAATTTTTGGAATATTTTTGGAATTTTGAAAAAAAGTTTTAATTTTGGATTTTGTAAGAATTTTCGGAATCTTTTTAGAGTTTTGAAAAAGTTTAAATTTTTGATTTTATTATAATTTTTGCAATATTTTTGGAATTCGGAAAAAAATTTGTATTTTTGATTTTGGTATAATTTTTGCGATATTTTTAGAATTTTGAAAAAAAGTTTGTTTTTTTGATTTTGTTATAGTTTTTGTAATAGTTTTAGAATTTTGAAAAAAGTTACTTCGGTCTGAATTTGAATTTTTGGAATATTTTTAGAATTTTTTTTAGAGTTTGTATATTTGATTTTTTTATAATTTTTGCAATAATTTGAAAATTTTGAGTAAATTTAAATTATTGATTTTGTTATAATTTCTAGAATATTTTTAGAATTTTGAAAACAAGTTAAAAATTTTGATTTTATTATAATTTTTGGAATATTTTTGGATTTCTAAAAGAAATCTGAATTTTTGATTTTCAATATTTCTCGAAACGCTAAATGGAGAGGTTTTTGAGTAGTTGGCTGATCTTTTCCCTAAATTATTTTAATATATGATCTGTAATAATTTTCCGGCAACGAATTGATGTTTCGTGTTAGTTTTGTAATAAATTTCTAAACAGAGATAAAATACTTGTACTTTTACAAATAGTTTTATGTTTAATATACATCGCTGCCGATGTACCTTTTGGGTAATTAATCTTTAAAATATAAAAAAGTCGGACAAGTGCGAATAACATTCGCTTGCCAAGGGTTCCGTAAATGTAAAAGAACACAATATCAAATATAATTGACATAAAGTTGTGTTGTAAAGTCTTTATATTGCCAGATCAGAGACGCATACCAAAATAAATGCTTCATCGTAAATGTCAATAGTAAATGTCAATCACAACTACATTGATCGAAATGACACAAAAAATGTTACTTGTTAAATCTTATCGATAGCTGGTTATAGTAACTAAGGAAAGATTCAATTACGCCAGTTTGTAAATAGTTAGAATTGAAATTATTTTTTCTGACAATCAACGTCAAAATATAAAGGGTGGAAGGGGTACATACCAAGAACAGCCCCTCTTTAACAATAACTCAAAAACTGTGCATCGCGAAATCCTAAAAAATTTTGCAATGTTTTTTAATTAGGGACACTTTCAAATGACACCACCCATATGGGTCAAAAATGGGTGAAAAATTAGAATTATAAGTATGTGACACTTTTAATATTTTTTATTAAAAACGTACAAAATTTTCTATCATTATAAATACATTTTCAGAATTTCGTTCAATTAGGTTCGGAGCTAATCGAGAAAAGAAAATATAAAAAAACGCCATTATTCAAAATTATATCAAAAATTGTGGGGTGTAAAATTCCAAAATAAATGTTTCAAGACTACTGAAATGGTGCGCTTTCATATGATAATTGGACTCTATAAAAAAATCTAGTTTTTAATTCTCAAAGGCCCCACATCGTAGCCCTGTAAGACAAACGAAAGCAATTTTATTTTTATTGTATCCGTCATCTTGAGTGGACAGGTTAGTTTTATACAAATCTCAAATTTCAGGTCCATAGCATTTAAACTTTACGAGATAATCGACATATTGTGAAAAACACGTTTTACTCTCACCAATAAGGTTCGTTATAAAAAAACGGAACCCCATAAAAAAACAAAAGATAGAAAAGGTACTTTTTGAAATCGCCATGTTTGAAAAAATAAATTTATAAAAATCGTTTGAAAATATAATTTTATTCTCTTCCATTTAATTTAATTTATTTGTATGTTTTTTCGATAAAAATAGTATATTGTATTGTTTTCTAACCTATAGCCTAATAAACTTAACCTATTGTCTAATGAAAATTTTCCTATAAAAAAATTATCATTATTCAATTGGTATGACTCCAATTGGTCAAATTGTTTTGATTTCATTAAAATTATTTTCAAATTATAATCACAATTGCTTTGAAAAGTTTTGTTCAAAAATCAAATTTTAATTTAAATTCTCTTATTTCGTTTAGTTGAACTTGGTTGATTGTATGAGAAGGGCGTTTTTTACCATCAGGGTTTTTTATCATCAGGGTTTTTTTATTAAGAAATTTGATTTATCAATTAAAACAATAAAGCTTTATTGTTTTAATTGAAGAAAATGTTTTTATTTTTTATAACACACAATTTTTTGTCAGAGAATAAAGTATTGTAATCGATTCGTGAATAATGAATTTTATTCTCTCGCAAATTAAAATTCTCGCTCGTGCCTCGCTCAAATTTTAAACTTTTGCTTGAGAATAAACTACTTCTTATTCACTCATTGATTCAACTACTATTTTTTACTAACATAATATATTTAAACAGTCTTACCTAATTTCAAACAAGAAAAAAATTGTTAAAATCGGTTAATCCGTTCGAGTACGATTTATCTTTAAACTTGCCTGGTCTCTAAATTTCTAATCAAATTTCGAGCCACCCTTGAAACAGGGAATTATGAAAAAGATAAAACAAAAAAAATGTCCTAAATTGTTTTATTTTACTACAGGTGAAAATCACGTGAAATCAGCAAAAAACATGCAATTTTGGAAATGAGGTTTTAATTTTGTATATTTAGGTATTGGAATTCATTGAGATCAATAAAAAAAAAATTTCTACGTTTTTAGTTTTTTTTTTACCCTGTCTTAAGATACAGGGTGATGAAAAACCAAAAATTGCTTGACCCTGGTGTATTGAAATGGCTCTACAGTCAAAACTACTGAAATGATTTTAATGTTAGATAGCTCAAAATGTAGGTATTGAACAGAGCTATGAACACTTTCTTTTAGAAAAATGATGGCAATAAAATTTTATAAATATCTTCATCAGCAGTTTTATAAATATCTTCATCAGCAGTTTTCGGATGAAATCAAATCCATTATGCCTGAAACAGTCAAACTGTTGAGATCACTCACTCACCACTGTAATATAGTGACAGAATGCAGAGAGATTTCTTTGTTTGCAAAACGAAATCAACTAACTGATATAGATACGCCAATTTAAAAACAATTCCTGGAACACGATGATATCACTCATACATTCCTACAAATGATGCATCAATCTTAGCTAGACGTTATTCTAACTCTACGGAATTCAGTAATGTAAAATTAAATAAATGATAAAAAATGTGTAAAATATTTATTTTGAGTTAAAATTAAAAGTTTATTATAAAAATAATATATATATATATATATATATATATATATATATATATATATATATATATATATATATATATATATATATATATATATATATATATATATATATATATATACATATATATATATATATATATATATATATATATATATATATATATATATATATATATATATATATATATATATATATATATATATATATATATAAATATATATATATATATATATATATATATATATATATATATATATATATATATATATATATATATATATATATATATATATATATATATATATATATATATATATATATATATATATATATGTAAATACAAAAAACTGTTCATTTTTTAACTCCATTTTTTTTATTATGAAAAATTTTAATTAAATAAATTAAATTAGTGTTGCAATAAAATTAATAAAAAACTAACTAAAAATTTTCCCCTCCTGAATTTTTTATAAATGTTAGTAACATATGTACCTTTCACATATTAAAAAATCAAAAAATTTAAAAAATACGCATTTCTAGTAAATCGAATTTGAATTTTTTACCGTTATTTTTCTAAAAGATAATGTTCAAGGTCATATAATGTAAATTATTATTTTGATTAGCTCTGTTCAATACCTACATTTTATATAACATTAAAATCAGTCCAGTAATTTTGACTGTAGTGCCATTTCAATACACCAGGGTCGAGCAATTTCTTGATTTTTTATCACCCTGTATCTTATGACAGGGTTAAAAAAAAAAACTAAAAACGCAGAAAATTTTTTTTTTATTGATGTCAACGAATTCCAATACCACCTTGTTACGTAATTTTGGACTTTCACACGAATATATAATATTACACCGGAATACTATTGAATCTATGACAAACAAATTAAACTTGCAAATCTCTTATCACCGAATCGCATAATGAATAATCTAAGGAAATTATTAATTAGCTAACAGAGGAAATAACTTAGTTCTACAAAAATAAATCAAGAATTATATAATTGAAAATACAAAAAGGTTTACATTAATTTATTTCTTGAATGTTGTCTTCTTCCAAAAATTAGTTAATGAAACAAATGTTAATTGTAGACTGCAATTCATTTTACTAAACGTAATTTTATTAAAAGCACCATGAAATGATAAAACCAAACTAGATCTGTCAATTTGAAATATATCCCTCATATTTTGATCGAACCCATCTACCGCCACAATAATTATTTGTATTTCGAAGCTCAGCAATATCATTAACTTCTTTAGTTGCTTGTCAAATGATATTAAATTTATGAATATTTGCATTTAACATGTAACGGCTTGGAATGAAGCTTCTCCGTTAGGTATGAAAAATGTGTTGAACGGTTTCGTTATTACTTCACCTGAATAACTATTTTCACGTTTTTGCACTTGAACTTGTTATTTTTTCTTATTCATTTTATTTACTAAATAATTTATCAAACAATTTTCGCTAAACTCATTACATTAAAACAAATTAATAAATAACAAAACTTCGATCTCAAAAGCAAAAGCAAATAATTTAATTTTGGATTATAAAAATTTACATAAGACTGAATCTAACAAAATATGGTGTGCAATTTATGAAAATTTTTTGCTATCCACAAAATTGTCGATCGATCTAGTTTCGAACCGAAAAGAACTTTTTATTACACTTTAAAAAAGTATATCATTCTCATCAGGGCTAGCCGACTAGATACACTACCAAAAAAATGTTTCGCTATATAAACCTAAAATAGGTCACTACTCTAGCGAAGTATAAGAAACCAAAAAACTTTCATAAACATATGTTAATTAGATTCAGGTTTAGTCAATTTGTTTCTCTAGTTGATCACTATTGTTGTTATACTCTAACCAAGTTAGAATTGGATAACAAACTTGTATCGGTAAGAAGAAGATGACCATCTTCACTTGTGTCTATCGACACATTATCTACAATTAATTCAATGAATTATTTGTGATATTACATCACTCCGATGGAAATAATCCCATCATGAATAATAAGACTGAATCTAACAAAATATGGTGTGCAATTTATGAAAATTTTTTGCTATCCACAAAATTGTCGATCGATCTAGTTTCGAACCGATAAGAACTTTTTATTACACTTTAAAAAAGTATATCATTCTCATCAGGGCTAGCCGACTAGATACACTACCAAAAAAATGTTTCGCTATATAAACCTAAAATAGGTCACTACTCTAGCGAAGTATAAGAAACCAAAAAACTTTCATAAACATATGTTAATTAGATTCAGGTTTAGTCAATTTGTTTCTCTAGTTGATCACTATTGTTGTTATACTCTAACCAAGTTAGAATTGGATAACAAACTTGTATCGGTAAGAAGAAGATGACCATCTTCACTTGTGTCTATCGACACATTATCTACAATTAATTCAATGAATTATTTGTGATATTACATCACTCCGATGGAAATAATCCCATCATGAATAATAAGACTGAATCTAACAAAATATGGTGTGCAATTTATGAAAATTTTTTGCTATCCAAAAAATTGTCGATCGATCTAGTTTCGAACCGATAAGAACTTTTTATTACACTTTAAAAACGTATATCATTCTCATCAGGGCTAGCCGACTAGATACACTACCAAAAAAATGTTTCGCTATATAAACCTAAAATAGGTCACTACTCTAGCGAAGTATAAGAAACCAAAAAACTTTCATAAACATATGTTAATTAGATTCAGGTTTAGTCAATTTGTTTCTCTAGTTGATCACTATTGTTGTTATACTCTAACCAAGTTAGAATTGGATAACAAACTTGTATCGGTAAGAAGAAGATGACCATCTTCACTTGTGTCTATCGACACATTATCTACAATTAATTCAATGAATTATTTGTGATATTACATCACTCCGATGGAAATAATCCCATCATGAATAATAAGACTGAATCTAACAAAATATGGTGTGCAATTTATGAAAATTTTTTGCTATCCACAAAATTGTCGATCGATCTAGTTTCGAACCGATAAGAACTTTTTATTACACTTTAAAAAAGTATATCATTCTCATCAGGGCTAGCCGACTAGATACACTACCCAAAAAATGTTTCGCTATATAAACCTAAAATAGGTCACTACTCTAGCGAAGTATAAGAAACCAAAAAACTTTCATAAACATATGTTAATTAGATTCAGGTTTAGTCAATTTGTTTCTCTAGTTGATCACTATTGTTGTTATACTCTAACCAAGTTAGAATTGGATAACAAACTTGTATCGGTAAGAAGAAGATGACCATCTTCACTTGTGTCTATCGACACATTATCTACAATTAATTCAATGAATTATTTGTGATATTACATCACTCCGATGGAAATAATCCCATCATGAATAATAAGACTGAATCTAACAAAATATGGTGTGCAATTTATGAAAATTATTTGCTATCCACAAAATTGTCGATCGATCTAGTTTCGAACCGATAAGAACTTTTTATTACACTTTAAAAAAGTATATCATTCTCATCAGGGCTAGCCGACTAGATACACTACCAAAAAAATGTTTCGCTATATAAACCTAAAATAGGTCACTACTCTAGCGAAGTATAAGAAACCAAAAAACTTTCATAAACATATGTTAATTAGATTCAGGTTTAGTCAATTTGTTTCTCTAGTTGATCACTATTGTTGTTATACTCTAACCAAGTTAGAATTGGATAACAAACTTGTATCGGTAAGAAGAAGATGACCATCTTCACTTGTGTCTATCGACACATTATCTACAATTAATTCAATGAATTATTTGTGATATTACATCACTCCGATGGAAATAATCCCATCATGAATAATAAGACTGAATCTAACAAAATATGGTGTGCAATTTATGAAAATTTTTTGCTATCCACAAAATTGTCGATCGATCTAGTTTCGAACCGATAAGAACTTTTTATTACACTTTAAAAAAGTATATCATTCTCATCAGGGCTAGCCGACTAGATACACTACCAAAAAAATGTTTCGCTATATAAACCTAAAATAGGTCACTACTCTAGCGAAGTATAAGAAACCAAAAAACTTTCATAAACATATGTTAATTAGATTCAGGTTTAGTCAATTTGTTTCTCTAGTTGATCACTATTGTTGTTATACTCTAACCAAGTTAGAATTGGATAACAAACTTGTATCGGTAAGAAGAAGATGACCATCTTCACTTGTGTCTATCGACACATTATCTACAATTAATTCAATGAATTATTTGTGATATTACATCACTCCGATGGAAATAATCCCATCATGAATAATAAGACTGAATCTAACAAAATATGGTGTGCAATTTATGAAAATTTTTTGCTATCCACAAAATTGTCGATCGATCTAGTTTCGAACCGATAAGAACTTTTTATTACACTTTAAAAAGTATATCATTCTCATCAGGGCTAGCCGACTAGATACACTACCAAAAAAATGTTTCGCTATATAAACCTAAAATAGGTCACTACTCTAGCGAAGTATAAGAAACCAAAAAACTTTCATAAACATATGTTAATTAGATTCAGGTTTAGTCAATTTGTTTCTCTAGTTGATCACTATTGTTGTTATACTCTAACCAAGTTAGAATTGGATAACAAACTTGTATCGGTAAGAAGAAGATGACCATCTTCACTTGTGTCTATCGACACATTATCTACAATTAATTCAATGAATTATTTGTGATATTACATCACTCCGATGGAAATAATCCCATCATGAATAATAAGACTGAATCTAACAAAATATGGTGTGCAATTTATGAAAATTTTTTGCTATCCACAAAATTGTCGATCGATCTAGTTTCGAACCGATAAGAACTTTTTATTACACTTTAAAAAAGTATATCATTCTCATCAGGGCTAGCCGACTAGATACACTACCAAAAAAATGTTTCGCTATATAAACCTAAAATAGGTCACTACTCTAGCGAAGTATAAGAAACCAAAAAACTTTCATAAACATATGTTAATTAGATTCAGGTTTAGTCAATTTGTTTCTCTAGTTGATCACTATTGTTGTTATACTCTAACCAAGTTAGAATTGGATAACAAACTTGTATCGGTAAGAAGAAGATGACCATCTTCACTTGTGTCTATCGACACATTATCTACAATTAATTCAATGAATTATTTGTGATATTACATCACTCCGATGGAAATAATCCCATCATGAATAATAAGACTGAATCTAACAAAATATGGTGTGCAATTTATGAAAATTTTTTGCTATCCACAAAATTGTCGATCGATCTAGTTTCGAACCGATAAGAACTTTTTATTACACTTTAAAAAAGTATATCATTCTCATCAGGGCTAGCCGACTAGATACACTACCAAAAAAATGTTTCGCTATATAAACCTAAAATAGGTCACTACTCTAGCGAAGTATAAGAAACCAAAAAACTTTCATAAACATATGTTAATTAGATTCAGGTTTAGTCAATTTGTTTCTCTGGTTGATCACTATTGTTGTTATACTCTAACCAAGTTAGAATTGGATAACAAACTTGTATCGGTAAGAAGAAGATGACCATCTTCACTTGTGTCTATCGACACATTATCTACAATTAATTCAATGAATTATTTGTGATATTACATCACTCCGATGGAAATAATCCCATCATGAATAATAAGACTGAATCTAACAAAATATGGTGTGCAATTTATGAAAATTTTTTGCTATCCACAAAATTGTCGATCGATCTAGTTTCGAACCGATAAGAACTTTTTATTACACTTTAAAAAAGTATATCATTCTCATCAGGGCTAGCCGACTAGATACACTACCAAAAAAATGTTTCGCTATATAAACCTAAAATAGGTCACTACTCTAGCGAAGTATAAGAAACCAAAAAACTTTCATAAACATATGTTAATTAGATTCAGGTTTAGTCAATTTGTTTCTCTAGTTGATCACTATTGTTGTTATACTCTAACCAAGTTAGAATTGGATAACAAACTTGTATCGGTAAGAAGAAGATGACCATCTTCACTTGTGTCTATCGACACATTATCTACAATTAATTCAATGAATTATTTGTGATATTACATCACTCCGATGGAAATAATCCCATCATGAATAATAAGACTGAATCTAACAAAATATGGTGTGCAATTTATGAAAATTTTTTGCTATCCACAAAATTGTCGATCGATCTAGTTTCGAACCGATAAGAACTTTTTATTACACTTTAAAAAAGTATATCATTCTCATCAGGGCTAGCCGACTAGATACACTACCAAAAAAATGTTTCGCTATATAAACCTAAAATAGGTCACTACTCTAGCGAAGTATAAGAAACCAAAAAACTTTCATAAACATATGTTAATTAGATTCAGGTTTAGTCAATTTGTTTCTCTAGTTGATCACTATTGTTGTTATACTCTAACCAAGTTAGAATTGGATAACAAACTTGTATCGGTAAGAAGAAGATGACCATCTTCACTTGTGTCTATCGACACATTATCTACAATTAATTCAATGAATTATTTGTGATATTACATCACTCCGATGGAAATAATCCCATCATGAATAATAAGACTGAATCTAACAAAATATGGTGTGCAATTTATGAAAATTTTTTGCTATCCACAAAATTGTCGATC
This sequence comes from Diogma glabrata, assembly GCA_963693315.1. Classification (NCBI taxonomy): domain Eukaryota; kingdom Metazoa; phylum Arthropoda; class Insecta; order Diptera; family Cylindrotomidae; genus Diogma; species Diogma glabrata. The sequence goes on from OY856187.1 coordinate 179,725,706, forward strand.
GACAAAAAAAAAAAAAAAAAAAAAATTTTCATAAATTGCACACCATATTTTGTTAGATTCAGTCTTATTATTCATGATGGGATTATTTCCATCGGAGTGATGTAATATCACAAATAATTCATTGAATTAATTGTAGATAATGTGTCGATAGACACAAGTGAAGATGGTCATCTTCTTCTTACCGATACAAGTTTGTTATCCAATACTAACTTGGTTAGAGTATAACAACAATAGTGATCAACTAGAGAAACAAATTGACTAAACCTGAATCTAATTAACATATGTTTATGAAAGTATTTTGGTTTCTTATACTTCGCTAGAGTAGTGACCTATTTTAGGTTTATATAGCGAAACATTTTTTTGGTAGTGTATCTAGTCGGCTAGCCCTGATGAGAATGATATACTTTTTTAAAGTGTAATAAAAAGTTCTTATCGGTTCGAAACTAGATCGATCGACAATTTTGTGGATAGCAAAAAATTTTCATAAATTGCACACCATATTTTGTTAGATTCAGTCTTATTATTCATGATGGGATTATTTCCATCGGAGTGATGTAATATCACAAATAATTCATTGAATTAATTGTAGATAATGTGTCGATAGACACAAGTGAAGATGGTCATCTTCTTCTTACCGATACAAGTTTGTTATCCAATTCTAACTTGGTTAGAGTATAACAACAATAGTGATCAACTAGAGAAACAAATTGACTAAACCTGAATCTAATTAACATATGTTTATGAAAGTTTTTTGGTTTCTTATACTTCGCTAGAGTAGTGACCTATTTTAGGTTTATATAGCGAAACATTTTTTTGGTAGTGTATCTAGTCGGCTAGCCCTGATGAGAATGATATACTTTTTTAAAGTGTAATAAAAAGTTCTTATCGGTTCGAAACTAGATCGATCGACAATTTTGTGGATAGCAAAAAATTTTCATAAATTGCACACCATATTTTGTTAGATTCAGTCTTATTATTCATGATGGGATTATTTCCATCGGAGTGATGTAATATCACAAATAATTCATTGAATTAATTGTAAAAATTTACATTTTTGTTTTATTTTTAAATAATAAGATATTTGTTTAATTTTAATTTACTACTGATCAGTGATTACTACTAATCTTTTTTGATTTAAATTTATATCTACTCATCTTTTGATTTAAAAATTATATACTAATCTAATCGATCCCAAATATTTGATCGTTTATATATACATATTATAGATTTTCTGTTTCCCCCCCCCCCCCCCTCCCCATCATTATAACAAGCAACTTTCACTAACACAAACAATCATTTATGCAAAACATGTTTTGCAATGTATTATTAATTGAAACAAAAAAATACAGCAGTACAAACAAATGTCCCTACGCTTATTACAATTGAAGAAAATTCCTTGGAATTTCGAATATCGAATTTCTTTGAATATTAATATGTGCTATTATTTTAGAGTAAAAATTGAAAATAGTCCGTCGTTACAACCTAAATATACGAAACTAAAACCTAATTTCCAGACCTTGCTGATTTCCCGTGTTTTTCGCCTATAGCCGCTTTCCACTCGATTGAATAGCTGAAGGAATTGATTGTAGTCAATTGGTCTATTATTCAGTAAATCATCAAAAATAGAGCCAAAACAACGAAAACAGCAATTTTTTGACATTTAAAAAATAAGCCAAAATCAAAAATTTAGACAGAAAATTTAGACTAGTTGGATCCATTTTAGGCACCTTTTTTGGAACTGGCTATACACTCCTTATTTTTTCAAAAAATCCCCTTCTTTTATAGACAAATAGACAATTTTAGTAAGGATTGATGCTAATTTCGTAGCAAATGTTTGTAAAATAACTGATAACTGAAGGAATACTATCTGACCCAGATGCCTTATTAGTATTAATTTGTAAAAGCATTTTCCAAATTATATTTTTACGAAAAATTATCCGCCTCATTTTGATAGAAACTACAGGAACTGGATTAGGTTGCAAATTAGGTTCCACTAATGACTTTTTAAAAATTGCGGTGAGTGCTCAGCAAAATTTGTAGCTTTTTCCGTAATAAAAAGTTTTTTTTTGCATCTATTAGTTTTCTACATAATAGTACATTATTTAATTAAGAGCTAATGTCATACTTTTTGTGTTGAGTCTATAGTTTTACAATTATAGACCATACACAAAAAGTCACTTTAGCTCCGAATCAAATACACTATTTTTTCGGTAAACGTTTAAATTTTTTATAAATATGAAATTAATACATCAAACTTTTTATTAATATGAATTTTTATCGTCATAATTACTTCCAAAAAAGAGAAAAAAACATTTAAATTTGTATGAATAAATTTTTTTTATCAAAGCAGCCTTTTCAAAATTTCATAATCCAATTGAAATAGTTATTATTTTGTTGTCATAGCTATACAATAATTCCAAATTTCATTATCCAATGAAACTGTTTGTTATGTTTTGTTGTCATAGTAACATACAATAATTCAAAATAGCATAATCCAATAAGAATCAACTTATTTTTTGTTGTCATAGTTATACAATATGTTTGAAAAAGTAACAAGCTAACAAATAACAAATGCTACTTTACAGCCTCCGTAATATAAAATAAAAATGGCGGACTAAAAAGTAAGACTTTAGCTAAGTCCCTAGCGGCAGTAAAGTTAAACTTTACAGCCGTTTGCTGAAAAAATATTTTTTCTAATCTGTTTTCATCAGTTTTATTTTGGTTATACTTTCGGAAAGCATTTCGGAACGATCAATTAGAATAAACAATTGCGCATGCCCATGGCGTATTATTTCTAAAAAAATTAGAAGCAGAAATGTTTGAATTAAAAATATCTCTAAGTCCCTGCCAATCTGCAGCTTTAGAATCCAAACAAGACCAGAATTAGTTTTAAACTACTTAAGAACTTGTAAATTTAAATGTGTGGAAATCAAATTATTATCTGACCCACCTAAGGTTCTGATACTTTTATTTGTACCAACGATACTACTTTTACCAGGAATGTTTTTTATTTATTTCACTCAGATAATATACCAACTCTCTAGATTTCCTGGGTAGGTTGGTATACTATCTGAGTGAAAATAAATATAAAATAAGATAATAATATAGTAAAAATTTTATTTCACCAAAATGTTTTAGTTTTAATAAATTCGTTCCATTCACAATAATAAAACCCCAACAAAAATATTTGTTTTCCAAGGCAGACAGATTGGCCCTTTGAAACGAAGTTTTTACAGTGCCATTAATCCTTTAAAGTCTGGTTCCAAATCTTCTTACACAGCAAGGAAAGCCACATTGTTCGCGGAACCCTTTGCTTTGAACTTATCGTTTTGGAACCACCTATAGAAATACGCCAAATCCAGTCGTCAGGAGTCAGTATGAAAGATCTTGATTTCAAAACCAAAATTTTTGAAAAAATCTTAAGAGAGTTAAATACTTCACAGTCCTAAAGCAGATTAAAAATGTTCTCACCGACCGATACATTTCGGTATCCATCGATGACTTTTATTCTGAGTTTAAATTAATTAACACTGGTGTACCCCTCAGTAAGGATCAGTTTTATTACTTACTCTAAAATTACTCTTATTCCTTACTTCAAAAAAACTCGGCCTCCTCAATAGATGTAAAAATATTTCACTCCGTATCAATTACTCCACATTTATAAGTTCAATATTCCACCTTGTATGGAGTATTGTTGTTAAATTTGGGGCGCTGCACCTGTTTCCATCCTGGCTCTTTCTGACTCTGTACAAGAGCGTGCTATACGAATTGTGGGTGATCGAAATTTAACATCAAATCTTGATTCCCTACAACACCGTCGTACTGTTGATCTCGTTGTTTTTTATAAATACCGTCACCAGAAGTGCTCGAACGAAATCAGATCCATTATGCCTCAAACATATTCTTCTTCCCCGTTTTACTCGTCAATCGGTTTGTGCAAACAGTCAAAATGTTGCGATTACTGTTATAGTGACAGAATGCAGTGGGATTTCATTGTCCGTACATTGCATAAATTAAATGCTTTGCACGAATCAATAGTCTGTGGGACGTTCAATCCACGAAAGTTTAGAAAAAGCGTGTGTCAACGGGGGTGTTGACCCCTAAATTTTTTCTGTGTGCGTGCCTGTTGCCTTCACTTTATTCTATTCAATTCAGTTCTGTAGTAGCTCTGTTTACGTTCAGTGTAAACTGAATATTACCATAGGAACATGCAAATTCCGGAATGCTGTAATGGATAGTCTGGCATAATGTCAGAACGCAGTGTATTACAGTCGCAGTTTCCTTAGTTGTTGTTCCTTATATTAATCTGTCCCACTTGTAATAGATTCTCATCCCTTCGTCATCAATAGTCATATTTCATGTAGTTTCCTTAACCCATAGTTTCCTTATATTTCTCAAAATCTACTAAATCTGCAATAGCCGGACAAACGTATGGGAGAAAGAAAATTACGCTAATTACCTTGAATTATTTATTCATTACTATAACACAATATTGGTTAATTTGAATTAATTAATAATTTTCCCTAATCATCATCCGTATAATCACTAAAAATTAATCAGAATTTAATCTTACAACGCACTAAAATTGACGCGCGTTATACTTCCATTCGATTGTTCTCGCCTTACTACTTGAGTTTGAACTTTTTTTTTGTTTCAAAACACAAACCGTAATGAAACAACGAAATTCTTAGAACCTCACAACAGCTACGTGTATTTTGTTTCCAATCGTCAACATACAACGAATTGCTATTTTTGCTTTGTTGACCATTTGATTTGTCTTTGTATGGGTGTTTTGCTTTCAACAATCCTTCCGTGTTTGATCCGAACTTCACTGTATTGATATTGCCGAATGTAGTTATTAAATTTCCAAACATCATATCCATGATCGAATCTGCATCTAGTTCATTTTGAATCCAATTATAAATGTTATGGATGTGTCGGAGATATTCTGGATCCCAACCTTATTTTAGTACAATATTATCAAGTAGCAAACGGTTTCGTGAACTATAATAAGTTCCCAATAATTTGAAAGTCTGATGTAAATTAATTATCTCTCATCTAAACACTGTATTCGAGTTATTGCGAGACTACAAAATTTGGCTATATAATGAGCCACTGTAGCCTTTTCACCTTCTTATTCTATTACATTCTGATTCTTGTGTTGACGTCTTTTAGTCAATTGGATGTCAAAACAACCGCCAGCTGTTGTGATATTAATTAATTTTTTTGCTGTTGACGTTTACCCGCCGAATATTTTGGGTGTGGTAATTTGTGTGTTTTCGGAGAGGATAATCTCAGTAAAAACAATTCTACCTTTTTTTTGGATGTTACTGAACCAACTAAGATATCAATTGAAGAGCTACAAAACCAACGAAAGGATTAACTGGAACCACAGGTAATGAATATTATGGAATTATTTAGTGAAAGAAGACTCATTACATGAGAACGTTGACCGTGGGATCCATAGTTTAATGTTTGTGGTTATCCAATTATTGAAAGCCTCAAGTATATGTTTATAATGAAAGTTATTATGTTGCAACTAGTGTTTATAAACTTGACACAGTATTTTCATTGCAATTGGTGTAGATACAAAATCTTAAATTAATTCATTACAAGTAGTGTGTTTACTAATCTAAAATTCATTAATCACCGGTAGTGTTTATAACCTTTAACAATTAGCTGAATGGCAATCCGAATGAATATATTGCAATTAATGTGTATAATAATCAAAATTAATAAATTCCTAGTCGTGTGTATAACGTTACACAGTAATTTAAATGCAATTAGTTATCTATAAAATTAAGGCTAGTTGATTGCGATTGGTGTACGCACAAACCAAATTTCATTCATGGCAAGTAGTAAATGTATAAATCGAAATGCCTTCATTACAATTAGTGGTTATAAACGTTAGAGACTAGTTTAAATACCACCGAACTTAGTATATGGCAATTAATGTATCTACACTGGGAAAATCTGTTTAAGCAAAATTAGTATGTTGCCGTTAATGTATATACACTTTGTAAATCCGTTTATTTACAACCAAAATTAGTATGTTGCAGTTAATGTATATACAAATTTCTAATACTATCCCGACAAAAAAAAACGAACATAGTAAATTAGAAATTACAATTAGTGATTGTGTAATTTATTGAACTATTTATTAACTTTTTGTACATAGCAAAATTAGAAATTACAATTAGTGTTTGTGTAATTTATTGAACTATTTATTAACTTTTTTGTACATAGCAAAATTAGAAATTACAATTAGTGCTTGTGTAATTTATTGAACTATTTATTAACTTTTTGTACCTAGCAAAATTAGAAATTACAATTAGTGTTTGTGTAATTTATTGAACTATTTATTAACTTTTAGTAGGTAGCAAAATTAGATGTTGCAATTAGTGCTTGTGTAACATTTACATAGTAAAATTATTTAATGCATGTGAAGAGCTGTTCATTACTTCCTTAGTGTATAGGCAAATTAGTTCGTGCCAGTAATGTTATTAACTCCTTTAATTAATATTATTGTTCAATAAATATAAGAAAAATCGTATTCGTGCCTAGTTAAATTATTCCATGTCCGCACTGGTTGATACTCCTAAAAGAACATATTACAATTGTCACGGGTGAAGTTACTGCATTTACATCGGAATTTGGTTCAACGATTATTGGTACCAAGAGGTCGTTTGGTACTTATGCAACTTGGTCAACTATAATCAAACATATTATTCCACGTTTACAACTACAAAATTATTCACCGCTGTTGATGGCAAGTTTAATTAACATTTCTACATATCATTGTATTCAACGTTTATGAATACAGAATTATTTATCGCTGATGATTGCAAGTTTGTTTGACATTTCTGCCTCTCATTTTGGTTCAACAACAAATTTATATAACGTTACTACGTATCATTTTTTTTATTCAACAAAATTTTACAAATTTATATAACGTTACTACGTATCATTTTCGATTCAACAATAGTATACATCATTTACAACATTTTTGATTCAACAAAATTTTACAAATTTATATGCCGTTTCTATGTATCATTTTTGAGTCAACAATAGTATACCTCAATTACAACATTTTTGATCCAACAAAATTTCACAAAATTTATGTAACGTTTCTACCTATCAATTTTGATTCAACCATATTTCACATCAATTCCATCATTTTTGATTCAACAAAAGTATACGTCAATTACAATATTTTCGATTCAACAAAACTTTACATCAATTTTTGGGATTCAACAACATTTTATCTCAATTACATCATTTTTAATTCAACCGAATTTTACAAAATTTATATAACGTTTCTACCTATCAATTTTGATCCAATGATATTTGGCATCAATTACAACATTTTTTTTTGATTCAACGATATTTCGCATCAATTACAATATTTATGACTCAGCAAAACTTTACATCAATTACAATATTTTTTGGATTCAGCAACGTTTTGCCTCAATTACATCAGTTTTAATTCAACCAAATTTTACAAAATTTATATAACGTTTCTACCTATCAATTTTGATTCAACAATATTTTACATCAATTACATCATTTTTGATCCAACAAAATTTTACAAAGTTATATAACGTTTCTACTTACCATTGTTGATTCAACAAAATTTTACATCAATTACAATATTTTTTTCGATCCAACAAAATTTTACGAATATACATAACGTTTCTACTTAACATTTCGTATCACGTTGGTACGTGCGACTTCATTAAACATTGTTATCATACCAAATATTTTTGCGAGATTCCTGACGTGATCCACGTGCGGATGGAGGGCTGATGGAAGCAGAATAGAAGGACGGAGTTTAATCATGGGGTGAGTGAATTTACTTTATTAATTAGGTCATAATGATAAAGGGGTGTGAATGGGTGTGTGTGTATGTGTGTGGGCGTGTGTGAGTGAACGTAGGGGTTGGACGTGGTGATCGTGGGTCTTTCACAACAGGGGTCGCCGGAGTCTTCGTTTTTCCACTTGTATTTCTTTCCATTTCTGCGAATTTTCGTGAATAGCGTACATGACTGTATTTGTGCTGAAGTAGCAGGGTTACTTTATCGTTCCCATGGACTGAAGCTAGTTTGGGGCTTGAAAATCAATCTCGCTAGGTACGCTTCCTGCTATGTCCTTCTCATTGGTTCGCCACTGAGAAAGCGCTTCATTACAAATTGGCGCCCAACGTGGGGCTTCTCTAAGGGTCCCTACCGCAATGTAGGACTCTGGAGGAGTCCCTCCATAAATTCAAAAAACTTAGAAAATTTTTTTTTAAAATTTTTTTCTTCAAATTAATTTTATTTTTCCACCATATAATAGTTAAAGACTCTGGCGGCGTAGAAGCAATTCCCTGCTTCATACGCGCAGGAGCAAAGGAAGTCTGAGATTCCTCAGACTCTTCTTTGATGGGGAGTTGCGTCCCTACGCCTCCAGCAATGATCCCTTTTTGTATTTGTAAAACGCAAGGGTGAGAATGATTCTTCGGGATCATTCTCAATGGGCTTTACAAACCCACGGACCCTAGTAACGGCTGGGTTTCTTACTGGCACGGGGAATGCCAGAGGTTTCCAGATGCCAGGCTTAGATATTTGTGAAATGGTGTATACGCCTATCACATCCAGCCTGGTCATCTGGTTATGCTCTGGGTTCGCTGTGGCAGCGAGATTCTCAGCTGGGCTAACGACTCCATAACGTTAGAGTCCCCTCCCTGGAGCGTTAGCACCCTATGGTCTGAGTTGTCCGGTTCTCGCGAATGATACTGGGGAACATCTTCCAAAGCAGTTCGATATCAACTGCTGAGGGAAGATGTTCGCCCAGTCTTCATGTCGCGAGTTAATTGGATTAACTCAGATCATAGCACCTCCCCGTATGTTTCGTCGTTCTCGATCACGGATGGGAAGTGTCGGTTGATTGAATAATGGTGCAGAGGATTTATCCTCTGACCATTCCAGCGGCACTTGTCATCCGGGTGACGGGCCGACGACCCATATCCCACCTTATTCCTGTCTCACCCCACCTCCTCCTTTCCTTATTCATCCCTTCTTGCTCCCTTTCCCTTACCTTGTTCCCATCCTTTAACGTAGTGTAATTTTAAACTTTTTTTTGGTCCCCAAACAAACAAAAAAAAAAAAAACAAAATAAATCAACATAAATTAAGAAAGAACGGCGATCACCACTTCCAACCCCAGAGTGGTGAACTCCCCTCATGGTTAGTCCGTCCGTCTGTCCTTCGTAAAAACTGAGAAAAAAAAAATTTAATAAATATATATATTAATAGATTAATAAATAAATCTTTATTAATAAATAAATAAATAAATAAATAATTCATAAACAACTATATATTATTAATAAATGAATAAATAGATGGATATATAAATAAATAAATATCCTTCAAAACCACTGATAATTTTGGAAACTAAATATTTTTATTCAATATATTTTAGATCCGCTAATCATAAAACAAAACAATACAAGAAAAGGAAAATAAATAATAAAATATAATACAATTAAATAATATAATACAAGAGAAGGAAATTAAATAGTCAAGTACCATACAACTAAATAATAAATAATAACTACTATATAACAATCAACGAGGGATTAATACCAAACAACTTTAAACATTAACCTTAAGTACATTTTCTGTTGCATGTTAATTTTAAGTAATTTTTTTTTTGAATCCAAAATAGTATACCTACTATACTAAAAATATACAGTAGATACCACACGTATTATATAGTGTAAATTATACATATGTATTTCGAAGTTTTCCAGAATTTAAGGAAATCAATAACATTAAATTCTTGTGATCCGTTGTATAATTTCAGGCTATTTGATCAATTATTAAAGAAAAAAAAAAACAAAACAAAAAATATAATATTTCTCCGATCAGTAGATCAATTCTTTTTAAATTAACAGAACATACATATGTATATATTATAATACGCAAAATATTTAAATTTATAATTTTAAGTTTAACTTGCCTGTCAAACCGGTAGGCGTGCCGCACTTCTATTTGTTTTGTTGTTTGTCACTCAGTTTTGAGTATCGGGAACCGTCAGACCTGCCCGGAATTGGGTCTGTAAATTTTCTTTTGTGCTCATCTTCTGCCATAGTTGTAGTATACCCATTTTCTTTCACAGTACAATTTTCACCTTGTTTGTTCAAATCAAATACAAGCATCAGCCAGGATAGTTTTTTTTGTGTGTTACACGCTCGGCTGTTGTCAGATTAACATTTTTTTTTAAAGCAAAAATTATAATTGTCGAATTGGAGGAAAATATTGCGCAGCTGTTTGAGGTTTGAAACGCTAAACTTCCATAAACTTTTTTTAAAATTCTGCCTTAAAATATTCAAAGTAATCAAATATTGGAATAAAGTAATCTTTTCTGTTGATAATTAAAATTGTTTATTTGGATTCAAAGTTCACATCGATAGTGTAATAATTTTCGTTTCGCTCTCCACATACTTGCCTTTATTGGTCTAGTCCTGTGCGGCGGTTTGAGTTTTCATAAGGTCCGCTGTGGATAAGATTGACGTATCGTTTTGGTTGGTACATTGGGTCGAATGTCTCAACCTATTGTAGATAAAATATTAAATACGGATAACATAAACTTTTTTGTATTCGATGAAGGCAATTGACTTCTTCAAGCCTCATATCTGGTATCGAACAAACGATTTAATCGGTATTTACGTAGTGGTGAACAATTACTGGTGGCCAGCGTCACTTTAGATGAAAAATTTCGAACAATCCTACGGAATTATATGCCGAATCCCATCGATGTCGCACCAAAACGCGAAATGCCAATTTAACATGGAATCAAACAATTTGGTTACGCAATACCACAGCCAGAAAATAATTTCAATGAAATGAAATTGTGGATTGTAGAAATAGAAAAACATATTCCGGGTGATTTCGTGTAAGCAATGTTTAATGTTCACCAATTCTCAATCCCGTGCCGAACGCTATTTTAAATTATTGATTAACGATAAAGGGCGCACATGAGCAAACACAACGTCTTGAATTATTAGAAAAATATAAGAGAATTCAACTTTCGTATTCTAATCACAGTCACGCAGAATTGATGCAGAAAATATAAATTTAATAATAAATCTTGATGTTCCAAATCCATCACTGAATTATTTACATCGAATTGGTCGAGCGGCACGGTCCTGAAGCTTTTGGAGTATCAATAACATTTGTTTAAACCGGCTTGGATAGGTTCAAATTTCAAAAAATGTCAGTTTTAAAATTTCCAAGTTCAAACGATCAAGTTGTTGATTTTGTTACGATGTGGAAAAGTTAAAATATGATAAAATTTATGATGCTGATGATAGTAGAAATGAATCAATCGATTCACCAAATTCTCAAATAATTGACAACCAGAAATTTTGTCAGTGGCAAGTATATTGAATCACCTATGAATGAATTTAAGAAAATAATTGATAGATCTATTGCCGACAATAAACTCAGACATCGTCTACCCTTGTATTCGCAGATAACCTAATTTCAGGCCAGGTAAAATACTGGCGTGTTTAGATATTGAGATTCCTCCAGGGGGTGAGGTTTGGAGATTGTGGTTACCCGAGGAATGCACTGACGAGTGTATTGCAAGGGCCCACAGTCCACCAGCTTCATCTCATGGGGGTTTCGCAAAAACAAAAATATTGTATTCTGTCGTAATATTATTTTGAGCGATGCAGATAAACTGCAGACAATTATCTGTAGCGCTCTCACAAAGATTTGCGAAGCCAAAGTTTGAAAGTTGGTAGGTAGCGCTGCTTATCAGCTGGAAGACCTGGCTTCCCAAACGAAGAGGTGTCTACCATTCGAAGGACAGTCTAGCTTAAGGTCTGAATGGTATATGTTTATTGTTGATTCGCCATCTCTCATTTATATTGAAAATACAAATATTTCAAGCAAATATTATCCTCTGGACATTTCTCGGCTACTTGACCATCAATAGGTTGAACCTCTAATAATTTGCGAGGACGTTCTTGGACTTTCGCTAACGGCTTTTCACGATCATGGTTTCATCTTTACATTCAGCTTTTAAGTAATGAATTGTATTTTTTTTTTTGAAGATTTATTTTTGTATGATATTGAATGGAATCATCACGGATTCTGCTCAGTTCTATTTCGCTGCAGTTTTTCATTCCTGAGGACATGCTTCTGGTTGCAGACGTTTTTTTTTCGGAATCATTCGGTTTGGGTTCTAAATTTCTAATTTTAAAATTTAAATCATGTAATAGCCCGGCTAGCTTAGTCAATAGAGCATGAGACTAGTGAGCTCAGGTGTAGGGTTCGAGCCTGATTAATATAAGAACAGGAGTCTTGGTGTATGTATCATTAAAAAAGTAGGTCAATTGTTACTTCATTCTCAAGTTTGGTAGTAAATTGGTTTGGTTTATTTTTTTTTGTGACTTTAGAGTCTCGGGATCCCCCAGATCTGCCCGAAATTGGGTCTGGAAGATTTTAATTATCCACCGCTTGCAATAGAGTAGAATACTGATTTTATCGATACCCCTTCCAAAAGTTTTTTTTGTATATTCTTAGATACTTTGTTACTTTGTTTCTGCTAGGACTGAGTTTGTAATACTGATCGCATTGATTGCTAATCTGTGGTACGTCGAGGTGCTTCACCAAGCTAATATGTATATACAAGGTCTATTGGCGACCAGCCTATGCCTTTTTCAACTTCTTTTTGGTCGTGGGTGTTCGTCCAAAAAGCATTTGTTCTGTAATGGATAGTCTGGCATAATGTCAGAACGCAGTGTATTACAGTCGCAGTTTCCTTAGTTGTTGTTCCTTATATTAATCTGTCCCACTTGTAATAGATTCTCATCCCTTCGTCATCAATAGTCATATTTCATGTAGTTTCCTTAACCCATAGTTTCCTTATATTTCTCAAAATCTACTAAATCTGCAATAGCCGGACAAACGTATGGGAGAAAGAAAATTACGCTAATTACCTTGAATTATTTATTCATTACTATAACACAATATTGGTTAATTTGAATTAATTAATAATTTTCCCTAATCATCATCCGTATAATCACTAAAAATTAATCAGAATTTAATCTTACAACGCACTAAAATTGACGCGCGTTATACTTCCATTCGATTGTTCTCGCCTTACTACTTGAGTTTGAACTTTTTTTTTGTTTCAAAACACAAACCGTAATGAAACAACGAAATTCTTAGAACCTCACAACAGCTACGTGTATTTTGTTTCCAATCGTCAACATACAACGAATTGCTATTTTTGCATTGTTGACCATTTGATTTGTCTTTGTATGGGTGTTTTGCTTTCAACAATCCTTCCGTGTTTGATCCGAACTTCACTGTATTGATATTGCCGAATGTAGTTATTAAATTTCCAAACATCATATCCATGATCGAATCTGCATCTAGTTCATTTTGAATCCAATTATAAATGTTATGGATGTGTCGGAGATATTCTGGATCCCAACCTTATTTTAGTACAATATTATCAAGTAGCAAACGGTTTCGTGAACTATAATAAGTTCCCAATAATTTGAAAGTCTGATGTAAATTAATTATCTCTCATCTAAACACTGTATTCGAGTTATTGCGAGACTACAAAATTTGGCTATATAATGAGCCACTGTAGCCTTTTCACCTTCTTATTCTATTACATTCTGATTCTTGTGTTGACGTCTTTTAGTCAATTGGATGTCAAAACAACCGCCAGCTGTTGTGATATTAATTAATTTTTTTGCTGTTGACGTTTACCCGCCGAATATTTTGGGTGTGGTAATTTGTGTGTTTTCGGAGAGGATAATCTCAGTAAAAACAATTCTACCTTTTTTTTGGATGTTACTGAACCAACTAAGATATCAATTGAAGAGCTACAAAACCAACGAAAGGATTAACTGGAACCACAGGTAATGAATATTATGGAATTATTTAGTGAAAGAAGACTCATTACATGAGAACGTTGACCGTGGGATCCATAGTTTAATGTTTGTGGTTATCCAATTATTGAAAGCCTCAAGTATATGTTTATAATGAAAGTTATTATGTTGCAACTAGTGTTTATAAACTTGACACAGTATTTTCATTGCAATTGGTGTAGATACAAAATCTTAAATTAATTCATTACAAGTAGTGTGTTTACTAATCTAAAATTCATTAATCACCGGTAGTGTTTATAACCTTTAACAATTAGCTGAATGGCAATCCGAATGAATATATTGCAATTAATGTGTATAATAATCAAAATTAATAAATTCCTAGTCGTGTGTATAACGTTACACAGTAATTTAAATGCAATTAGTTATCTATAAAATTAAGGCTAGTTGATTGCGATTGGTGTACGCACAAACCAAATTTCATTCATGGCAAGTAGTAAATGTATAAATCGAAATGCCTTCATTACAATTAGTGGTTATAAACGTTAGAGACTAGTTTAAATACCACCGAACTTAGTATATGGCAATTAATGTATCTACACTGGGAAAATCTGTTTAAGCAAAATTAGTATGTTGCCGTTAATGTATATACACTTTGTAAATCCGTTTATTTACAACCAAAATTAGTATGTTGCAGTTAATGTATATACAAATTTCTAATACTATCCCGACAAAAAAAAACGAACATAGTAAATTAGAAATTACAATTAGTGATTGTGTAATTTATTGAACTATTTATTAACTTTTTGTACATAGCAAAATTAGAAATTACAATTAGTGTTTGTGTAATTTATTGAACTATTTATTAACTTTTTTGTACATAGCAAAATTAGAAATTACAATTAGTGCTTGTGTAATTTATTGAACTATTTATTAACTTTTTGTACCTAGCAAAATTAGAAATTACAATTAGTGTTTGTGTAATTTATTGAACTATTTATTAACTTTTAGTAGGTAGCAAAATTAGATGTTGCAATTAGTGCTTGTGTAACATTTACATAGTAAAATTATTTAATGCATGTGAAGAGCTGTTCATTACTTCCTTAGTGTATAGGCAAATTAGTTCGTGCCAGTAATGTTATTAACTCCTTTAATTAATATTATTGTTCAATAAATATAAGAAAAATCGTATTCGTGCCTAGTTAAATTATTCCATGTCCGCACTGGTTGATACTCCTAAAAGAACATATTACAATTGTCACGGGTGAAGTTACTGCATTTACATCGGAATTTGGTTCAACGATTATTGGTACCAAGAGGTCGTTTGGTACTTATGCAACTTGGTCAACTATAATCAAACATATTATTCCACGTTTACAACTACAAAATTATTCACCGCTGTTGATGGCAAGTTTAATTAACATTTCTACATATCATTGTATTCAACGTTTATGAATACAGAATTATTTATCGCTGATGATTGCAAGTTTGTTTGACATTTCTGCCTCTCATTTTGGTTCAACAACAAATTTATCTAACGTTACTACGTATCATTTTTTTTATTCAACAAAATTTTACAAATTTATATAACGTTACTACGTATCATTTTCGATTCAACAATAGTATACATCATTTACAACATTTTTGATTCAACAAAATTTTACAAATTTATATGCCGTTTCTATGTATCATTTTTGAGTCAACAATAGTATACCTCAATTACAACATTTTTGATCCAACAAAATTTCACAAAATTTATGTAACGTTTCTACCTATCAATTTTGATTCAACCATATTTCACATCAATTCCATCATTTTTGATTCAACAAAAGTATACGTCAATTACAATATTTTCGATTCAACAAAACTTTACATCAATTTTTGGGATTCAACAACATTTTATCTCAATTACATCATTTTTAATTCAACCGAATTTTACAAAATTTATATAACGTTTCTACCTATCAATTTTGATCCAATGATATTTGGCATCAATTACAACATTTTTTTTTGATTCAACGATATTTCGCATCAATTACAATATTTATGACTCAGCAAAACTTTACATCAATTACAATATTTTTTGGATTCAGCAACGTTTTGCCTCAATTACATCAGTTTTAATTCAACCAAATTTTACAAAATTTATATAACGTTTCTACCTATCAATTTTGATTCAACAATATTTTACATCAATTACATCATTTTTGATCCAACAAAATTTTACAAAGTTATATAACGTTTCTACTTACCATTGTTGATTCAACAAAATTTTACATCAATTACAATATTTTTTTCGATCCAACAAAATTTTACGAATATACATAACGTTTCTACTTAACATTTCGTATCACGTTGGTACGTGCGACTTCATTAAACATTGTTATCATACCAAATATTTTTGCGAGATTCCTGACGTGATCCACGTGCGGATGGAGGGCTGATGGAAGCAGAATAGAAGGACGGAGTTTAATCATGGGGTGAGTGAATTTACTTTATTAATTAGGTCATAATGATAAAGGGGTGTGAATGGGTGTGTGTGTATGTGTGTGGGCGTGTGTGAGTGAACGTAGGGGTTGGACGTGGTGATCGTGGGTCTTTCACAACAGGGGTCGCCGGAGTCTTCGTTTTTCCACTTGTATTTCTTTCCATTTCTGCGAATTTTCGTGAATAGCGTACATGACTGTATTTGTGCTGAAGTAGCAGGGTTACTTTATCGTTCCCATGGACTGAAGCTAGTTTGGGGCTTGAAAATCAATCTCGCTAGGTACGCTTCCTGCTATGTCCTTCTCATTGGTTCGCCACTGAGAAAGCGCTTCATTACAATGCAATTCAATTTAAGTGATATAATAAAATTATTAGTAGTGATAAAACCACAAATAGTTTTATGCCGGAGGGTACGATTCGTTTAGAACAACCGATATTTATGGGGACTCCATCCCAGAAAAAATCTCAAATGAAAGTTAATTTAATAAATCATTAGATCTACTACATGAATTAAAAGGAATATTTATATATTTGTATCTAGTATAATATAAAAAAAAAAGGAAATTCAAACAAAGATAAAAATAAACTTATCTTAATTTGTTGTGTGTTGTTCTGACGTCATGTTGAAATCCTCAATAAAGTGTATACAGTTGTATATGTAATAGCCTTCGTAGTCTTAGACCAACTCTTACGCGCAATGCTGGTGCAAATATAACTAGAACCCCGTCCTCTGACAGACACCCTCTAATGGCACTTTATCAATACAGTTATTCAGGGGCATTCACTTATCGCTTTCCCTATTTTATTTCTTCATTCCCCTCTTTTTTTTACAAACAACCTCCGTCATGTAACATCATTTATCTCAACATATATATACTGCTGTTAAGTTGAATCATACATATTCGCAATTCACTAAACAATTCAACTTACTACCTCGCACGAAATCTATAGTGAATTTAATGCACAGAAGAATCACTGCAATTAACGGTGTTCAACTTTCACCACTATTTTTTTACAGCACAACATGTATCGATTTATTATTTTTTTGTTTTAACTAGATATTTTGGAATTTCTCTTCATTAAGTAAAATTTTCCGTTTTAATATATTTCACATTCAAAATCAAGAAAAATCAAAAGAATATCACTCGGTACAATTTTGTTTTATTCACTCAATAAACTATAATAAAAAAACTACATGTTTTCAGAAAAAAAAAAACTATGACATTCTTGGTAATTTTTTTTCGACAAATACAACACAAACATTTTTTTTCTTTTTGAAATCCCCGAAGGGATTATTTGGACTCTTAAAGAGCTCCAATAACTTAATTAATTTTATCAATTTACACAATTAATTTGTTTCTTTTCCGCCCGAACTTAATTTAGTTATTTTATTAAAAGAAGACAACTCACAGAGCGACTCCCGAATCACAATCAATTCAAATTGACAAAAATTGATTAAAAATCAATTAATAACTGACCATTTTAGATGTAAATCATATCATTTAAATAGCATCTAAACAAAAGGGTGTGAAGGAGATGTCTATTCAAAAATTTTGTATATTTCTTTCGGTTGTTTTGTTTTTCCCAAACAAAGGAATTTAATCGTTTTTTTTTTTTTAGAATGAGATCGTCAACCAATTATATAAAAAAGAAAGAAGGATCGACAACATATAATTCGTGTTTGTTTTGTTTTCAATTATTAAAGATTATAGAGAAAACGAAATAACAATAACCACGAAATGCAACAATTTATTAACAGTTTATTCAAACAGATGATGATGAGATTGTGTCTGATAGCATCAACGAAAAATGAAAAATGCAACCACAACTACATGAGTTTTATTTTTTGTTTGATGAAAACAAAGTAGAAGAATGTTTACGAATTTAAGCAATGTTAATTGTGAGACTGATAGTTTTGTTAATAGAAATTGATATTGAATCAACACGACGTGTTGTTGTAGCAACGCGATTAATTAATTTGTTGAACTAAGTTGCTGTTTTATGTAGTTATGGATGTTAAACTTGAAGATTACCAAGTAGTGAGTTTATAAGGGAGAGAAGAAATAGAACAGTGTGGCGACTGAAGAAAATGTATCCTTGACTGTTCGTTGACCGTTAAATCTCACTACCAAGGCATACATTTCCTTCAGTCTACCAATACAGAACCTGAACTCGTTCTGGAGTAGGGTGTAGACTCTCTTATAAATACTACTGGTTAGATAATTCCTCAGATTGCGGCATAACAGACAATTTCCTGAACCGATATCAAACAAGCATTCAACAGTGAAATGCTTTTTGTGAAGATTAAGGAAAGAAAAATATGTAGCAATCACCATTATTTACCGATACTAGGTATACGAATTGATGAGTCGAGTGCCTCTCCCAAGACAACCAGATGTTTAGAATTTTTGCATGACGCTAAATGATGAAAGAAAGTGCGCATTGTAGATGTTGAGTAACCATGATGAAAAATAAAGATGTTTAGAATTACTGATGTTGTATATCCATTATGAAAGAATTTCGAATTAGATGTTTCAAAAAAAAAATTGTTTTATTTATGTTGACTTAATGACTATTGCATCCAAATTCTTGATTGTAGAACGCCAGAGTTTTGTTGATCAGCTGCATTAATGATATCGTGTAAACTGTCATGTCTCGCTGTAAAAGTTCCCCAATTGAGACATGCCGAGTCCCAGCAGACAACAGGCAGCGCAGAGTTGGTATGTATACACAAGTGTGTCAAGCTTTAGATGCAGGTTAATGAGAATATTTATTTAAGGTAAGTTCTATTGTAATAAAAAGGAATATAAATGTTGACCATCATGACCATCAACCGAAATTCCATACTTGAGAGCCCTGTTCAGTAATTGTATGTGGAACTGATGACAGATATGAGCCTAATAATCTCTTTCTACGCACATCAAATTTCCCAAAAAAACTAAAACTAAAGAAAAAACTAAAACTAATGAAAAAAACTACCTAATACTCTTACTGAACAGTGCCCTCAAGTACCAGAATTCAATTTCAGGTAATGAGAGACAGCATTACTATTGTCAGCTATTTAGTGGCTATTTAGAACAAATAGTAAAAATTTTTGAAATTTAATGACAAATGAATGGGGAGGGTTAGCTAATTCAAAGTAGAGTCAGATAACCGCAGACAGAGTCTTAAGCGGCTCACATCTAACACGAAAACGTTAATATGTTAAGCATAGTGGATGATTTATTAGAACAACCAAGGTGAGAAATTTTAATAAATCAAGATACCAATGTAAAGAATAATAATAAAAAAAATTAATAATAATTAATAAATTAATGAGGATAAAAAAAACTAATACAAGAAAAATAAGTTAACAAGGATGTATATTAACGATATAACAAAATAAGTTAACAGGGTTTTATATTAACGATATTTAAAATTTTTAAATTCTTATATCTTTGGCATGGAAAGTCCCAATGGGCTTACCATCCAAATTTGTACATTTGTACAACACATTACCAACCCTGCTTGTTATTATGGCTGGTAGGAATTTCGGAGCCAGCTTGGCCGAAAACTTGTTTGCTGCATCACTTAGGTGATGTTGTCGTACCAAGACTCGTTGTTGTATTTCAAATGTACGAGGTCGCGTCCGTAAATTATAATGTTGTTGGGACTTTGCGAAAGCTGTGTCCATATATTTCTTAATGCGAGCTCTGACGATTGCTAATTGATCTGTGTGATCCATGTCCATATCTATTGGTTCACCCAGACTATGTAAAGTTCGAAGAGTTGTGTAAGTCTTGCCATCTGATATAGGGTGTTGACCAAACAACACGTAGTATGGAGAATGAAGTGTTGTGCTATGTACTGCGGAACGTAGTGCAAAAGCTATATCTCCCAGATGAGAATCCCACGTATTATGCATACCTCTAATGTAAGATCTGATCGCAGCTAATATTGACCTATTCACCCTTTCCGAAGCGTTACTCTGAGGACTGTAGACTCCAGTTTTAATATGTGAAATGTTGAATTCTAACAACAGTTTTTGAAAAGAATGACTTAGAAATTGTTTACCATTGTCGCTGTGAAGAAACTCTGGAACACCATATGTTAGAAAAACTTCATTTCTCAAAAATGTATTCACAGAAGGTGACGTAGCATTTCTGAGTGGTTTAATTAATACAAATTTTGACAAATGATCAAGTACAATCAGAAGAACAGTATTCCCAGATTTTGATCTGGGATACGGACCCAAAAAATCAATATATATACGCTGCCATGGTCTATCTGTTATAAATCGGGATTGCATTGGTGGACGCAATATCTGATTTGTTGCCTTCGATTGTTTGCAGACATCGCAAGACACGACATAGTCATGAACTTGAGATGCCATGCCCGGCCAGTAGTAGAGACGCCGAAGACCCACCAAGGTCTTCTTTACCCCTCCATGAGCAGCTATACAGTTGTCGTGATGTTCCTTGATCAATTTAGTAGTTAATGGTTTCGGTATCCAAAGTTTCCAAACAGGCAAATCGTTAGGTACTGCATCAGCTTTAGGTTCTATGCGCATGTATAGCTTACCATCCAATTGTTTCACCATTGGGAAATCCTGAGGAGACAATTGTACTTTGGCTATCATGTTTGTGTATTCATGGTGCCGATAACATTCATCATCTGATTTAATAGTGTCGTCAGTATGAGCGAGTGCTTCAGCAAATTCTTCAGACGTGTCGTCATATATACGAGACAGAGCATCAGGTACTACGTTTTGGGTCCCTTTACTATGTACAATAGAAAAATCCATGTGTTGAAGTTTTAAACTCCATCTAGCTAACCGACCACTCAAATCTTTTTGTGACATCAACCACTTTAGACTTGAATGATCGGTCACAATTGTAAATTTATGACCCTCCACGTAGGCTCTGAATTTCTTCACGCTGAGAATTGCTGCAAGACACTCAAGCTCAGACACTGAATAATTCCTTTGGGCTTTATTCAACTTTTTAGACATGAATGCTATCGGACACTCATGGCCTTCATCATCCAGCTGATACAATACACTTCCTACACCCGTGATGCTTGCATCACATCTAATAAAGAATTCTTTTTCATAATTAGGATTTATTAAAACTGGGGCTACAGTCAGAAGATTTTTTAAATTGTTAAAGGCGGTTTGAGCTCCATCAGTCCATACCAGTCGTTTAGATCCTTTTTTCAAAAGATCTGTAATAGGTGAAACAACGCTAGCGTAGTTTGGTATAAATCGTTGATACCACCCTGCCATACCTAATAACCGACGAATCTGTTTAACAGTTGTTGGAGCTGGATATTCCTCAATAGCTCGTACTTTTTCTGGATCCGTTTTCAATCCACCTTCGCCAACCAAAAATCCCAAATACTTTACTTCTCGCAGCACGAACTTACTTTTCTGCAGATTGATGGTTAGACCTGCATTAGTTAAAAGAGTAGAGACTATAGACAGTAGTTCCATGTGTTCCTCGAATGTTGAGGACACTACCAGTAGGTCGTCTAAATAGACGAAGACACTTTCATGATACTTGTGAGGTATCACTTTATGCATCAGCCGACACATTGTTTGGGGAGCATTGCACAAACCAAAAGGCATAACCTTGAATTGGTACAATGGTCGTCCAGGCACTGTGAAGGCTGTTTTATCTCGTGATGTCTCTGACAAAGGAATTTGCCAGAACGCATCTTTGAGATCAATACTGCTTATGTATCTCGTACTATTTAGACGTCCTAACAAGCCATCGATTAATGGGAGTGGGTAAGCATCCTTTTTGGTCAGTGCGTTGACACGTCTTGAATCTAAACATAGACGATTCTTCCCAGAAGATTTTTGTATTAAAACCACTGGCGAGCACCAAGAACTGTCAGAACTCTCTTCGATCACCCCTAATTGAAGCATCCGGTCTAGTTCAGCATAAATCTTTTGTTGAACTGCCGGCGATGTGGGGTAATGCCTCTGTTTCACAGGTGCACTATCCCCAACATCGATGACATGTTCAACCAAAGATGTTTTGCCGAGACCTAATACCTCAAAAGAAGGAAAAGAATCCTTGACGTTCTCCAGTTCTTGTAGCTGGTCAGGGTTTAGATCGTGATTTAAGTTGTTATTAGATTCAATCGGTGTCAATTCACTGACAAATGAAGGAGTGATACCAAATTCCCTCCAGAAATCGATGCCCAGGTAGAGTTCCTCACGCAAACTTGGAACAACATGAAAACGAAAAATTTTCGATAAGCCATTGAAATGTATAGAAGCGTCTACATAACCCAGGATATGATTACGGGTACCATCTGCTGTACGGATGGCAGAAAACATTTTGTGATAGGTTATGCCGGCGTTTCTTAATAATTCTAGGGAATTTCTTCCCAGAATACTGATAGAGGCTCCACTATCTAGAAGTCCATAAACTTTTTTATTAAAAATGTTTATATAAAGGTGTGGTCTAGGATCATTTTCCCGATAAATGATCGAAGAGACACACGCTTTATTGAGAAGTTTCCTTTTTCTAAAGTAAATGCGCGAGCGTTCAATACGCTTTTGAGATCTTTTTTTCTGACGTATCAGTAATGGTGTTGAAGTTTGAACAGATTTACTTATTTTTGGTACTGTGGTGGCGAAAGATCTTCTTCTTCGGTGGTGGTTGACGCATCTCTCAGATGACCTCGCGGACTCGAAGATGGGTTTGGGGGCACAGTTCGCGAATTCTGTACTCCCGCCCGAGAGTTTAAATGAAGCGGTGGATGACAATTAGTACATCGTGGAGAGATGGTGTCAGCCTTACCACATCGATAGCAGTACGGCTTTTGAGGACAGTTGTATATCGTGTGACCAATGTCTTTACATCGGCTACAAATTTGATGTTCAGTTCTAGGTGGCGATGGTGGTAGTATTGACCTATTAGCATTTGTTGGTCTGGCTAGTATTTTTGGTGGTGCGCTGTAGGCATCTACATAAGTTGAGTTGTTTGCTGGAACCATTTGATGATTTGAAGGACCTGTAACGTAGTTTGATGGACCTGGTTGATAATTAGATGGACCTGTTTCGTCTTCATCAGAAGGTGTGACTTCACTGATCCGGTATTGACCAGCTGTTCTTGTTGGTGGTAACAGAGGTTGCCCACCTGTCCTTGACGTTACGGGTGATGATGCCCAAAATTTTTCAAATTTTTGGCACATCACACGCAGGTCTTCAAGTGATGCAAACTCAGCTATCATTGTTACGCTTCTTAATTCTGCAGACAAACCGTCTCGAACTATCTCTATTAATTCTCGTGGATTATAAGGCCGGATCAGTCTACTATTTAAGTTGTTCATACCAATTATGTAGTCATAGACACTCTCTTTATGTTTTTGTCTACGGCTCAGCAGTACTTTCAAAACCGTCTTATCATCTGTAAGGGTACCAAACGTGCTAACTAATGCTTCTCTCAATATGGGATAGGTCACCACTCGATACTCATATGTTAGATTTATGTAATGTTTTTCAGCGGCTCCACGGAGATATCGGGGAACGATTGACTTTAAATCGTCAAAGGTCACCCGATCCCTTCGTGCAGCCACCTCAACCAAATGAAAGAATTCATGAGCATCGGGTGAGGACCCGTCACCAGAGAAGTAGGGGAGCCAATTCGTATAGAATTGACTCAAATACCTGTATGGTTGGTACCCTTCATGCGGTTGTATGTATGCTGGTACTGCTGAGACCCTAGCCGATCGGTATGGTGGTGGAGCTATTCTGATGTCATTGAATAGCTCTTCCAGTGGTATTGCTGGTCCAAGCTGTTCCTGCTGTACCTCGTTGGCTGGTTGTGGAAGACGTTGTCTTCGTTGACGGCCCGTCATATCATCAATCAGGTTACCTAGTGGTTCCATATGATTTGGAGTTGATCTCGCGAATACACCTTGAAATGATTCGTCAAGATTTGCAGGTGCTGGTACATCTTTTCTTAAGACCCCTCCTTCTGGTCCCATTATCAGTGCAGTGATGGTCCTGAAAGTTTCAGACAATGACCTGGCTGCGTATTCGGTAGCATCTTTTAACTCTTCCATGTTTCTTATGCGGTTATTTCGGTCCACGTAATGGGTTATACGATTCAACAATCCTTTTAGTGTGTTTGGTGGCACTGGAGCCACCAAACCCCTTACTTCACGAGCCAAAAACAGCGCTGCTGCCAGAATCAATTCACTTTCTTCCTTCGTATTAGCTGCGTGTGTTTGTATTATTGGTGCTGTTGCACCTCTCGCAGCATCACTTAACTGTTGTATCCAACCTTCGCTGTTGTATTGGATGTCCCGGAGGAAGCACTCGACCCACAACTCGCACAACTCGAGACCGTAAAACGGATGGTCTATCGGCACCTCTGACATTTTCTTTTGTTGTCAGATTTTATGAAAAGAAGGACAAGAAATATAAAAGAAATTGCAACTCAACAAAACCAACAACAGACGATAATGATTGTGACCCCCTGAAATGTTTTTTTTTTTCCGCACAAAAAATATAAAACCAACAACCGTAAAAAAAAATTGTAAAGTGCAATAAAAAAAATTGTAAATCGACTAGAAATCGTGAACACGCGACCAACAACAGCAGAAAGAAATATACAAATGCTTTGAATAATCAATTCCTTCGACCTTCGTTTTACAGGGAAAAATTTATTGATCTTAAAGATCCTAGGAAAAAGATGATTATTTAAATATCTATTTGCAAAAATATTGATTTACTTACAATCTAGTTATTTTGTTGCAACTTGTACACCTTGATTTACTTAATGTGTAGGAGAAAATTTAATTATTTATTTTCTTGATGTTCAGCTTATTTAATTCATTTATTCAATATATAAATATATATACTTATTCATTTATTTATGAAATGAGAAAATATTCATTTATTTAATTATTTAATTATTTATTTATTGAATTTTAAAAAAAAATGTATATATATTTATTTATGAAAAAATAGAAAATATTTATTTATCAAAATATGTGTGAGAAAATATTTATTTGTAAAAATATTTATAAATTAAAATATTTATTTATTTATTAATTTATTTAAAAAAAAGGAGATATTTATTTATTTATTTATTTATAATATATGAAAATATATTTATTTGTTATGAGATATAACAAAAATATTTATTTATTTATTTATTTATAATATATGAAAATATATTTATTTGTTATGAGATATAACAAAAATATTTATTTATTTATTTGAAAAAATATTTATTTATTTAGAAAAGAGTAAATTATTTATTTATTTATGTATTTATAATTGTAGAGATTTTTCCTGGGCAAAGCCCACACCGATTGACTGTATAATCAAAAAAAATTTTTAAAAGGAATTGTAACGAAGATTCGAAGTGGAAAATCGAACTCGCGATCTCTTCCCAGAAACGACATGTGAGGTCTAGAACAAAAATAGGTCTAAAAATCCTAAAATCTACATTCTAGGACCCTCCCGCTTGATGAAATGAATTCAGCATTGTTTAAAGATTCAGCCTAAATATCTGTTATCTACAAAAATCATATGCTGAGTTCATTCATCCTTAAAACTAAGAAAAATATAAAACTAGAAAAAGTTAAGAAAAATAATTAAGACTAATATCGTTTGTTGGGAGTAGACCAGTATAGAGTACCAGTCTCCAGATCCGATTTCAGTACAAGACCGAATTTTTCTATTGAAACGCGATGTTGGATGGGTTTGCTAAGTCCATTAAAATTGTGAAGGGAGGTTGGGTTGAACGTTGGTTCTTCCCAACAAAGTGGAGATCTGGATGCAGTTTCACTTGTATGGAGGAGTGCTTAGCATTGTAGAAGCGATCCTGGCTGTCCGTAGGACTGACAGGCTTCCCTTCTCTTCCGCATAAACACTCGACCAGTAAAGCTGCATTCAGTCTCGGCAGGAAAACTAATTGAAATTTTACCAATATTATTTAAAAAAAAAATCCGCTTGGTGATCGCATGCCAAAAGACAGAGGCGACCCTTAACCAACGAAACATGTTAAGAAGGTTAAGCCTTCTTGGATTCTTTC
Source organism: Diogma glabrata (assembly GCA_963693315.1). NCBI lineage: Eukaryota > Metazoa > Arthropoda > Insecta > Diptera > Cylindrotomidae > Diogma > Diogma glabrata. The sequence continues at coordinate 179,752,123 of OY856187.1, forward strand.
TTAGAGATACCCATAGGAGGTGGGATCTGGGCAGCAACCTTCTGACTCCTAATCCGAATCTGAGTCAGGGTGGGCTGCTGCCCATAGTCTCTCAAATTCATCCCTTGCTTGGGCCATCGCTCTCCTGTAAAGCGGTGTACGGAAGTGTTGTGGCACTTCCCGTCGATGATGTACACCACGTTTTCTTGTATACATATTTTCTTTTTATATTTATTAAATTCAAAAGAAATTTATAAAATTTATATTTACAAATTTTGTTATTTTTATATATTTATAAAATCTATAACAAATTCCAAAATTCAACTTTTAATTAAACTTTGGCAAAATCAATCCAAAAATAACAACAATTCAAGAATTTTTCCGAAATCAGAAAAAAAATTAACGGCAATAACGAAAAAATGTATTTTTGTATAAGTTCCAAAAAGTTTCAAAAACAGGAATAACAAGAAATATTAAACTAGAACAATGTTTATGCATATATATTTATAAATATAACAGTATTCTCTGTTTTTTTTTTTTAATTTGTCTTTGTTCGGCGCCAGTATTTATAATAAAATTATTAGTAGTGATAAAACCACAAATAGTTTTATGCCGGAGGGTACGATTCGTTTAGAACAACCGATATTTATGGGGACTCCATCCCAGAAAAAATCTCAAATGAAAGTTAATTTAATAAATCATTAGATCTACTACATGAATTAAAAGGAATATTTATATATTTGTATCTAGTATAATATAAAAAAAAAAGGAAATTCAAACAAAGATAAAAATAAACTTATCTTAATTTGTTGTGTGTTGTTCTGACGTCATGTTGAAATCCTCAATAAAGTGTATACAGTTGTATATGTAATAGCCTTCGTAGTCTTAGACCAACTCTTACGCGCAATGCTGGTGCAAATATAACTAGAACCCCGTCCTCTGACAGACACCCTCTAATGGCACTTTATCAATACAGTTATTCAGGGGCATTCACTTATCGCTTTCCCTATTTTATTTCTTCATTCCCCTCTTTTTTTTACAAACAACCTCCGTCATGTAACATCATTTATCTCAACATATATATACTGCTGTTAAGTTGAATCATACATATTCGCAATTCACTAAACAATTCAACTTACTACCTCGCACGAAATCTATAGTGAATTTAATGCACAGAAGAATCACTGCAATTAACGGTGTTCAACTTTCACCACTATTTTTTTACAGCACAACATGTATCGATTTATTATTTTTTTGTTTTAACTAGATATTTTGGAATTTCTCTTCATTAAGTAAAATTTTCCGTTTTAATATATTTCACATTCAAAATCAAGAAAAATCAAAAGAATATCACTCGGTACAATTTTGTTTTATTCACTCAATAAACTATAATAAAAAAACTACATGTTTTCAGAAAAAAAAAAACTATGACATTCTTGGTAATTTTTTTTCGACAAATACAACACAAACATTTTTTTTCTTTTTGAAATCCCCGAAGGGATTATTTGGACTCTTAAAGAGCTCCAATAACTTAATTAATTTTATCAATTTACACAATTAATTTGTTTCTTTTCCGCCCGAACTTAATTTAGTTATTTTATTAAAAGAAGACAACTCACAGAGCGACTCCCGAATCACAATCAATTCAAATTGACAAAAATTGATTAAAAATCAATTAATAACTGACCATTTTAGATGTAAATCATATCATTTAAATAGCATCTAAACAAAAGGGTGTGAAGGAGATGTCTATTCAAAAATTTTGTATATTTCTTTCGGTTGTTTTGTTTTTCCCAAACAAAGGAATTTAATCGTTTTTTTTTTTTTAGAATGAGATCGTCAACCAATTATATAAAAAAGAAAGAAGGATCGACAACATATAATTCGTGTTTGTTTTGTTTTCAATTATTAAAGATTATAGAGAAAACGAAATAACAATAACCACGAAATGCAACAATTTATTAACAGTTTATTCAAACAGATGATGATGAGATTGTGTCTGATAGCATCAACGAAAAATGAAAAATGCAACCACAACTACATGAGTTTTATTTTTTGTTTGATGAAAACAAAGTAGAAGAATGTTTACGAATTTAAGCAATGTTAATTGTGAGACTGATAGTTTTGTTAATAGAAATTGATATTGAATCAACACGACGTGTTGTTGTAGCAACGCGATTAATTAATTTGTTGAACTAAGTTGCTGTTTTATGTAGTTATGGATGTTAAACTTGAAGATTACCAAGTAGTGAGTTTATAAGGGAGAGAAGAAATAGAACAGTGTGGCGACTGAAGAAAATGTATCCTTGACTGTTCGTTGACCGTTAAATCTCACTACCAAGGCATACATTTCCTTCAGTCTACCAATACAGAACCTGAACTCGTTCTGGAGTAGGGTGTAGACTCTCTTATAAATACTACTGGTTAGATAATTCCTCAGATTGCGGCATAACAGTGATTCATTCAGTAATTCACTCGATTGGAAAATGGCTTACATCGTTTACCGAAGTTTAAAGTTCGGAAATTATCGGGTATGAAAAAATAAATTTAAATACTAGTATACGGCAATGAAAAAAAACCAAAAAAATTATTCACCGTTAATGGGCCAGCACTTGGCCGTATTTCAGAGTCCAGCAAACCCTGCTTGGGTTGCTTCAAAGATTCGGTGGTAAAAGCCAATTGCCTGTGCTGCATGCGACCTAGCACAAGAGTCAAGATCTCGAACGTGGTCGGTGTTGAGATGTTAGTTTTTTCCAATACTCGGAGGGAAAAAATCGAATTCTTGAGGTAGATCAACTAATTTGGGTTAGTAGTTTAAGTTGTTTTTCATATCGTTTTAAGACTTCTTCTACTGTTAGGGCTGAGCAGGCGACAGTATACGAATGATCTCTGGTAATTTTCGTGTCTAAACAGATCGTATGATTTTGTCACTTAAATTATTACCTACAGCTGTTTGATGTGACCGAATGCTTTGGAAAGCATTTGATCCCCAAGCTCATAAGAGTACCGGTCAAGAGTAGAAGCGACGCTCTTTCGACCACACTAGTCGTTCCATCAACGTTCACGTATACAAAAATTTTTCCTATCGATATTTAACTTTAATTTCAATTATTACAAACTAGGAGGGCCCGGCGTGCTTCGCTACGCTTATAAATAAAGTTTTTGCGTAGACATTTTGTTGACGTAGAAGCAATGATTTCAAAAAGTGGTAATGAGAAATGCTACCATATAATTTTTAATTTTTCTTTTTAAATATATGAATGAAAAATAATCAGAACTCTAGCTGATCAGTTCGGATATATGAAAAATTAGCGAAGCTTACTTGAAAACTTATTTGATCGCTAATTTTTCATATAATAATTTTTCATACGAAGCTTACTTGAAAACTTATTTGATCGCTAATTTTTCATATATCCGAACTGATCAGCTAGAGTTCTGATTATTTTTCATTCATATATTTAAAAAGAAAAATTAAAAATTATATGGTAGCATTTCTCATTACCACTTTTTGAAATCATTGCTTCTACGTCAACAAAATGTCTACGCAAAAACTTTATTTATAAGCGTAGCGAAGCACGCCGGGCCCTCCTAGTTGTTATAAATAAAGAAGGTTTACCGAAATGTTGTACAATAGACATTGCATCCAAGTAATTTTGATACATGTTACGTGGTGAACCGGTGAAAGAAGATGGCAAAATTACTTTACGACCAACTACTTGCATATTATCATCGCCATTGCGATTTTGATGCAAGAAATCTGTTAAATTATTGTACAAATCAGCACGAAGAGCAGATTGATTTGAACGAATGTAATGAAGCCGTGTACCTTCGATACGAACATACATATCAACAATCCATTGAAGAAATAATTTTTGAGAACGATGCAAAACACTAAAACCATCACGTATAGCAAGGCGATAAGATGCATATTGCAACATTGTAACTTTTGTACGTGACACATTAGCACGTGAAGTTGAAACTAAATTATGTGGAATATTAACGTGCCACCCAGTATCACCATTTGGAAACAACAAAGGATAAGCTAAAGGATCCAAAGAAGAATCAAGGACAGAAACAGAACGAATTTCATTTGCATTTTTTGAAAAAACAATCATATTTCTTTCAAAAGGTGGTTCACCATCATCATTTTTAAAAATAGCAGCCACATCAGTTTGAACAGCATCATTAAAACGACGAATATCACATTCTCTGTTAACTTTTATAACCATTGACACATCAGCAGTAACATTCTCAGGTCTTTCACAAAATTCATGCATTGATTTGAAAGAACGAACAAAAGGATTCACACGATCTAACTCAAAACCTATCTCACGCATAAGAAAAATTTCACATACATTGGTATTTCTATTCATTCTCATATTAGCAGCAGTATCAACATCATAAAAATATAATTGTGCATACATTGGAGGTCGACCATAAGCAGGAATTAAAGCACCAGTACGATGATAAAAAATATTATGAATTTTAAAATGATAAATACCACGTGCAGTAGAATCCGCTATATTACATTCAGAACTGATCATTGCAAATGCCGAATTATAGGAACGAATTTTTGAAAGAAAACTTTTAGAACGTTTTTTTATAGCATTATCATTTGAATTCAATCCTTCGAAAATATTAGAGAAAAATGCATTTTCAGAAAGAGGAGGTAAATTGACTTTGCCTTTATGGCAACACAAAGAAAACGCTTCATTATTATTTGAAGTAACTTCTCTTGCAAAATGTTTGGCATGACAAAAATGACAACTCATATCCAAAGCACCACAAACATACGAATCAAAGTTACCTGGAATCACATTCAAAGCACACTTGAACGAATCTCTCAAAATTACAAAGGGAATTTCATCATTCACCACATTCAATTCTAAATCATTCGCAACATTCATGACATGATCCGATTTGTGTGAATCCGAATCCGAATATAGGTTACACTAATATCAGTTAGCTGTGAAAATTTCAAATGAATCCATCTGCGAATAAAAAAGCCTAATGCTCCACAAAGTTTTAATCTAGCGTATTAATATATAAGATATCAAATAAATTCAATATCAAACAAAATATCTTTATATCAATATCAAATATATCAATAACAAAATAATCGAAATAACCGTCCTTGTTCAAAGACAAAAGACGACTGAAATGAAAGAAAATAAATTTTTAAGTTTCGTTTTTGTTGTTCGTTGTTCGATAGCTAATATATAAAAAAGAAAATATAAAAAATAAAATAAATTTTTAATTTCGTTTTTGCATGTATGTAAACTTATAATGCATATGTATATAAAAAGTTTTCCGTATATAATAACTTTTTTATTTATGATCCGATTTGTGTGAATCCGAATCCGAATATAGGTTACACTAATATCAGTTAGCTGTGAAAATTTCAAATGAATCCATCTGCGAATAAAAAAGCCTAATGCTCCACAAAGTTTTAATCTAGCGTATTAATATATAAGAAGATTATAGGTTTATAATATAAAAAGTACGTATAAGTAAAGGAAAATGAAAACTTTACCCAATTTGTATTTCATAAAGAAGTTTTTCGGCAAACGGCTGTAAAGTTTAAATTTACTGCCGCTAGGGAGTTAGCTAAAGTCTTACTTTTTAGCCTGACAGCAAAAGTAACGTCTAGCGACAGCAAAAGTAACGCCATTTTTATTTTATATTACGGAGGCTGTAAAGTAGCATTTGTTATTTGTTAGTTTGTTATTTTTTCAAACATATTGTATAACCATGACAACAAAAAATAAGTTGATTCTCATATTATGAAATTTTGAAAAGGCTGCTTTGATAAAAAAATTTTATTCATACAAATTTAAATGTTTTTTTCTCTTTTTTGGAAGTAATTATGACGATACAAATTCATATTTATAAAAAGTTTGATGTATTAATTTCATATTTATAAAAAATTTAAACGTTTGCCGAAAAAATAATGTATTTAATTCGGAGCTAAAGTGACTTTTTGTGTTTCGTCTATAATTGTCAAATCAAACTATAGACTCAACACAAAAAGTATCACTTTAGCTCCTAATTAAATAATGTACTATTATATAGTGGTGTCTTTTTGTCTATTGTTCTATTCAAATTTTAACTGAACCAAAAATTTATTTATTTGCAGAAAAAGGGTGGAAAATCGTTTTACGTTTTACAGAAGTCAAGTGGAAGTAGATAAATTAATTTTCTTTTCTAAAGTTACTTAACCTGTTTTATTTGAAATATGTAAAGTTTGGTTATGTTTATACAATTTGACAGCTTTTATATAATAAATAAATAAACGATTTTGGGTTTGATTAATTTACAAACATTTATTTTTTCATTATGGTTTTTGCGAGTTTAATTAATTTTTTCTGTTACATTTGAGTGATGGAAAAATGTATTTATGGTTAAGTGTTTTATGTCATATAGATGTTGGTATATTTGTATAGAAAAAAATAGAATACATTATTAATTACTTAAAAACCCAACTATGTGACACGAGTTATTTTATTTTTATCAACCAAAAGCAAATAAGGATGAAAAATATAGTTATATTGGTTGAAACCTTATTCCGCCAGACTGGGGTGTGTTATTTTATTAAAGATTTCTTAAAAAATCTGAAAAACACTGTTTGGTCTGAGTGAAGCTTTCATACAAGGCCTCTGCAGCTTAGTCCACTTGACTCACCTATTCACACCTTTTATTCTTCCAATCTTGTTAAGGTCTAATGATAATAATAGTTTCCAAGGATTGAT
>OY856187.1:179759050-180061572 GCA_963693315.1 Diogma glabrata
TCGTTAAATTTATGATTATTTCTATTTTTTATTGTTATTTCATGATTTGTTACTATTTTTGTTATTTTGTGACTATGTATAAATATGAATTAATATAGATATACGAAAAACATGCATAAATGAATTAAATACCGCAAAATAAAAAACATGTCTTATTATTTGTTTTAATTATCCGGATATCCGGATTATCCGGATAATTTATTTTTTATGTATTCGATATCCGGATAATCAAATTGGTCGGATATTTAGAAACCCTAATCCCAACCGAAACACGTAAAAGAGAAAAACAGAGTTTTTTACTGAGATAATTCCAACCATACCTTTGAATTGAAAAAATTCAAATTACTTCCTAAGTTACTTGAGTTCAATTGCTCACACAATCCCGAATTATAAATTAATATGTTTACTTTTTACACACTTTTATTTAACTTGGGTTTTGACAATTGTGTTGGATGCTATTTTGTGATTAATTTTTTATTAATTAGTTGGACGTATTTGCAACATTATACCTTTTTTAAACTTTTTTTAGTATATGACACAATGAAATTTCAAACATATTCTCATATTTTTTTTTTAAAACAAAAAAATAACTATGGTCTGGTCTGTAATTAAATATTTTGGGTAATAGTTATTTACATATCGAGGGCTGAAAGTAGAAGATTACGCCTGCGGTTCATATTGAAGCCCAACGCGAAACGAGGGCTTTTATTGAACCAATGGCGTAATCTTCCTTTCAGCCTGAGTGTATTGTATGTACAACGTTTTACACACAACCGCACCACAATTGTAGAATATAACTATTAATGTACCAAGGGCGTTATGTAGGTTATTGCGCCTGGAAAGCGACGTAATCTAGCCCGAGGGATGGATGTCGCTTGATGGGCGTAATACCCAGTAATGCCAGTGGTGCATACAAGATTTTGTGCTTCACTTATTAAGCTAAAAACTAAGAAAGAATTTAATTTGTTAATCTATATTGATAGGCAAAAAAAAAATACAAATGTATCCTAGTATGCCAAGAAAATAACTATTTTGAAGTTTAAAAGAATTAGGGCAATGATACATGTAAAAGAAATATCTTTCAGACATAAAAAATCTCGCATTTAATTGGTTGAGGGGCGGTAACATTTTTTAAATTTCAAAAAAATATTTTTGACTGAAAGACAGAAAAAATATCTGTAAGATATAAAAACATAACCTAAAAAGATATTTTTTGCTTGACAGTTAAAACTGATTAACTGAAAAATTGATTTTAAAAGTAAGTTTTACCAATAATCAATTACAATTAACTTAATTTGATGATTTAGCTACAATTAAAATAATTTGTTTACTTATTCATATAGATTTAGATTAAGCGACAGTTGCAACAAAAAAATAAAAATTTGGTCCAATGTGAAAATGCCTAAACCTATATGAATAAGTAAACAAATTATTTTAATTGTAATTAAATAATCAAATTAAGTTAATTGTAATTGATTATTGGTAAAACTTACTTTTAAAATCAATTTTTCAGTTAATCAGTTTTAACTGTCAAGCAAAAAATATCTTTTTAGGTTATGTTTTTATATCTTACAGATATTTTTTCTGTCTTTCAGTCAAAAATATTTTTTTGAAATTTAAAAAATGTTACCGCCCCTCAACCAATTAAATGCGAAATTTTTTATGTCTGAAAGATATTTCTTTTACATGTATCATCGTCCTTATTTGTTGTTTGTACGTTGCTTTGTAAACAAATTTTTCTAAATTTTGTAGCGTATGACAAAAACATTGTATGACGTTTAAAATAATTTGGTAGTTTTGGAAAACTTATATGAACATTTGATAACTAAAATGTTGCTAAACATTTTTAAACAAATGTAAAAATCTTTTACTAGCTTAAATTGAATAAGAATTATTTACATTTTGTAGACAAAACTACAGTAAAAATAATTTTATTTAGTTTTTTAGCGTCTTAATAGCGGGCGTTATGAATTCATAATTCGTCCCGGTTTTTATGAATGTGTTTATATATAGCGTATCCTAGACATTATAACAACTTTATATCATTGTTAAGAATAAAATCATTTTTTAAATTTGTTATGATCGCTAGAAATTTTGAAAATTTTCTGCATAGGATCTTGATGAAACTTTGGCAAATGATACAGGTTCACTTGAAAATGGAAGATCTGGATTCATTTCAAATTTGGACAAAATGGCGGGGGGTCTCCCGAACACCTCTAAGTTTAAATCTTGAATAACTTCTGATCCCGGGCTATGATCTTATTCAAACTTAGTATATAAGGTTTTAGTACTGTTTCCAATATTTCTGCATACCAACTTCCGGTTTGTCACTTCCGGTTAAAAAGTTTTTTTTTCAGGTGTTTATCCCTACTGTAGCCTACAATTACCGATCGATTGTCATGAAACGTTGCGAAAAGCTTTTAAATAACATGAGAAAAATTTTATCAGCTTTTGGAGCACATTGGATAAAGGGTTGGGGGGTCCACCATACAACAGGTGGTTTTTTCCACAAAGTTTTTATGTTTGTTGGGAGCATAAAACATTCATTCGTGAATGAATTTTGATGACACTTTGGAAAAAGACGCAAACATGTATGACAAAGAACTGATTAGTTTTTGAGCGATAGTGAACAAAGTGGTGGGGGGTCCCTGGAGCACCTGTTTTTTTGAAAGCTCTATAACTTCTGTACCTGATAAGCGAATTGGATCAAATTTGGTACATGAGCATGTAGTACGATTCACAATAGTTCTGCATCCCAACTTCCGGGTTTTCACTTCCGGTAAAAAAAATTTTTTTGTACATTTTTGAAGTTTTTTCAGTGTCTTTATGCACACTACAGCCTACAATAATGAAGTGATTATGATGAAACTTGTGGAAAGGGGTTCCAATTAGTGTAAGAAGATAATTATCATGTTTTGGGACACATTGATCAAAGTGGTGGGGGGTCTAAAATACAAATGCTGACTTTTCACACTTTTTTTTTTAAGTTTGTTGGGAGCATACAGACTTCATTCATTAATTTATTTTAATGACACTTTGGAAAAAGATAGAGACTTAAGTAACAAAGAACTGATTAGTTTTTGGATAATATTGGAATAAGTGGTGGGGGTCCTCCCGAACACCTGTTTAATGTGTCACACTTTTTTCAATGTTTGTTGGGAGTACACAGCATTCGTTCGTGAACAAATTTTGATGACACTTTGGAAAAAGATGCAAACATGTATGGCAAAGAACTGATTAGTTTTTGACCGATAGTGAACAAAGTGGTGGGGGGTCCCTGGAGCACCTGTTTTTTTGAAAGCTCTATAACTTCTGTACCTGATAAGCGAATTGGATGGAACTTGGTACATGAGTATGTAGTACGGTTCACAATAGTTCTGCATCCCAACTTCCGGTTTTTCACTTCCGGTAAAAAAATTTTTTTTGTACTTTTTTGAAGTTTTGTCAGTGTCTTTATGCACACTACAGCCTACAATAATGAAGTGATTATGATGAAACTTATGGAATAGGGTTCTGATTAGTGTGAAAAGATAATTATCATGTTTTAGGACACATTGATCAAAGTGGGGGGGGGGGGTCTACCATACAAATGCTGACTTTTCACACTTTGTTTTTTAAGTTTGTTGGGAGCATACAGACTTCGTTCATTAATTTATTTTAATGACACTTTGGAAAAAGATGGAAATTTAAGTAACAAAGAACTGATTAGTTTTTGGATAATATTGGAATAAGTGGTGGGGGTCCTCCCGAACACCTGTTTAATGTGTCACACTTTTTTCAATTTTTGTTGGGAGCACACAGCATTCGTTCGTGAACGAATTTTGATGACACTTTGGAAAAAGATGCAAACATGTATGGCAAAGAACTGATTAGTTTTTGAGCGATAGTGAACAAAGTGGTGGGGGGTCCCTGGAGCACCTGTTTTTTTTAAAGATCTATAGCTTCTGTACCTGAGAAGCGAATTGGATGAAACTTGGTACATGAGTATGTAGTACGGTTTAAAATAGTTCTGCATCCCAACTTCCGGTTTTTTACTTCCGGTAAAAAATTTTTTTTTTAATTGTTGGCAGTTTTTTCAGTATCTTTATGCACACTACAGCCTACAATAATGAAGTGATTATGATGAAACTTATGGAAAGGTTTCAATTAGTGTAAGAAGATAATTATCATCTTTTGGGACACATTGTCAAAGTGGCGGGGGATCTACCATACAACTGCTGACTTTTCACACTTGGTTTTTAAAGTTTGTTGGGAGCATACAGATTTCATTCATTAATCAATTTTAATGGCACTTTGAAAAAAGATAAAGACTTTATTGACAAAGAATTGACTAGTTTTTGGACAGTATTGGGATAAGTGGTGGGGTCCTCATGAACACCTGTTTATTGTTTCAATGTTTGTTGCATACAACATTCGTTCGTTAAGTAATTTTGATTACACTTTGCAAAAAGATGCAAATATGTACGGCAAGGAACTGATTAGTTTTTTTAGCGATAGTGAACAAAGTGGTAGGGGGGCCTCCAAGCACCTGTTATTATGGAAGCTCAATAACTTCTGTACCTGATAATCGAGTTGGATGAAATTTGGTACATACACATTAAGTACGGTTTACAACAGTTCTGCATCCTAACTTCTGCTTTGTCACTTCCGAAAAAATTTTTTTTACTTTTTCTCGTACAATAGAATTTATGTTTGTTGTGATACTACTGCCTGCTTTAATATTTTTATTATTAGAACTACGAAGTCCATAATATTGGTTAGCTTTTAATTAAAGTATTTTATGGATATTAGCTCATTATATATCCAGAACACTATGTTTCCAGAGCTGTGGTGAAGTCAGCCTATGCATCAGCGTCGCAATATTTTATTGGTGAAATTGAATGATGTCATTACATTTTAGAGAATTTCATTGGGTTAAATTAAAATAAAACTAACGCAAAAAATTTTCTATTAACTTCAGACAATAATTTATTTGTTTGTTCTAATTTTATGATTATTTTAATTATTTGACGGGCGATTATTTTACGGGCGGTGAAGTAGAAAAATATACCAACGTTTTATATAGCAACGGGCTTTTATTTTAAGGGGGTAAAATTCAACTTTCCGCCATGATAACTAGGATGTAAAATGTGTTTTACGATTCATTTGTGCGTAGTTAAATAATACATATCTCTATTCGCTTTCATTTATTAATATTAGCTTTATTTGTATGTTTTTTCCATAATAATAGTATGTATTATTGTATTGTTTTCTAACCTATAGACTAATGAACTTAACCTATTGTCTAATGAAAATTTTCCTATAAAAATTATCATTATTCAATTGGTATGATTCCAATTGGTTAAATTGTTTTGATTTTATTAAAATTATTTTCAAATTATAATCACAATGGCTTCGATACGTTTTGTTCAAAAATCAAATTTTAAGTTAAATTCTCTTATTTCGTTTAGTTGAATTTGGTTGATTGTTGGCAATAGGATTTTTTTATCATCGGGGTTCTTTTTAATCAGAAATTTGATTTCTGAATTAAAACAATAAAGAGTTATTGTTTTAATTCTAGGAAACTCGCTCGTGTCTCGCTCAAATTTTAAATTTTTGCTAAGAATAAACTAATACATTAAACTCTGTTTGTTTAAACTACTATTTAAAAAACATTTTTATTTTGCGTAGGAAATACAATTTTTTCTATGATAGTGTATATATAATCGATATTTACTATTAATTATAAAATTAGAAATCGACATATTCCATGGTTGCGTTGTTTAAAAAAATTTGTAAAATTATATGAAAAACCATAGCAACTGCAATTTGTTATTCTTTTTACACTAGAGGGAAAAGAACATATTTTCACAGGGCATTAAGCGTGATGAAAATAAACTTTTCATATATGATATCATAGAAAAAATATAAAATATAATAGTAAAAATCAAGGTAATTGAAATCGCAATGTTTGAAAATTTAAAAAAAAGTATGTAAATATAAGTTTGTAATAATTGTAATGAACTGTAATTAACAGTGTGACAATTTTCTTGAGCCTTACTTAGTACCTTTCAAACAAAAAGAATTTATTCAAAACGGTTAATCCGTTCGAGCAAAATTTAACTTTCCTGGTCTCTAAAATTCTGAACAAATTTCGAGGCACCCTGTATCAAAACTAGGGAAAAACACGTATTTGTTTTAACAAAAAACACAAAACTTAGAATTGTGAATGCAAAATTTGACTAGGTAGTTTGAGTGTGGTTGGTTTATTATTCTAAAGATTTAATTTTTAGATTTAATCTCGCATCCTTCAGTTTGAAACTATTGAAACTATGTTTTTCAATCTGTCAATGTTTTTTAATTTTCTTCGATTAAGCACAAATATTCTGATTAAATTTACGGAAAATGTGTATTGTGAAAAAATTCAAATATTTTAATTCTTTTTGTGTTGCTTCTTTAAGCAGTCCATTTGTGGACAAAGAAGTCCTCTGCATGCTGTCCCTATAACAATGAATTATCTAGACAGTTTGGCCGTTTCCATAATCCGACTGATGAGTAAAACGGGGGAAAGAATATGTTTTAAGCATGATGCGTCTGATTTTATCTGGGCGCTGTTGGTGACGATATATTTATTAAAAACAACGAGATCATTAACAGCGTGACGATGTTGTATACAATAGAGATTTGATGATAAATTTCGGTCATCTATAATTCATATAGCACGTTTTTGAACGCAATGCTAAAGAGCCAGGATGAAAACAGATCCAGCGCCCTAAATTTGACAACTTTAAATTTGTATGTGATAACTTAAAATAATAGGTGAGATGTTTTCCAGTACGAAAGCTTTGTAGATGTTTAACCACCTTAGATGTTCTTCGATAGTTTTGGGTTTAAAATGAAGTTCTTCCATATTAACTGCTGAAGACAAAATTTATAGTATTTCTGTAGTAGCTTCCAAAAGAGACAGTTCGAATCAAAGCGTTTCGCGAACTAATTATTTTTTCTTGCAAGGTCAGTGACGATTATATTATATACCGTTAACGATAAGGGGAATAAAATGATTTAATGCTAGAATTTAAAGATTCAATGACACTGTAAAAGCTTTTGGCAATAATTGGCATAGTCATTTTGTCTCGTCACTCTTTTCATTTTGAATCTTTCGATTACCTTCTTTGATATTTTGATGCTGTGATTGAGTTACGCGATTTTTAAATCTATAAATCTAAGTTTGTTTCTAAGAGCCAGTTGACCTTCGAACACAAATATTTTTGTTTGGATTTCATTATTGAAAAGGAAACGAATTTATTAATAGCGAATTGAATGGTTTTGTAGAGTTTTGAGAAGAAACAATGTCAGTATAAAACAATGACTATCAAAAGGGAAATCTTGGAAAAATTTCGGCCATCTTTGGTGTCAATTTCTGAGAAAGTAAAACATTTTATGGGATTTGGAAACTCTAGATTTTAGCAATATCTTGGATCTACGGTGTATGATAGCGAACAAAATCTCAGATCTATAGCTCAGGTATCTTAGTGAAGCTAGACCGGTGTCCGTGACCAAATCACAATGACCTCTTAGAAAACGAACTAAGAACCAAACTTGGTGTATCCAACATAGTTTCGTTAACATCGAGTTAAATACCTATTACCAGAGTACCGTGAAATCCTGTAAACAATTTTCATTCCTTGCAGAAAACTGAAAAGAGTTTTGAAAATAAATTTTGCTTAGTTAGTAATCACTACTTACCGTTCCACTGCTTCGTTTTACTGCTTAGCATTTTATCTATCGCATGTAGAAGCGTAATCCCTTTAAAACGCTATCGCAGTATCGATAACAGAAATATGTTTGGTCATTTTTAATCATAGCTTTTATAATTAGGATTACAATATGCACCATAACAGCACATAAATACCTTTAAAGTCCTTGAGATACACGCTTTTTAAAGATGTTGTGAATTGAATCCACTCGTTACCAGTGATGCCGACGAATCACTTCGAATAAAGAAGTATTGTAGCGTGTGATCTTGATTATTTAGTTTGGAATGCTCCATCTCGCCATTCTTTTCAAATTCGATTTCAATTCTCGATTCCCCACAAGACAGTCACATTATTACTGATATCCTTTTATTTTTATAAATCTTTGTTATTATCGATACTATCGTGCTCTCATTCTGTCAAAAAGACAAAATACAGAAGAACTTTTCCGTTCCAAACTTCTACTTCTGTCGTAGTAAGGTGACAGCAGTGTAAAACTCGTTCAGAAGCTTTTGGGCATGAATTATGATTCAAACTTTTACCCTCGTGGGATATAAGCAACATTCTGTGCTCGTTGTACAAGAAACCATTCTTAATTTTCTTATATGTATATCAGCAAAACATTACTTTTGTTGTTTGAACATTATTAGTTCAATGAATAATTTCCAAGAATATTTCCAAGAATTTATTTTATTTTCTACGTAGTTTTTCATTCATAATCAAATACAAAATACAATCATTCAATAATCAATCCACCAAGATAGATTTTCGACCCGAACATAATAAAAAAAAAGTTGAATGAAATAAAATGTAGAATAGAAAGAAAGATAAATTTATTATATTTCTAGAACATTTTTTCCTTTTTTTTTTCTTGATGAAAAATCTCTAGACTTTGAATAGCATGAGTTTTCTGTTTGTTTTATTTATTTATATGTATTAATTTGTATGGTAATTTTTCTATTATAGAATTGTTTTCGTTCTGACAGTTGAGATGTGAATTTTTCCCTCATTTTTATATTCATCAACCCACCACTCGTCGTTTCTATCATCTCATTTAATAAACATCCTTTTAAATGATAACAATCTCCGTAAAACTGCCAATTAATTTGCTTTCCACAATATAACATCTATCTTCTACTTCTTCTAAAAAATGAAGGGGAAAATCCCACAAATCATTAAATGACTTGTTTAAAGCAACATAAAATACAAAACAAATACAAAACTGTTTCAGGTGTAGTTCAACTTATACAGTTTTTTATATATATTTTTATTTCAAAATGAAAAATAACCCATTACCAAGCCGCCACTAGAGAAAGGAAGAAAAACTAAAATAAATCGATATAATCCGGAGAATGTAAAAATCTACATTTTGAAGAATAAAAATATTTGATTTATGATTTTACGGTAAGTAGAGGAAAAATATAAAAGAAAAGATTGCAAGAATTTAAAGATGTTTCGAGTAAGTTAAAAAGTTTTAGTTTTTCGAACATAATCAACCTATCT
The DNA here is from genome assembly GCA_963693315.1 of Diogma glabrata. NCBI lineage: Eukaryota > Metazoa > Arthropoda > Insecta > Diptera > Cylindrotomidae > Diogma > Diogma glabrata. The sequence continues at coordinate 179,768,287 of OY856187.1, forward strand.
TAACCTATTGTAAGAATAACTTCTCCATCGATGACCACTGTCCATTTGTAATATTTCCATCTCGTGTTTTATTGCAAATAACCATATTGTAACCTCTCTTAAGCTGGAAAGACCACCTGAGCAGAATCGACTCGGACCTTTTGCATTATTTAGTACTTATTTTGTACTAATTTGAACCATCAATAAAAATTTTATACCACGTGCCGTTACGACAAAAACCGTGGCGCTGCTAGCTTAATATTAAGCTAGCAGGACCACATTAAAAAAACATAAAAAATTTAAACAAACGTTCAAATGAAAAAAGCTGAATTTGTACCATTAAGAACAACGTAATATTTTCAACAGAAGTATTTTAAATAACCGTTATTTGAATTTCAATATCGTCGCTTTAATAATGAAATAACGTATATACGCAAAAGTGTAGTTTTGAGATATTTGAGTTTAAAGATGGATGTGCGCATGCATTCGCATGGACGTTAATTAACAATATATTAATTTTTACCCCCAGTCATAAAATAATTCGAAAATGTAAAAACGCCACATCAAAGATGCCCTTATGGGGAATGCAGCGCACCCATTATATAATAATAACGTATAAATAGCATACGTTATTTCATTATTAAAGCGACGATATGGACTATGGTATATTTATCAGAAAAATTCTGCTTTAACAATCTTATTAGCCTCACCCCTTTTGCATGAGCAGAATCAATCGTCACTTCTATATTAGAACCACTATAGTTTGTACCGATGAAATATGAAGTTTCATATTTTGTACCCTTGCCGTTTAGGAAAAAACTACCCCTAATTAATTTTAGCATCACAAGCAAAGTAGGCTTTTGCATGAGCAGACCCGATCGTCACTTCATTATTAGAATCATTATAGTTTGTATCGATAAAATATGAAGTTTCAGATTTTGTACCCTTGGCGTTTAGGAGAAAACTACCCTTAATTAATTTTAGCCTCACAAGCAAAGTAGGCTTTTGCATGAGGAGACCCGATCGTCACTTCAATATAAGAACCATTATAGTTTGCACCGATAAAATATGAAGGTCCAGATTTTGTATCCTTGCCGTTTAGGAGAAAACTACCCCTAATTAATTTTAGTCTCACAAGAAAAGTAGGATTTTGCATGAGCAGACCCGGTCGTCACTTCAATATTAGAACCATTATAGTTTATAGTACCAATAACTCTGAAACTTCATATAAATATTTCATCGGTACAAACTTAACTGGTTTTAATATTGAAGTGACGATCGGGTCTGCTCATGCAAAATCCTACTTTGCTTGTGAGGCTAAAATTAATTAGGGGTAGTTTTCTCCTAAACGGAAACGGTACAAAATCTGAAACTTCATATTTTATCGGTATAAACTATAATGGTTCTAATTTAAAAGTGACGATCGGGTCTGCTCATGCAAAAGCCTACTTTGCTTGTGAGGCTAAAATTAATTAGGGGTAGTTTTCTCCTAAACGGAAACGGTACAAAATCTGAAACTTCATATTTTATCGGTATAAACTATAATGGTTCTAATTTAAAAGTGACGATCGGGTCTGCTCATGCAAAAGCCTACTTTGCTTGTGAGGCTAAAATTAATTAGGGGTAGTTTTCTCCTAAACGGCAAGGGTACAAAATCTGAAACTTCATATTTTATCGATACAAACTGTGATGATTCTAATAATGAAGTGACGATTTGGTCTGCTCATGCAAAAGCCTACTTTGCTTGTGAGGCTAAAATTAATTAGGGGTAGTTTTTTTCTAAACGGCAAGGGTACAAAATCTGAAACTTCGTATTTTATCGGTATAAACTATTGACGATCGGGTCTGCACATGTAAAAGCCTACTTTGCTTGTGAGGCTAAAATTATATAGGGGTAGTTTTCTCCTAAACGGCAAGGGTACAAAATCTGAAACTTCATATTTTATCGGTACAAACTATAGTTGTTCTAGATTCTAATATTGAAGTGAATAGACTGCCTACTTCGAGATGAGATTATCATTACTTCACTTTTTTAGGTAGATTTCATATAAAAATCTACCTATTGCGATGGGCTTCATCTCGGAATTTCGGAAAAATTTTGGTGCCAAACGACTATGAATGATAAGCGGAGACGGAAAAACAAAAAAAAAAATTTATATATATATATATATATATATATATATATATATATATATATATATATATATATATATATATATATATATATATATATATATATATATATATATATATATATATATATATATATATATATATATATATATAAAACGATATGAGCTATAACGGAATTTACCGGCACTCTCACGATCGCATTTCTTGACCTACAACGAAAATTTTTTCTGTATACGTTGCGGCAAAGCATCTCTTGGACAAGTTCGCGAACTGGCCATATCCGGGTACAGGTTAAGTGGCTAGAGCCAAAAAACTCGAAAAATCTAGGACGTTATAACTTCCGTTTGAATCATAATATTTCAATAAAATTTATCAATCTTGAATATTTGAAAATATTTCTACATTTATTTCCAAATGAATATGTACGCATACGTTAACTAAAACATAAATCTTTTCAAAATTTAAAAAAAAAATAGTTCAAGTCTAGAGGTTGAGACACCACGACTGTTAGAACAAAAACAAACGCAAACGGCCATGCCTTCCTCATTTTTGAGCTTATGTTATTTAAACTCATATTAACTATGAGATAAACTTTTCAACTATAACCTCAAAAATTTTCAGCTTTCTAACCCAAGAGGTCTCAATGTAATTAGCATTAAACCTAATGCATGTCATTCAATTACAACAACAACTTCCTTTAAAATATAAAAATATCCCATAGAAAAAATATTAAAAAAATTTTCTTTTGTTTTTTTTTCAGTTTTTAGTGTTTTTCGCAAAAATTTAAAAAAAAAAATTAAAACAAAGCTGAGTCATTATTCTTTTAAATTAAGGAATATTTTCTTATATGCATATTGATTACACATTTACAAAAGTCTTCCTAAATTGTAGATATTTGAATTAGTTGAGGTGTAAAAGTTGTTTGACAATTTTAGATTATAAATTATGTGTAGTGGTGTTGTAGGTATGACGTTGAGAGAACGTTTATTTGCTTTTTGGTGGATTTAATATGTTATTAAAAGTAGTTTTAACCAAATTAAATAAAACTGTTCCGAAATCGCATTGATAAAGTAGTTTCCGTTAATGTATTTAGTTTGGTTTGATAAATTTTTTGGATTATTCTGGACTTGGACTATTCTACTTAAATTTTTTATTTAAACTAATCTGAAACATCCAATTCTATTTGTACACAAAGCTGTCTGGTCCCCAAATCTACCTATTTCTAGCGGATATACGTGCCGCTTGGACTTTTTTTTGTATAGGTTAGGGACGACGTGTGAAGTTTTTACGTTATATGCGTGTTCAGAAAATAAAAGTATATATACATTGCAGTGCGAGTTTTACATTTTGACTATAATTGGTGTGACCGTTATTCCAGAACACAACTTTTTTGAAAGTTTTTATGGTTAAGAATAAAAAGTAGGCTTCTAACTAAGAAGAAAGATTATATTTGTATACAGCAAGCGAAGATAAATCATAAAATGGTTTCAATTAAATGATCTGATGAGTTTTACTAGTGAAACATCGGAAAAAATATTCTTTAACGATGAGGTGATTGATTGCAGCTGCCATATTTGTCCGCCATTTTGTATTTTATGAAAATTCCAGACAGCATAAGAAACTCTATAAACTAAGCTTCAATTTGGGCCTTAAACAAATTTTTTACGAGTGATAAAATCTTGGGCTCAGCCTTGATCGGTTTGACGTAGAACGTCCCTTCGTATACTCCATCTGTACTGTAGAAATGAGGTTTTGTAATTATTCACTAAATCAATTATGAACCTAGTTAAAAATTGATTTATAACCATTAAAAAATCCAAAATAACCTAAAAAAAGGTAAAATGTGCATATTGGTACATAATGTAAAACGCATATTGGATGATAAAAAAGCTTGTATTAAGAAAGCAAATCCTTGCCCCATATGGTTCAAATCTGAACCTTTAGCTAAACAATATTGAGTATAATTGTGGCTGTGTCTCAAACTTATTGACTGATGGCTTCTAGAGTAATTAACCTTGAAATTTGACCTACTTTTGAAAAATTATCAGCTTTGAGACCATGTAGCTACTAAAGCCAAGAGCAATCCATGCCGTTTTAAATTTTTCTAAGTACTTTTATATGTTGTGTAATTAATCCAATAGTTATTGCTGTGGGTCACTAATGGGCTTAACAGATATTAAGTCAGATGACAAAGAAAAAGAGAAAAGAAAACAACATTTTCGAATACCATGGCCTAAAAGCCATGAGTGAGACCACCAAATTATTTATGCTAACATCCACCTAGTATAAATTAGAATCCATATTTAAAAAAATGTCATGTGTGACTCATGGTTTTATGAAGTAGAATGATCATATGATTTATACGATTTACCTGTGATCTTAAACTTTGATCTATATATTCCAGGTCAAACGCACCAGATTTAAGAGGTGATAAACTGCACTTTTTCTTATCATAGTACTACTAATATATCCTAAAAATTTTAGGGAAGTCGAAGGTATCAACTATCACACCCTCATACACTTTGTCCAACTTTTAAAAAAATTACTCTTAAACATGTTTAAAATAAAAACAACATATATTCAAATATTTTATATTTATAAATTTTGCGAGCGACATTTAAAGAATGTTTCAACCAAATCAACATATGCGTGCAAACCGTGCAACCTTTATAAATCTCACATTAATCTCAGGATTAAATCTCACAAAAGTAGATAAATGCCGCATGTTGAACACAACAAATAGTACATTATGATGCTAGGACGTAAAGCTAAAGATTTCGGACGGATATGGAGTTTGCAAATCGAGGCGCTAGCCGAGATTTGCACCCACATTAAGTCCAAAATAGCTTACGTCCGTGCATCATATACTATTTTTTATTCGCCGCAAGCAAAATATTTTAAGAAAAGTTGTTTATTCTAAATTAAAATTATAAATTTTCATAAATTTTAAAATGAAAATATGTGGAACAAGTAACCTTTGACAAAATATTTATTATTTTTTCCAAATTATTGTGTAACTATGACAACAAATGATAACAACTATTTTAATTCGATAATGAAATTTTGAATTTGAGGATTGCTTTGATAAAAATTTTTATTTTTCATAGAATTTAAACAAATACAAATGCTTTTTACTTTTTTGGACGTAGCTATGACAACAAAATAAATAGTTGAAAAGTGATACTTTAAAGCCACAAATCACAGTAATAAAGTAACACTTTAATATGTAGGCGAATAAAATTATAATATTTTAATATTTTTGCTTTCATGAAGCAGTTGCTCAGACAATTAAAAAATCAGCACATACAAACATTTACACTAAATCGAAATACATGCCTAAAAGTTTTTCACTGAACCAGTTTAAAATAACAGAAATAAAATTAAGTAAATTTAAAAAAGCTTTTCACAATTTTTCACTCATATAAGCTTAGAAGGACATAAAATTTTCCATTTTGCATTATTTTCATTTTTTTAGTTTTGTTCTATTGGTGTTTCTTTTAAAGTCAACCCATCGATTTTTTCAACATGTTTTTACTTTAGTTTATACATGACTGCAATTTCCTATGGGTTTAGGCTATTTTTAGTATGATTCATTGAAATATTATAATCTTGAATAAGTGTGGTAGAAAATATAGAAACTTACAAGTAGTTGAAATAAAATATAAAAACGCAATATTTATTTTTAATGAATGTTTACACTTATGTGAATCAATGCTGCTTGCAATAATGCTTTCAAACGATGTTGTGCCTATTTATATCCTTAAATTTCATATTGAATTTAAGAACCTTTTCAAAAGTTATCGAAACAAAGTAAATATATAGTTTTTATATATAGAAATAAATATTCATATATAATATCACGAGTCGTCAAATAATAGTCGATTATTTTTCATAATCATTATTACGAATGTCATTTGAGGTCCCGAGTGAGCGTAGCGCACGAGGGAAATTTTTAACCTCAAATGGCATGAGTGGTAATGTTGAAAAATAATCGACTAATAATTTGGTGACGAGTTGTATTTAGCAGACAATTTAACGAACAGAAATAGTAACATTATTTCATACAACATAATCCTTTGTTGTCATTTTGTCTTCTAACAAAATTAAATATTATTTCATCTTAGTAGGCGCATAAATGTTATAAATTTGTAATTTATTTTTGACAAACAAACATAAACATGTAATCATTTATGAATGAAAACGGACATTTTTATTATTTGCAAATTGCATTTTTACATAATTTTGTATTATTATACAATTTGTAGAAAAAATTTTATCTAGAAACTAATAATTATCTTTTAAACAAAATTATAAATAAAAAAAAATTATCTCATTAAGAAAAAAAAATTATTTCAATATCTCTAGTTTTAAATTAATATATTAAGTAGGCCGAAAATAGTCACTATAATTCGCTGTTCCTTCCCACCAGAGAAAAATAATCGATATAATTCGTTTTGATTTATTAAAAAATAGTAAATGAAGCGTTTTTATTGGACCTTATCGAAACTTTATTTAGTGAGTTGAATTGTCTAAATTATTTTTGGTTGAATTCAAAATATTAATATGGATCGGTAGATATACAAGTTTTTTGGTAAAATGTGTTGTGTAGTTGGAATGTGCTTTGTGTCACAAAAAAAAATATCCCCGTCTCACAGGACACATTTACGGACAATTTACATTAAAAATGTAAAAATAATATAATAGTTAACTATATAAGATTCACATATTCTTTTTAAATAGTATTGTAACAAACAGTTGGTGTTAAGATATTTTAAAAAAATTGATTTCACCTATTTATTTAAGGAAAACGAAAAAAAATATTTATTTACATAAAATATTTTACGTTGTTTTAAAATATATCAGGAATTTACGTAGCAACCTCCCCATCCAAAAACTAAATCAAAACTGTTGTTTTTATTTTAGAAATAATAATAAAATTTTTAAATTTGATTTTGTTTATTAGAAAACCGCTTTTAGTTATAAGCCTACTAGACGCCAAATGCAAAAAACAATAAACCTTTAAAGATGAGTTATTTAATGATTTTACGGACTTTATAGACCAAATGTAACTAAAGACGGTTTTATTTATAACATAGAAATCGGATAATTTATTCATATTGAGTCATCTATATTTTAATAGCAGAAATATAAATTGAAAGATTTTGTTTGGATGTTTATATGTTTTAAAATTTGAATTGTAGGTAATTTTAAATGAAAATGCTTAATAATTAATAATAATTTTTAAAAAAGTAGTAGAAAAAGTACAGTTTTCTACTCGCCGAAAATCATATTTTGAATCTCGCGACCATTACCAACCTCGGCTATCGCCTCGGCTGATAAACTGTCCTCTCGCTTCAAAATATGTTGTTTTCGGCATCGTTGAAAAATATACTATTTTTAAACTATAACTAAAGTGTGAATTTCAATTAAGGTGAGTTTAATTTTTTATTTATCTGTAGATAGTTATGATTATTCGTGAAAAATGTTTGAACAATTATTTGTTTTAGTAATTTTTATACGTGCAAGTTTTTTAGTTTTAAAATGGACGCCCAATTGATCTCCGTTTTGTAATGTTTTCTTTTTTTTGAATCACATTAAGATTTTCGAACGGCAACGAATGATTTTTCTCTCGAAAATGTTTAGACTTTCAGATAACTTCTGTAGCATGGATCTAAATAGTAGCGATTAAAGTTCAACTTTTTGTACCATAAATAATCCGAAAAATGTCGTTTTAGATATCAGTATGAAATAAAAATAGTTATTTAAACAAAACCAAAATTATGTATTGGTTTTGTTTTTTATATATTTGTTGATATTATCCTAAATATTACTGTCGTAAAAATAAGCACCATTGTCATGGTTTATTTGTCTTTCACTCCCTAGGGAGTAAAAGATGCAATCCTCTCCCGAAAATAAGGGTATCAATTAATCACCAACTGAACCCATAAAATTGTTTTTCCCCTTTTAGTATTTTTCACAATTTTTCATTAGTTGCAGAAAGTTCAAAGAAGAATGCTGAAGAAATTTTAGAAGTGGAGTCCAGTAACAGCCAGGAAACGTTTCTTTGGTTATCCCATAACATAGAACCGTGGGCTGAAGTTGAAAAGAAGTGGACATCTCTATTAAATAAACGTCAAACAGATATTGAATCAGATCATTCAGAAATTCAGAATAGGGGGCCTTTATTAAAGCAAAGTAATGCTTATACATTGGTAATACAAGTGGATAATCCGTTTTTCTTCTAATTATTTTTGTATTTTTTTATTCATAGATCGACATTGACTACAAACTATTGTTTCCGGGCAACCAATCACAGCTATTTGAGAAATGGCCGTCGTTTATATCTCATATTCTTCCTTATATGAAAAAAATATATTAAACATCGGCCCTCAATTTGTCAACTTAACGAGATAGACGAGACTATAGAAGAAAATAGTCTCAGCTGTATTATTTTTTTGTTGATGCACGCCATTTTAAAACAAACAATTGTAACATAATGACGAAACAACAAAAAAAAAACAAGTGGAGGCCCACAATTGTTGATGCTCAACAATCAACCGTGTTACATTGTATAACACTCAATGATTTGGACAGAAAACTTGAAAAATTGAAAGAAAGGTATTTAAAAAAAGGCGTTGCCTTACAACCAGTAATTGTAGTAATTGGGGAAGATTTAAAAACTTTGAAAAGTTTTTATACATATTATAATGGAATTACTTACAAATTTCTAACTTTTCTTAAATGCCTTGATATAACGTTTAAACTAATTCACGTCTTAAATTTTGAATATCCTTTTGAGGGAAGGATTATTTATAGTTTTGTAGAACATAATTTTTTTAATTTTAAATTAAATTTTAATCCTAATTTGAACAAACTAGTAGAGTATCTACATTTTAAAAATGTTTAATTGTTTTTTATGTCAGGAAATATTTTCGTCTTTTCGTCTTCGAAAATGTTTGAGTTAAAAAAATCAAAACTAATTGTTTTAATTTTAGAAAACTTAATATACTTAAGCTTAAAAATTAAAATTATTGATTAAAATTGAAGTTATTTTAGGCTATAAACAATAAACAACAATGTATAAACCAAAATAAATGAATTGTTTTTATTATTTCTATCAATTTTAAACAGTTTATTATTTTATTTAACTACATTTTTATCAGTAGCCCAATGATGGGCCACATTGAATTCATCTACATTGCAAAACGATCTAGTTTTACAAGCTTAACTGATCTTTTTTGCTTCACGGAAATGCAAAAAAACATAATGCAATTAAGAAAAAATCCAGCGGTTTGAGAACATCTCAACCGCTTAATACTGTTACTGTGCTGCAATGAATTGAAAACTTTTAATCATAAAATAAAATATTAAAAAAAAAAGATAATAATATAAAGGAAAATACGAATTCTTAACTAAGTGAGAAATTGCATTTTGGGGTGAATTAAACGTTACTTATCATTCCATCGTTTCACAGGATAATTCAGATGTTCAGGTCTGCTATAAAGTTTTTTCATATCTTTAGCTTTTAAAGCAGTTTGGGGTATTATTAAGGCTACTAGGCTCTCTTATTGTTTATATAAGATGTACCTATTAAAATAATGTAAGTTACTATTAAAAATCAATAGTGTTCATCCTATGAATGTAATATTGCATCACATAGATATAATATGATTCCTCATTTCATTTTTATACTAAATTCCTATTAATTTTATTCTAATTTAACTTTTTAAATTAATGAGTGATATTATTGATTTAATGTGACACCGAGTTCTTTTTTTAAATGACTTGTCTTATATAATTAATAATGCATCCTATTAAAAATTAATGTTATGGAACATTAATTTAAAATGAAGTCACTTTTGATACAATAGTAGTAGAGTACTATTAAAATAACAATAATGAAATTTTTAAAATAACAGGACATACCACATTGACTAATTTTAATAGTAAAAACCTATTAAAAAACTATTGATTTTAAAGAATTTTTTTCTGAGTGTAGATAGCACTTTTTTTAAAGAATTTACTGCAATGAAACATAATTTATGCGGCAAATAATTTAGCTTATGACTAATTCCTCGATAATCTCATGACGCAATCCCTGCCTCAAAAGCTAACGCCCAGATTTAGAGTTATACGAAGGATTTTCTCTTCGAGCGAGAATGAGGGGTATTTCATAACTAAGATTGAATCAAATACTTAAAAAACAGTGTTTTTCTATGATAGCAGATCCATTTTTCATTTCCAAGCAGGCTTAATTCCCTGTGAAAATGGTTCTTTTTTTCTAGTGTAAAATCATTTTCGCTAAATAACAAATTGTAGTTGCTATAGTATTTTCATATAATTTTACAAAGTTTTTAAAACAAAGCAACCATGAAATAATATAATATGAATTTTGAATGTTATGTTGTTGATTTCTAATTTAATAATTTATAAATATCGTTTGTATACTTACAATCATAGAAAAAATTGCATTTCCTACGCGAGATAAAAACATTTTACGTTCGTGAAATTGTCCCACTCGATGCTAACGCGTCTCGCGAACAATTTTCACTCACGAAAAATGATCTCATCTCTTCTAACAAAATGTACTATTCTAGATCTATATTTTTCTCAGTCTCAGTCGACTGAATAAAGTTCATCCTCCAGGACACGTAAGATATCTACTTAGTAATATCTCAATGGTATGTGATATATCACGTTAACTCTTATACCAATAGCAAGGGTAGGATTTTCTTAACCGAACATCTAAGATTACAAAAAAAATTACAGTCAATAAAAACTGATCCCGTTCCATACGTCAGATCACATTAATAATTATGTTTGTGAAAGTTACGAGTACGAGTTTTACTGCAAATTAAATTCAATATACATTTTTGATTTAAATAAAACAATCGAAACTTAAAAATGTTTGCAACAACATAAATTTTTTCTAATCATATATGGGCAAAGGTTTTATAAATTATATACATTTAAGGCTCAAATTTTTCGAACAAGATAAATTTGTATTCATCGTGAATGAATAATGGAACAAAAACCATAAATCCAACAAAAAACAGAATTACCAAACGTTTTATTAATGTTGTCAAACAAAAAAATTAAATTTAGGGAACAATAAGATTTCCGTAAAAACACTTAATCTCTCTTTATGTCAAAAACCTTTTTAAATTATTTATTCAGCTTTCCTTGGTTGCCTTTTGTTGTTGTTGTTTGTTTTTGTTCCGCGCCGTAATTTATGTCATTTTCTTTTACTTTTGAGCAGCGTATTCATTCGCTGAAGAACCATAAGAAACGGATAATTGAATTTAATTTGTTTATTTCAATTCGAATATAATTTAAATAACAGATTTTATTTTGAAGAAGGAAAATTGAAATGGTTAATTTGATTATTTTAGTTACTATTTTAGGGTTCCGTTCCTTAAAAAAACAAAAACTGAAATCTTATGGTGAGGTGAGACGGTGTTCAAGTTCTATATGATCGATTTTTCACAAACTATAAGTGTATCAACTTGAATTTTTCAACAAATATAAAATGGATTAGTCCTCGCCTGGTGATGCATATATTTGTATTTATCTATATTTTATGGAGAAAGACAAGGAGCCGGAGCCGATAGGGTTATCATTCACAGCTTCTGGTATTACTTGCTAGTGAGTTTGTTTGAGGTCAACTTTTTCATGGTAATGGGTATTACTCTATTCAACTTCTGGTTTCTCCATTCCAGTTAAAAAGTTTTTTTTTAATTTTTGTTTTTATCCCTACTTTATACCTCACAATTACTAGTCTAAGAGCTAGTGAACCCTCTGGGTAATGGTCTATCTGTAAGGCTAGAAATTGTTTTAGTGATAAGTCATGGAATATTAAGTACGGCAACCACCCCCTGGTAGGCATTAGCCCTGCACGCCATCAACTTCTATATTTTTGAAAGTGTAAATAAAATTAAAAAAAAAATTCTTCCTGTAAGCTTGAAATTTTTATACGATTTAGTTCATTTATTGTAGAGTAGAAAAAAAAATTGACAGGCGATTTTGATGAGCACAAGTATCTGACAGGTGAATCGAAAGGTGTGTAGTATATAAGTTACAATAAACTTTATTCTGTAAAGTTGAAGTTTATATATATATATATGTTTGAGTAAGCGATTTAAAGAAAGTGGGTACAATGACAGGCGATTCTGGCTAGTATAAGTCCTTGACAGGCGACGGAAAGATGCTATGGGAATGCGAGTAAGAGGCGTAATGTGAACTCAATGGTGCAAGTAACATTCCGTAAACACAGAATTCTTGGTTAAAACACATTTTATTAATTATTATAGTGATTTGCATTAATTCATTTCAATTACTTCACTTGATATTGATATTTCGCTTTTCTCAGTAGTTACCGAAAAATCAATCGCCTCTTATTAGATATCGGACATTTCTGTAAAAACTTAAAATATAAATATGTACTAAAATATTCATATTGGAACGAATACAGTACTTTATTTTATTTTGTTTTAATAAACTGTGTTGTTCAAATCTCGTGTTGTAAGAATTATAATATATATCACAACAACACATACAAACCTTTTAAGACCAAAGTGTCGCACAACAACATGCGAGCTTGCGAACCCATTTCTTTGATGATGGCACGCCATTTCTTGTTCGAAGCAACGAGCCTTTATATAACTATATCTGGGTTTTAATCATTAAGGATGACATTACGTTACATAATCAAGGTATATGTCACTAGTTGGATTATGGGCAAACAATAAATCTCATCACATACAAAATATGGCATATAATAGGCCAATATTTCATTATGGTTTAGAGAAAAATAAAATAAATTTTCAAATTTGTAGGAACAAAACTGAAATGGGGTTGCCAATAATCCAACTAGTGGAATATACCTTGATTATGTAACATAATGTCTACCTTAATGATTAAAACCCAGATAGAGTTATATAAAGGCTCGTTGCTTCGAACAAGAAATGGCGTGCCATCATAAAAGAAATTGGTTGCCATCATCAAGGAATATTCCATAGCTAAGACTACCGTTGACTGAATACAGCTCATCTGCCAGCAGCGCCTAAGATATCTTTTTGGGTAGGGACATCTTCCTTCTATTATCAGTGGTATGTGATATCTTCACACGAAGGTCATATATGTGTGTATGACCTTCATATGATTAAATACTTATTTCATGTTCACTGGGTTGTTACTTGTTACATAAAGCTTAGCATTGCACAGTGATAGCTGCACAATTACTATTAATAAAGAGAATGTGTTTTATTCTATATCAGAGAGATCGGAGAGATATTTTAAACGTCAAAAAATTTATTTGTGTTTTTTTTTCATTCTCTGATATATCTCAGATAATATTTTCTCTCTGAAAACTTTTACAGATATTTTTTTTACCGGCTGGAAGTCATCGTACAAAGGATAAATTTAAAAAACTGTAGGTAAAGTTTCGATCAAAAAACAAATTTAAATAAATTTAAGTCAACGGTAGCACTCTCAGTCGTAGCTAATGAATATTCCTTGATGCTGGAACGCTGTCGCTTGCTCGAAGAAACGAGCCTTCATATAACTATATATCTGAGCTTTAATCATTGAAAAATATACTGCGTCCTATAATCAAGGATTATGCCATTAGCTGGACTATTGGCAAACCAATTTTAGTTTTGTTCCTGCAAATTTTTAAAACAAATTTGCTTTTTATCTCTTATTTTATTTTCATTTTCTCTATCCTATCACGAAATATTGGCCTATGTCATATTTTATATGTGATAGGATTTATGGTTTAGTTATCCATTATTGAACAAAAAAAAATTAAAAAAAAAACAAAAAAAAACAGATTTGCGTCCATTAACATCCTTAGAACGCATGTTGTTGTGGGACCTTGGTCTTAAAAGGGTTTTATGTGTTGTTGTGACACATATTGTAATGCCTACTACACATCACATTTTATTAAAAAAAAAAAAAAAAATAAAAATAAAATTTTTATTTTTATTTAATAAATTTTCTTTTTCTTTTTTTCGGCGTAAAACTCAGAGAACTTTCCAACAGTTGATTTTATATCCGACAATTAACTATCGGAGGAAACAATTATACGTTATATCTGATAGATTTTATTTTATCGTTCCGATCTATATCGTCTCCGATATAGAAAATAAACATTCAAAGTCTAACTTTTAAACTTTAAAATAATTCATAATATGTATATGTAAAATGAAGATATTTCTTGTAATATAGCAAAACGCTACTTCACGTGGATTGAACGTTGGCGAAATTTAATTTTTCATTTAAAATATTTCTACGGTTCTGACATACGACCTTCAAATGTTGCCCTTGTTTTTTTTCTTTTTGGCACTAAAATATGTTGTGTTTTTGTATTTTTTTATTTTTAGGTTAATAATTTTTCAAAATAGGATGGAGGCAATAAAAACAAACAGCAAATTTTTTAAAAATATAGCATTTTTCCCTTTGTCTGTCAAGGACTTATGCTAGCCGGAAGCGCCTATCATTATCCCCTCTGTTTTTTAATCGCTTACCCAAACATATATATAAATTTAAACTTTACAGAATAAAGTTTATTGTAACTTATATACTGCACCTTTCGAATCACCTGTCAGATACTTGTGCTCATCAAAATCGCCTGTCAATTTTTTTTCTACTCTACAATAAATGAAATAAATCGTATAAAAATTTCAAGCTTAAAGGAAGAAGTTTTTTTTTAATTTTATTTACACTTTCAAAAATATAGGGGTTGATGACGTTCAGGGTTGATGCCAGGGGGTGGTTGCGGTACTTATCATTCCATGACTTATCACTAAAAAAATTTCTAGTCTTACAGAAAGACCGTTACTCAGAGGGTTCACTAGCTCTCAGTCTATACTAATCGATTGTCACGAAAAAGAAGGAAAAAGGTTTCAATCGACATGAGAAAAATTTGATTAGATTTTGGGGAACATTGGACAAAGGGTTGAGGGGTCCACCATACCACAGGTGATTTGTTTCGCTATGTTTCTTATGTTTATTGGAAACATACGACATTCGTTCGTGAATTAATTTGGATGACACTTTAAAAAAGCAAGAAACACACACTTGGACTTTATGGCAATGAACTGATCAGTTTTTAGCCATATTGAAGAAAGTGCGCATTCCAGCTTCCAGTTTTGCGCTTCCGGTAAAAATTTTTTTTTGCAATTTTTTGCATTTTTGAAGGGAAAACGTCTTTAGGCGCGTTTTGCGATTTTGTATGCGGGGATAAATGTATATATTCAAATTATTGTCACGCTTATTTTTTTAAGTATAAAATACCCATATTCGGTTGTATAACGTTTCAATTTGCAATATAGATATCGCGATCGACTGAAGTTCCATAGGTCGAAAGTTCAATTCCTGGAGTGGTACATTTTTTTATTGTTTTTTTTTTAATTTTATTAAATACCATTAAAATTATTGTTTTTTATTTATGAGTTCATAAAAATCATAAAAATTTCTTTTCACGAATTTTAATTTGATCGATAATGCAGTTTTTTAAAGTTATTGCTACTGTCTTTTTCCGTTTCGTTCAAATCATTATCATTTCGATATTAACAAGAAAATTAATTATTTTTTTGGCAGGCAGTGCTAAAAATAATAAAATATTGGTTTTCTCATCATTATTTTCCATAGTTTCATTCCCGTGAAATAAAATAAGGATAATTAAAACTACTATTTGAGTATGTATTTATCTTTCAATATGAGTTAATATCTTCATCACAAAAGATTGATTTAAACACAGTTTATAAGGCTGCGGACAATTTACGGTATCAAAATTTATCGATAGTGTAGTTTTTTAAGGTTATTGCTATTGTCTTTTAGCACTGTGTGACGTCAATGCGAAGTAAAATTTAGAATGCATTCAGGAGATTTTGTAGAATTTCTACTCTCCTTTAAATTCAATTGCAAAGCAGTAAACAGTAAATTTGAATCGGAACATCTTTTATTATGTACAACGAATATGTGTGTATGATAATAAGAAAATTGAAACAATATAACTGTATACATAAGGTTTAAATTATTTTGCCTAAAATTAATTATATTAAAATACGAAAATCAGATCTCTTGTAAACTCGAACAGATAAAGATCTATTCTGTAAAGGCGATTATTATTAAAATAATAAATAATTAAATTACAAAACAAAAGTGTTGATATTTTTATAAAATTAAATAAAAGTGTTTTTATTTTATTTATATCGAATTGTGATTTTAAATACAGTTTATAATACGTAAACCATAATATTTTCAGTTTTTAAAAGAAATATTTTGTGGCTATTCTGTTTTTTTATACTTTTTGTTGTGGTTTTCTTTTTTCATTTTTTTCTGTTGGTGATTGTTGTACCATTTTTGAAATTAAATCTTCTTTAGGTGCGTTGTGGGATTTTGTATGGGACAAAATATATATTCGAGTCATCGTCACGCTAAATATTTAATTAATATAAAATACTTAATAAATATTAAAAGAGAGTGAGATAAATTGTAATCATTTGTTATTTTCATTTCTTATTCTCATTTTCTTGATTTATAATTTGTATTTTTTTCTTTTTTATTGAATTTTATTTTTTTTTTCGGTTTAAGTGTGGTGTGTAATTGTGTCATAGTAAGTAAAGATTTTGTTGTATTTTTAAGTAGCATAAAAAACTTGTTTTGTCATAATTGATTTGTGTGTTTTCCTTTATACGTTTTAATAAAAAAAACGCAATTGATAGTAAGAATAACCAAAATATTGTTGAAATTAATGATAATATATTATAAATCTCTCGTTATCTTCATTCATATTTTGGTTTTTTCCTTTATTGAATTTGATGTTTTTCTCGGTTAATAACAGTGTGGAAGTGTGGTAAAGTAAGAAAAGATTTTGTTGTATTTAGACGATAAAAATACAGCTATTTCACAGTTTTAAGTTTTCACTTCCATCGGCAGTCCTCAAGACTGCCATCTTTTTTAAGTGTTTGTATGCACACTGCAACCTAAAAAATTGAAGTGATTATGACGAAACTTATGAAAAAGGTTTCAATTAGTGTGAGAAGATAATGATCAACTTTTTGAATACATCAATCAAAGTGTTGAGGGTCCGCCATACAACTGCTGACTTTTCTCACGTTTTAAAAGTTTGTTGGGAGCATACAGACATCGTTCATTAATCAATTTTGATGACACTTTGGCAAAAGATTGAAATTTGAATGAAAAAGAACCGATTGGTTTTTGAACAATACTGGGATAAGCGGTGGGTGGTCGCCCGAGCACCTGTTTATTTGAAACTTCAATAACATCAGTTCCTGATAATTAATTTTGGTTAAACTTGGTAAATATGCTAAAATTTTGATTTAAAACAGTTCTACATCCCAACTTTCGGTTTGTCATTGCCAGAAAAAAGTTTTTTTATTTTTTCTCTTCGGACATTAAAATTTATGTCTGTTGGGATACTAAAGGATTCTTTATTGAACTAATTTTGATAAAACTTTAGAAAAAGATGGAGATTCATATGAAAAGGCACTGATAAGCTTTTGTGCAATAATGGGCAACGTGATGGGGGTTCCGGAGCATCTGTTGTTTATAATTAGAACTACTCAGAATTCACTAACTTAAGACATTAATTGAAGTATTTGATGGATATAAGCTAAACATATATCCAATACAGCTTGTTCCCAGAGCTGTGGTAAAGTCAGCCTATACATCAGCGTCTCCTCCAACAGTTTTTTATTGCTTATATATTTTATATAAATTTTTCATGTGTCAAACACAGACGACAAACATTATTACAGACAATCGAATTCTACTTATATTAATAATTTGTATAGCCTATTTAACCGCTGATTTTAAAAGCGAATATGTATATTTCTTTTCTTTATTGTTTAACCTTTCAACATTATATGTTAATTAAACAAGCATTTACAAATCTTGAAAAACGCCAAAAACATATTTTCCTCTTTATGTTTTTCAAATTCTAATTATTACCTCTCTTCGTATTAAAAGTTTAATTGCCAAAAACACAATATTTTATAGTTTCCATTATTTTCGAGGTTTACTTTAAACAAATGACACACAATATTGAGATATATTAATATTCTTGTTGTGAATACGAATAAAAAAATATTATACAGAATGGAACAAATTAGCACTTTGTTTTTAAGGTATGAATGGAATAAATTTAAAATAAAAATTATTTAAGAATGTCATGGGATAACATAAGGGTTCTACGAAAATTGTCTTTTCTCATTCGATATCGAAGATTTAAAGAAAATTATAAATTCAACTGGTGTTTTGGTGAAAATTTTTGTTTAACTTTTAAGAATAAATCATTTGAATTATCTAACTTTTCAATAGTCTTCTTAAAACTGACCCACCACGTATTATGCCTGGTAAAACATAATTTTTTTTTCATCCTAACAAAGTTTTATTTTTCTAAACATAACTTTTAAAAAGTTCAAATTTTCTCTTAATCCTTTTAAATAAAATAAACTTGACAGCTGTATTTAGTTTCGTTATATAAATGCGATGGACATGATTTCATTCCAAATAAAATAAACAGATCAAAAGCTTTTATTATGATGGTTAGAACTCATAGAAAGAATTAGTAAAACTTTTTACGGTGGAGAATTAGAAGAACGTGAGGAATAAGAGCTTATTTGAAGGAAATACAAATAAAACAATTAGAACAATTTAAATGAAAAACTATTTTTTTTTTAAATGTCGAGTACTTTTTGAATGTGCTAGGTGTAGTTCTACAACAGGTGTGGCCAACACTTTAATTCTAACGATTATTGACTTTTTGAGTTAATTTCAAGTTTTTTATTGTGCCGGTTTTGATAGTCACTCTATACTGGAGTGGTCACCCCACTGAAACTAGCACCATCGACAAGAAGGACCCTTTCTACATAGCACTAGAATATGTACTGAAATCATAGCTTGAAAATGTATTCGCGCTATATGTACTTGGTACGTGTATTCCTTAATAGCTTGTATTTCTCGCTATTCTTTTTCTGCATCCACCATCCAATATTTATCGTATTTAAACAATTCAATTATTTTTCTTTGTTTGTTATAAATTTGATTTAATAGATAAAATGTCGAAAACTATTTCTTTTAAGTTTATTGATCATAAATTTATTGTGCAATGCATATATATATTTAGCAACAATATCTATTTAATACATGTATGTTCACCTTTTAATTATAAATTTACTGGTGTATATTGTCTTCCAACTATTTTATATCAGCAACTACTTAATTAACTCAACTCATCACCACATTAACATAATCAATCTATTTTCATAAAATTGTTTAGTGAAATAATTAATTTTTAAGATACAGAAGTACAATTAGACTACAAGTTTTAAAGTCAACAACAAACTTTTTTAAATAATTTTTTTTAAACAAAACTTCATTTAAGCGCTTTGCCCATCGGAAAACGAAAAATATAAAAAACGAAACAGGATTTTATATATTTTGCTATAACTCGAAAATATTTAGTTTATTTTAGCTGAAATCCTCTGAAATTTGTTCGAAAACACAATACTAACATATTTTAATTTAAAAAATCAATTAAAACTATTTAATATTTCCACAAATTTAAATTTTAATTATTTCTGTCAGAAAATTTAAAATATTTTTTAAGTTTTTCGGCAAAAATATTAAACGAAAAAATTTTTTGTGCTGTTTTTCTGTTATAAAATTTTATTCTGTAATAATTTTGTATTGCCAACTTAACGATAATTATGTAATACCTAAAATAATAAAATTTTTGACAAATGACATATTAACATAACCTTAATTTCATCGCGTCGGTCCGGTTATAAAAATAATATTAAAATGATGGAGCAGCCAATTAAATTTAAAAAGTCATTGAAAACGGAAGAAAAGGAGCAGAAAAAAAAGAAAATAAAGTTTTTGAGGAAAAATTAATAATTGAAGTAGAAGCAAACCCGTCAATTTATAATTAAACATCCAAAGATTATAAAAATAAAAATAAAAAAGCAGCTGCTTGGGATGAAATCTCAATAATTTTATCGAAATCAGGTAATCCCAACATTCAATTATAAACCCTACAATTAAATAATACATAATATCAATATTCTATTTAATTACAATTTAGTTGAGTGCCAAAAAAAGTGGACTAACCCTAGGGATTCATTTAGATCCTACTTCAAATTAGAAAAAAACATACCCAGTGGATCTGGGGCCGAAGCTTAAATAAAATGGTGTCATTTTGAGAGTATGCGGTTCCTCGTTCCATACACTAAAGTGCCAGAAGAGTAAGTCTTTCTCTACATACATTCTAGAATATTTTTATTAAAGTATAAATTATTTTAGTGATTGTGGAAATTTTTCCATTGATTCAACCGACATTACTATAGTCTTGGATGATGAAACTGCCGGTAATGAGGAAAATACATTTCCAATATGCTCAACTCAAACTTTTAGCACAACCAGCAGTCACCGTGCTGACATTTTGGAAAAAGAACCACTTTATAGAAAACGTTCTGCCCAAAATGGACATGACGTTGTATTGGATAAAGTTTTAAAAGCCATCGAAAATATTACCGAACCGCCTCCACCTATAAAAACATATCCAATGTCGAATTTTTTTATATCGTTCAGCGAATTGACGAGAAATTTCACGGTGGAACAACAAATTAACTTCCAAATTGAAAGTTTGGAACTCGTTAAAAAGATTTCTACAGAAGAATATTTAAATTTTTCAAATTTCAAATTTATTTATTTCTATCAAAAAAGAAAGTACGTAGTACTTATACATTTGATTTTAATTACAATGTTATTTTGAGTATCACAGACTAGGCCAGAGTAAAGTTAAATATTAAAATATACTAAAAAAGAAAAACATTATAAACGTTACTTAAAATACTTAAAAACAAATACCATCACAACAAGCTGTGAAAAAATCATCATCTCTGAGGCACATAGAAGCACCCCATACGCTTAGATATATACTGAGCTGTAACTAAAGTTTACAAAATTGACCAGGAATATGGATTTCGACCCGGTCCGTTTTAATTCTAGCGGTAAGTTATTCCACAGTTTGATCCCCCTTACGAAAACAGATTTATTAAGAGCGACGCATGAATTTGAAGCGGGGATGAGTCTCAGGTTATCTGAGAATCTAAATGAGAAACGTAATTTTTCATAGCGATAAGTGGGACTCTGAGTACGAATTAAGGTTTTCAGGAAATAGCATGTTCTGAAATTCAAATAGGTGAGTATATCACAGCTCAATAAACGCGTAGTATATGGAGAGATGTGGTCAAATTTTCTTAGTTTAAAAACATATCTGGTACAAGCATTAAAGCACATACGAAGCCTATACTCGCATTTCTTGCTCATTCCGAAGAGGACCGTATCCCCGTATAAGAAATGAGGAAGGATGTACGATATGAATAGTCGTCTTTTCAGGCTGACATCAGCGAACATTGTGAGTCTCCAAAGTCCGCGAAGGCAACTAAAAACTTTTCGAGACAGACTTGTTACGTGTTCGTCCCAAGTTATACTTGTTGTTGATCACAACTCCTAGATTTTTTACATTTTTCGAGTATGGCACTGGATTGTTTAGCAACATTAATTTCGGCAAATCATTTAAATTATATGAAGTGGTATTCAAGTAGATTACAATGGCTTGAGTTTTTGCAGTGTTGAGTTTTAGGCCAATTTCTGATGCCCAGCATTCGATTCTCGCAAGATCGTCATTCATAGCTTTAACGCAATCAGAAACAGAAACTAAGTCCAGATTGCTTGAGAGGTAGATCTGAATATCGTCTGCATATAGATGGAAATTACAATTTAATATGTTTTCGCTAATATCGGCAACATACATGCAGAACAGTAGAGGACCCAGAATGGACCCTTGGGGTACACATGAACTGATCAGGATTTCGTTAGATAAATTGTCGTCGATTTTTACTTTTTGAGTCCTGTGCGAGAGACACGATAAAATCATTAAAGCCGCAGGTCTAGAAAAGCGAAACTTTCTGATTAGTTTGTCGCAAATTACATCATGTTTGATTGTATCAAATGCCTTCGAGAAATCAAGCAGGCACAGTATGGTCAGCCTCCTTGAATCCATGTTTCGTCTGATATCATCACATATTTTCAATAAGGCTGTGGATGTTCCATGTAACTTTCTATAACCGGACTGGAATTGGCAAAACAGGGAATTTTCTTCGAGGAAGCTGGTCATCTGCGCACTCAAGATCTTTTCAAAAGCCTTTGACAGTGAAGATAACATACTTATTGGTCTGAAATCGGCGATGTCACTGTGAATTTTTGTTTTGGGGATCGGCAAAATCATGGAGTTACTCCACTGCAAAGGGAACTCGGAGCTAGAGAGGATGAAATTGAAAAAGTGTAATAGGAAATTAGCTACAAAAGGAAAGATGAGTCTAACAAATTTGATATTGATTTTGTCAAGTCCTGTAACATTAGATTTGACTGCAGAAATGGAATTCCACAGTTGGTCTAATGTAATATTTTTAAAAGAGAAAAGATTTGTGTTGTCATCAAAAGAATAGTTGGATATGTCGAAAGCGTCTGCGTTATTTAGTTTGTTGAAATTGCTGGCAAAGTAGTTATTTAGTTGGTTGGGTGTGAAAGGGATTTGTGCCGATCTTTTCGGCTTGCCGAAACCCAAATTTTTTATGTTTCTCCAAAAGACTTTAGGTGGTAAGGTTGGGTCCAGTTTCAATTTCAGAAGGTTTACTTTCGCTGAGCGTATTAAAGAAGTGGTAGTGTTACGAACCAGCTTGTTCCAGTTCTGATCAGTTTTTGATTCCTTCCAACGTGTGTAAAGATAACTTTTGACAGCGACATGAATTTCGATGATCTTATTGATCCAGGGTGGCTATTTTGGTTTGATTTTCACTCTTTTCAATGGTATGCAAGCGTCAAACATGATATTGATATTGTTATTTACTACTTCAAGTTGCTCTGTAGAGGTTGTTAGATATCGCAAAGATTCCCACGGGAGGGAGTTTGATAACCGGTTTGCTTGTTCG
This sequence comes from Diogma glabrata, assembly GCA_963693315.1. Lineage (NCBI taxonomy): Eukaryota > Metazoa > Arthropoda > Insecta > Diptera > Cylindrotomidae > Diogma > Diogma glabrata. The sequence continues at coordinate 179,791,425 of OY856187.1, forward strand.
GAATCAAAATGTTTATAGTCTCTGTAATAAAAATACCGATCAGCCTTGGGGCAATCAACATTTATTGAGAAAAATATGAGATCGTGGTGGGAGCTACCTCCTAGGGATATCTGGTTGAAAAATGAGATCTCATTTTTATCAAGGACGATAAGATGGTCAATAAGGCTCGGAACAGCATTTTGATTGGCAAAATGCGTCGCCTCACTCTTATTATAGATTGTCAGACCGAACAGTGTTAGAGTATTAATATAATCGGCTGTTACTGCATTGGTAGGTTTCAGGAAGTCAAAATTTAGATCACCAGATATGTATATTTGTTCATACAAGCCAATGTGGCTAAACAGAAGTTGCAAGTCATCCACCGATGATTTGAATTTATTATATGGTCTTCTAGGGCTACATATGGGGGGATTGTATATTACGCCAATTATGAACTTAGTGTTTGCATTCGAAATTTCGACAAATAGAAATTCGAAGTCAGATTTTAACTTATTAACCAATGAGTTAGGGATATTAATAATGCGATATTTAATATGCTTCTTTATATAGATAGCCACGCCCCCGTAGCGTAGTGGAGGTTTCGTACGGTCTTTTTTGATTAGGTCGAAACAATCAATAGCAACCAAGTTGTCATTTATTTCATCATGCAAAAATGTTTCTGACAGACATGCAAAGTCGATGTATGAGTTCTGAATGGCCAATCTGAACTCGTCAATATTATTGGGGAGACCTTGGATGTTGTAGTGACAGCCATTAAGGTAATTTCTCCTAGAAGAAAGCGCGGAATTAATAACTATTTTTGGGAGAGAGATCATAACTAGGAAATATTTTATTGAGCAAGATATATGCTGCAAGATATATGCTGGCGTTTGGAAGATGAGATTCACACAAGTCACGCAAGAAAAATAAATTATTCATATGAGTTTTAAAATAGATAATAAAAACAAAATAAAAATAAAAATAAAAATAAAAATAAAAATAAAAATAAAAATAAAAATAAAAATAAAAATAAAAATAAAAATAAAAATAAAAATAAAAATAAAAATAAAAATAAAAATAAAAATAAAAATAAAAATAAAAATAAAAATAAAAATAAAAATAAAAATAAAAATAAAAATAAAAATAAAAATAAAAATAAAAATAAAAATAAAAATAAAAATAAAAATAAAAATAAAAATAAAAATAAAAATAAAAATAAAAATAAAAATAAAAATAAAAATAAAAATAAAAATAAAAATAAAAATAAAAATAAAAATAAAAATAAAAATAAAAATAAAAATAAAAATAAAAATAAAAATAAAAATAAAAATAAAAATAAAAATAAAAATAAAAATAAAAATAAAAATAAAAATAAAATAAAATAAAATAAAAATAAAAATAAAAATAAAAATAAAAATAAAAATAAAAATAAAAATAAAAATAAAAATAAAAATAAAAATAAAAATAAAAATAAAAATAAAAATAAAAATAAAAATAAAAATAAAAATAAAAATAAAAATAAAAATAAAAATAAAAATAAAAATAAAAATAAAAATAAAAATAAAAATAAAAATAAAAATAAAAATAAAAATAAAAATAAAAATAAAAATAAAAATAAAAATAAAAATAAAAATAAAAATAAAAATAAAAATAAAATAAAATAAAAATAAAAATAAAAATAAATTTATGATACTGGCCTAGTTATATGTTTATTTATGTCTGGAAGAAGATCTAACTGCGGTTTTGGGGTTTGGTACATCATTGTCATCTTTATCAATTGCTGGTTTAGTGATCGGTAACTTATCACGAGGAGGACTTGCAAATCCTAGAAACTCGGCGTCCATTGAACTTGAGTTGATACTACTTATACTTGCATTTGGTGTGTTTGCTTGGTTCGAGGAGATTGTAGGTTTACCAGTTAGTATCGTCGTAAAGGATGGCTTGCTGGTACCATTTGATGATGCAGATTCAGATAATATTGTTGTTTCGTCTCTAGTACCCGAGTGGTTGTTAGTTTTGTTTAATGACTTCACAAATGAACTAACACTGAGGGCATGTGATGAACCCGTGCGATTATTTGTCTGATTATATTTTCTTGTTCCATTACTGACCGCTGTATCTTTATATTTTGGACAGTCGAGTTTCTTATGACCAACTTGCTTGCTAAAAAAGCAGATATCCTTTTTTCCATTGTAATAAATTCTGGCTTTGAAGTGTTGAACATATATAAAATTCGGTATTTCCTCTTTCATTTCAATAAATGCTCCTCGAATTCCTGAGAAAATTTCAAGGCCTAAACTTGCTGGATATTTTTCTTTACTGATAGACTTTACTTGTCCAAATTTATTTAATGAATCAACGATATCTTTATCCTCGATTTCCGGTGGTAAGTTAAATACTCGAACGTAAATATAATCAATATTAGCATTGCTGATGACAACTTTGACACTTGTATTATCTTCATAATTGAAGGTTATGGTTGATGATGACTTTGATAAAAATTCCGTCATAAAGTTTTCTGTGTTAAACTTCATATAAATACAGCAATCGTTAACATCTTTATATACTGAATGTAGCTCCTGGTTTGTGAGTTTATTAAGGAGAACAAAATCTATCATTTCCTTATCTGTTGGTTGAGTTGATCCGGCGGGAAACTGAAACTTCAATGTGTTTATTCTGGTAAATCGGCTCATATTTAACTTTCAACTTATTTCACTAAATTCTGAGCTAATAGCTCGATTATAATTGAATAAACTTTCCCGCACAATAATTGATTTCAAATTTTAACAAATATTAATTATCGAATGACTATTGCACTTTTTAGTTGTTTACGCTTTTGAATTAAATCTATAGTTTAATATAATTGTGATTATAGCTGTGATTTTTTATAGATCTGGATAGATCTCTCAATTTAACCAAATTCAAGAAGATCTGGTTGGAGAGATCTATCCAGATCTATAAAAAAACACAGCTTATATTGTAAATTGTGATGATAGTCTAGAAGACTGATGATAACTAATTACCTATTGAAATTTTACATTACCTATTGAAATTTTACATTTTTTAAATAAAACATAAATAAATTTTAAATGTATGAGTTTTATTAATTTAGATATACTTGATGTAAAGGGTATTTTTTATATCATTCTGTGTTGGAAAGGTACGTCTCCTTCTTTTAAGCACCAGTTGGCAAATACTTCACGAACATCGTATGCGTAAGAAACTGGTTTTATATGATTTTCGTCTGTTAAAATTGAATCGGAATTGCTGTTTTCTTCCGGTACCGGAGCTATATCTATTTCGTCCAGGTCAGTTCTTAAAAAATTATGCAAAATACTACAGCACAAAACTAGCTGTTTGGCGAATGGCACCTGTATTTCTAATGAATTCAGTAAAATCCGCCAGGTATGAGTAAGTATACCAAATGCGTTTTCTACTATACGACGTGCTCTGGATAACCTGTACCGTAAGATAGTAAGTTAATAAAAATTGTGAAATTATAATGAAAGTAAACTTACCTGTAATTAAATAATCTTTGTTTCAAAGATAATTTTACTCCAGGATACGGGGTTAATAAATTGGGTTTAAGCCCAAAGCCCTCATCACCAACCAAAACATGTGGCATAAGCAAGCTACTAGTACCTGGCAAATACGAATTTTTTGGAATATTTAGTTCCCTGTCATTGTTTGTCCATGCTGCACCGAACTTGCAATTTGAAAATACAGCAGCATCGCTGTTAAAGCCATAAGAACCAATGTTAACCATAACAAACTTATATTGGGCATCCACTACTGCCATCAGACCAATAGAAAAAGTTTTTTTGTAATTAAAACATAAACTTCCACTATTACCTGGACAAAACATTTTGATGTGTTTCCCGTCCACGGCACCAAGACAGTTGGGAAAATTCCAACGTTTATAAAATTCATTAGAAATATTTTGCCAATGAGAATGGGTTGGTTTTGGTAACAGGATGTGCTTTAGCTCGCTGTTTATTGCCATTATTACTTGCATAATGCATCTCCTCACGGTCGTTATCCCCATATAGAAGCGTAAGGCCAAATCAGTGAAAGATGCACCACTCGCCAAAAACCTACAACATATTTTCGCTTTGGTTGATGGGTAAGGCAAACCGAAAAAATGCTATTAATTGTCAAATTTTTCGTTTTTTATATTTTTCGTTTTCCGATGGGCAAAGCGCTTAAGTTTCTGTATGAGAATTCTTAATAATAATAAAAACAAAATTTTTATAATGAATTTTGAAATGAATACTAGATGAATAATAATTTTTATGAAAACTAGATAGAAAAAATTGTACCTAAAATTTTATTAATCTATTGCTAAAAGATTGAAACGCATTTAAATAAGAATTTGAATTAAACGCAAACGATTAAATAAAATGTCACCACAAAATAAACACCAACACACGCCTTCATTACGTTCATTCTGTCTTTAATTGGTAATTCAGTAGAAATATCTTTTTTGAAAATGTGATGGCTCATATCAGCCATACATTTAAATTCGAATGAAAATGACGAGAAAATGGCTGAGTTTGCAATATCAAAATATGGAGGGGCTGAAATCTCAAGCTCTAAGATATCAAGATTTCGGTCTGGGTTGAGGATTTTGATATAGTTTTCGGCAAAAAACTTTTATTAGGACATTGTTTTTAGTTTTGGTCAGCGATGTATATTTAGCGTTTCGAGAAAATATTACAAAATCACATATTCAGATTTCTTTCAAAATTCCAAAAATATTGTAAAAATTAAATAAAATCAAAAATTTAAACTTTTTCCAAAATTCTAAAAATATTTCAAAAATTATAACAATATCAAAAATTGAAACTTTTTTCAAAATTCCAAAAATTATTATAAAACCAAAAATTTTATATTTTTCAAAATTCTAAAAATATTCCAAAAATTCATACAAAATCAAAAATTGAAATTTTTTTCAAAATTCTTAAAATATATACATAAAAAAAATTCAAAAATTCTGTTTTTTTCCAAAATTCTAAAAATATTGCAAAACTTATACAAAATCAAATATTAAAACTTTTTCCAAAATTCTAAAAATTTTGCAAAAATTATTACAAAATGAAAAACAAAAACTTTTTTCAAAATTTAAAAAATATATCAAAAACTATAACAAATTCAAAAATTTCCATGTTCAATAACATTTACGTAATATTCCAAAAATTAGAATAAAATCAAATATTTAAACCTTTTATTAATTCTAACAATATTCCAAAAGTTCTTAAAATTCATAAAATGTCAGTTTTTTCCAAAATTCTAATAATATTGCAAAAATTATAACAATATCAAAAATTCAAACTTTTTTCAAAATTCCAAAAATTATTATAAAATCAAAAATTTTTAATTTTTTCAATTCTAAACATATTCCAAAAATTCTTACAAAATAAAAATTGAAACTTTTTTCAAAATTCTAGAAATACATATAAATTCTATTTTTTTTTTTCAAAATTCTAAATATAAGGTAATTAATTTGGCGACCCTAAATTTCGTCCCCGAACATAATTACGGCCCCATCGGTTTCTTTTTTCCTGAATAGCGCCAACTAGATTTTATTTTTATATTCCAAAAATTATAACAAAATCAAAAATTAGAACTTTTTCCAAAATTCTAAAAATATTGCAAAAATTGACTTTTTTCAAATTTCCAAAAATTTTAATAAAATCAAAAATTTTAATTTTTCAAAATTCTAAAAATATTCCAAAAATTCTTACAAAATCAAAAATTGAAACTTTTTTCAAAATTCTAAAATTATATATAAAAAGAATATTTTTTTCAAAATTCTAAAAATATTGCAAAAATTATAACAAAAATTAAAAGTTTTTCCAAAATTCTAAAAATATTGCAAAAATTATTACAAAATCAAAAACATAATCTTTTTTTCAAAATTCCAAAAATAATTCAAAAACTATAACAAATTCAAAAAATTTCTATGTCCAATTTCTTTTCAATTACATTTGCGTCATAAAAACAGCAAAAAATTTTTTTTCCAAAAAATTGGCTATAAAATAAATGAAATCATTTTTTGACACACTTGACATACTTATAATGCCATAATTCTCTATAGTAATAATAAAATTTCATGTCATACAAATTAATAATTTTATTTTGTTCCAAAAAATTGGGTAAAAAAATGAATAAAAATCTTTCTTTTGACACATTTCACAACATTTTTTTGACAAACTTATAATGCCATAATTCTCAAAAATAATAATAAAATTTTATTTCAAACAAATAATTAATTTTTTTAGCTACTAACTTGAGAAATCGTCATTATTTACTCAAATGCCCCAATGAGAAGTAATTTTTTTCAATGATAATAACAAAAAATTACCTAGGTTAATAATGACAAATTTTCTTTTATTTTTAATTGAAATGAACAAAAAAACACAAACAAATAATAATTGCATTCCTTTGCTTCGTTTTATTTGTATGAAACTAAACTTCCAGGCTACTTGATATTTTAAGATTTTTAAAAAATGAAATGGAAAATGACTAATATCAAAATCTAATCAAAGCAAATATGATAATTAGTGTTAGTAGTTAAAAAAAATTCTATATATGTCTCGGTTGAGAAGACTAATATAGACCTCGGCGCTACACGCCTCAAGATTTAAAAGTTCTCGGTCAATAATAGCTTACTTCTCAACCTTGTTATATAAAACCACAGGAGGGATCGATTTTGATCGATTATGATCAATGTTGATCTACGGGTCTGACTACCCTGCGTACTCCAGTCCCTGCCATTGACATTTGAGCTAGCGTGAGATATCACATACCACTGGCAATGGCAGGAGATGTCATTAGCCAAGATGATATCTTAGGGTGCTGGCGGACGAACTTTAATTAGTCAACGGCAGCACTTCCAGTCTTAGCTAGGTAGCGTTCCGTAGCGGTACCGCTCATTAGCTCTTCCGAGGAATCGGACCAACACGTAGTTATGTGTGGGCTTTGTGCCTCGATTGAGGTGGTGGGCGGTGCGTCTGGGGTGCGCTGCATCAGCTGGATTATTGGCATTTAGTTTTGTTTTGTTTTCTGCAAATTTCTCACAATTTGTTTTTCACTTATTATTTTGTTATTATTTCTTCATCTTATCATGAAATATTGGCATATGTCATATTTTGTAGTATGATAGGATTTTTTACTTAGTTATGCATTTTAAAATAAAACATAAAAAAATAAAATAAACATTTTGATATATATATATGGCAGTACAACCGAAAAAAAATAAGTCTGCAAGTGGTAAAGCAAATTTGCGCAATCCACCCGCCCTTAAAGCGGCATGTCCACGGTATTTGCAGGGACAAAACATATATGAATCAATAAAAATTTTAAAATACATGTTCAAAACATCTGCGGATTGAACGCTAACCATGACCACGTGCAACATCATCTTGAGCACGACAAACCGAACATTCTATTCCTTACAGAAACACAAGTTTCTGAAAATTTTCTCTTTATAGAATCGCTTAATTCCAAATATAGGCTCGAATCAGCTTTCAAACTCCATCAGGGCGTATGCGCATTCATTCATGAGAGTGTTGCGTACACGCGCTTTCCAAATTTTGAACTACACGGTGACGGCTTCAATACAATGGTTTTAAAGATTTGTCTTCCAGAAATGACTTTTTTTACAATAGCTTTATACCGGTCCCCCAACAAACGTAACCCAAACTTTTTTAATACACTGACAAAAATTATGGACGAGATTAGAGCAAAGTCTCCTAATTGTGAAGTTATCGTTACCGGTGACTTCTACGTCCACAACAAATCATGGTTGGAATTCTCCAAATCGACCGACGATGTTGACAATAGTGGAAAACTGGCAGAAATGTTTGCCGCGTCTCAGGGCCTATTCCAAATTGTTAAAAGCCCGACTTTCACTCCCCGTAATGGCGGTGATAATAGTTTTCTTTTAGATCTCTATCTTACCACAATGCCAGATATTACGAGTGTCGATGTCGCGAAAGTTAGTGTTGGAAATTCTGATCATTATTTAATCTCATCAGTTATCAAAACTGATTTACTTAAAACTACAGCTCCCAAACCCCGTAAAATATTTCACTACTCAAAAATGGATAAAAGTGGTCTTCAAAATTTTTTCCATGGTTTCCCTTTCGACCGTCATTGTTTTTACACTGACAATGTAAATGTTTCTGCTCAAAACTTTACAGAAACCATCCAATTTGCTATCAATAAATTTGTCCCTTTCTCCATAGTAAAACCCAAACAAAAATACTTGTATTCGAAAGCTGCCAAAACGGCACTTAGAAACAAACGTAGATCATTTAATATTTGGATTCATAACAAAACTCCCACTAATCGATCCCAATATCTAAAGGCCAACAAAATATCTAATCAGATTATCTCAAACGAAAAGTCCGAAATTGACAGAGCGAAAGCCTCAAAAGTTACGTCTATGTCTGTTTCTGACAAGAGTTTCTACAGTGCTATTAATTCTTTAAATTCTGGTACAAAATTTTCTATTCCCCCTATTATTGATGGTGATTTAATCGTCAATGATCCCGCAAGAAAACCTAACTTGTTCGCTGAACGCTTTGCTCTGAACTCCACTGTTTTGGAAACTCCTAAAGAAATACCCCAAATCCAGTCTTCAGGAGTTAATATGAATGAACTTTACTTCAAACCCAAAATAGTCGCTAAACTTTTAAAGGGGTTAAACATCAACAAAGCATCAGGAATGGACAATATTCCACCCATTATTTTAAAAACCTTTTCCAAAGAACTTGCACCAACTTTAACTAAAATATTCTACCAATCCTACAAATCTGGTATATTTCCCTCGTGCTGGAAGTTGGCAAATGTCCAGCCCGTCCCCAAAAAGGGACCAAAATCCGATATCTCAAATTATAGGCCAATAGCTTTACTATCGGTCCTATTCAAAGTCTATGAGCATTATATTAATACACATATTTCAAAATTTCTGGAAGAAAATCATTTAATATCCGACAGCCAATACGGTTTTCGAAACAAAAGATCAACTACCGATCTATTAAACTATGTAGCGCATTGTTGGAACAGCATACTTGATAAAGGTGGTGAAACATACGTTATCGCTTTAGACATCTCCAAGGCATTCGATCGAGTCTGGCATGCCAACTTAATCAACAAGCTCGTTGCGTACGGTTTTCATCCCAATGTTGTGAAGCTGATTCAAAATTTTCTATCCAACCGATACATTTCGGTAACCTTAGACGGATTTTCTTCTGAGTCTAAACTAATTAACGCTGGAGTACCCCAAGGCTCAGTATTGTCCCCAACCCTATTTTTGATTTATATCAACGAATTGTTGAAAATCACCAGTAACCCAATAAATAGTTTTGCAGATGATAGTACTCTGCACAAGTCGTTCGAGCCCCTTCCTTCAAAAGGTAAAATGCACGAACGAATTAATCCTGCATGGAGAGACGCTGCCATAAACGTGAACAAAGACCTGAATAAAGTCGCCGACTGGGGTGACCAAAACCTTGTCAATTTCAACTCCATCAAAACACAGCTGTTGATTGTTTCCAGATTAAAGACCGAGTTCCCCAAAGATATTTTATTTAGTATGTGCGATGAACCAATAGGTGAATGTAAAAACATTCGTTTATTGGGTGTCACAGTTTCAAATGACCTACTCTGGAACGATCATGTAATGGCGATGGCAAAAAGCGCGTCTAAAAAACTCGGCCTCCTAAATAGATGCAAAAATTTTTCACTCCATACCAATTTGCTCCATGTTTATAAATCCTATATTCATCCTGTATAGAGTATTGCTGTCAAGTTTGGGGTGCTGCCTCTGTCTCCATCTTGGCCCTCTTGGACTCTGTTCAAAAGCGAGCTATACGAATTGTAGGTGATCGAACTTTGACATCAAAACATCGTCGCACTATTGCTGACCTCGTTGTTTTTTACAAATATCGTCATCAGCAGTGCTCAGATGAAATCAGCGGCATCATGCCTCAAACTTATTCTTACCCCGCGTTCCACTCGGCAATCGGCAGCCGCAACCAGTGAAACGGTAAAGATCCGCGCTGTCATACTGGCAGATCGCAGAGAGACTTCTTTGTCCGAACTGCGTACAAATGGAATAGTTTGCCGGAACACTTAGTCTCAGGTGGCTTCAACCCACAGATGTTTAAAAAAAGCGTTAATCTACACCTCAGAACGCCAGTTGTTGTGGGACCCAGGTCTAGACCTAGGTCTTAAAAGGTATTTATGTGTTGTTGTGACACATATTCTAAACCCTATTACACAGCACATTTTATTAAAAAAAAAAAATAGTACAATTTATTTCCAAAAAATTGGGTAAACAAATAAATAAAAATCTTTCTTTTGAAACACTTGACAACATTTTTTTGACAAACTTATAATGCAATAATCTAGTTTTTGTTCTCACATACCAATCCCGACCATCCAAATTTCTCCACATTCTTTGTTCTTACTCATTATCACTTAAAATGAACGTTTTTTAAGCAAAAAATATGCATATTTCCTTGTTTTGACACACTTGACGATTTTTTTCCGGTACAGTTATCGAACACATCGTCCTTTCGGCTCTTACCATTGACCTATATTTAGAATTCAAAATTTTCAAATCCCTTCAGCCGTTTTCGAGATTTCGTCGGTTGTGACGGCCGGAAGGACGGCCGGCCGGCCTTCAGACAGACATACTTTTTTTTTTTTGCTTGTTTAGAATAAGTAGGTCCTAAAACGTCGAGAAATGCCAAAAAAGTGGGGATAAGAATTTCACTTTTAGCTCATGAATGTAATACTTAGGTTTTTCAGACCGAAGTAATAATTTAAGAGTTGTAATTATTTTTTTCACAGCGATCAATTTATAAACAAACTTGGTTTTCACCAAATAAAAACACTCGAAATCAAATTGTTCAAGTATTATATTAGTCACAGAACGAATTTCTTCTTGAGCAAACCTTTGTAGATGCTTACGTTACACTTCCTTGTATGTCCTAAAATAAGGTTATTCTTTCTAAGCCCAGATATTCAAAAATTCAATCAACGGAAATGTTTTAACATTATTTTTAAACTGAAGAAGGCATCAAACTAATGTGAAACATTAGAGAAGTCAGACATTGTTTATAACTTATTCTGCCATTTATTTTCAGAATCTTCTTCTTTGAGCAGCAAATCTAGCGATAAATAAACCTTATTTCTAGGTCAAAGGTGCATGTAGGTGAAACAACAAAAGATGGGAAATTGAATTAATCCGCAGAAAAAAAAATTGATCCTAACTGTTTTCAATTTTCTTGAAACTTCAGGAATCGATTGTATAAGATAGTAAAATTAATTGGTCTATTTTACTTTTTACCTCACCACAATTTTAAATTGTGTGAAGTAATGCAATCTATCGAGAAAAAAAAATCTTACATACCCCAAATTTTGTTTTTTCTTTTGTTTTGGACCATCCTCTATCTAAATAGCCAATAAAATTTTGGTGTACGTCTGTGTGTGGGAGTGGGTGGGTGTGAAGTTTGTATTTTTGATTTTGTTATATTTTTTGCGATTTTTTAGAATTTTGGAAAAATTTTTTTGATATGGAAAAAATTTCAATTTTTGATTTTGTAATAATTTTTGGAATATTTTTGGAATTTTGAAAAAAGTTTGTATTTTTGATTTTGTTATAATTTTTGCAATATTTTAAGAATATTGGAAAAAGTTTCAATTTTTGATTTTGTTATAATTTTTGCAATATTTTTAGAATTCTGAAAAAAGTTTCAATCTTTGATTTTGTTATAATTTTGGAATATTTTTGGAATTTTGAAAAAAGTTTTAATTTTGGATTTTGTAAGAATTTTCGGAATCTTTTAGAGTTTTGAAAAAGTTTAAATTTTTGATTTTATTATAATTTTTGCAATATTTTTGGAATTCGAAAAAAAATTTGTATTTTTGATTTTGGTATAATTTTTGCGATATTTTTAGAATTTTGAAAAAAAGTTTGTTTTTTTGATTTTGTTATAGTTTTTGTAATAGTTTTAGAATTTTGAAAAAAGTTACTTCGGTCTGAATTTGAATTTTCGGAATATTTTTAGAATTTTTTTTAGAGTTTGTATATTTGATTTTTTTATAATTTTTGCAATAATTTGAAATTTTTTGAATAAATTTAAATTTTTGATTTTGTTATAATTTTTGGAATATTTTTGGATTTCTAAAAGAAATCTGAATTTTTGATTTTTAATATTTCTCGAAACGCTAAATGGAGAGGTTTTTGAGTAGTTGGCTAATCTTTTCACTAAATCATTTTAATATATGATCTGTTATAATTTTCCGGCAACGAATTGATGTTTCGTGTTAGTTTTGTAATAAATTTCTAAACAGAGATAAAATACTTGTACTTTTACAAAGAGTTTTATGTTTAATATACATCGCTGCCGGGAACTAAAAACAATATCCTCATAAAATTTTTATGCCGAAAACTATATCAAAATCTTTAACCAAAACCGAAGTCTTGATATCTCAGAGCTGTGAGATTTCAGCCCCTTATTTTTAAAGTTAAATTGTGCTCGATCGAGTTAACCGATTTAATTAATTTTTTGAAAGGTACTAAGTAAGACTTTATAAAAATATTGCACTCATAAAAAATGTAAATTTTTAAAGAAATTTTTTATTTTCAATTATTCAAACATGGCGATTTAAAAAGATACGTTTTATTCTTATCTTTGTTTTTTTGCTTCAAAGGTTGGTTATTTAGTATTTACCCAAAACATACTAAAATTACAGACAAGCAAAATTAGAATTACAACAAAAATAGTTTGCTTCCGAGAAAAAAGCATTTAAAGATATATTAGTTTGAAATTGTTTGCACTTTGTTGCATTAACTAAAAACGAGTTTACCGAATCTATTGAAATTTTTTTTGTTTAGTTTTCTGTTTTAATTTTTCAAAAATTTAATTTTGAAAGATGGCGAGACCCAAAGTTACCTTTTTTTCCCTTTTTTCTTTAAAAATTAGTCAATAAAATTTTGTTTATAAACAAAAACGGTAGATGGCACAAAGTACAAAAAATTTCAAACTAAAATATCTTCAGAATTCAGATGCTTTTTTCTCAAAAAAAATTAGACTTATCGATAATTTTAGTACGTTTTGGGTAATTAATCTTTAAAATATAAAAAAGTCGAACAAGTGCGAATAACATTCGCTTGCCAAGGGTTCCGTAAATGTAAAAGAACATAATATCAAATATAATTGACATAAAGTTGTGTTGTAAAGTCTTTATATTGCCAGATCAGAGACGCATACCAAAATAAATGCTTCATAGTAAATGTCAATAGTAAATGTCAATCACAACTACATTGATCGAAATGACACAAAAAAGTTACTTCTTAAATCCTATCCATAGCTGGTTATAGTAACTAAGGAAAGATTCAATTACACCAGTTTGTAAATGGGTAGAATTGGAACTAATTTTTCTGACAATCAACGTCAAAATATAAAGGGTGGAAGGGGTGCATACCAAAACGCCATTATTCAAAATTATATCAAAAATTGTGGGGTGTAAAATTCCAAAATAAATGTTTCAGAAATACTGAAATGGTGCGCTTTCATATGATAATTGGACTCTATAAAAAAATCTAGTTTTTAATTCTCAAAGGCCCCACATCGTAGCCCTGTAAAACAAACGAAAGCAAATTTATTTTTACTGTATCCGTCATCTTGAGTGGACAGGTTAGTTTTATACAAACCTCAAATTTCAGGTCCATATTTAAACTTTACGAGATAATCGATATATTGGGAACACGTTTTACCTCACCAATAGGGTTCTCCCCAATAGGCTCTCATCCATAAAAAAAACATAAGATAGAAAAATGACTTTTTGAAATCGCCATGTTTGAAAAAACAAATTTATAAAATCGTTTGAAAGCATAATTTTTTTTACTAACATAATATATTTAAACAGTCTTACCTAATTTCAAACAAGAAAAAAATTATTAAAATCGGCTAATCCGTTCGAGCACAATTTATCTTTAAACTTGCCTAGTCTCTAAATTTCTAATCAAATTTCGAGCCACCCTTGAAACAGGGAACTATGAAAAAAAGTTAAAACAAAAAAAATGGTCTAAATTTTTTTATTTTACTATAGGTGAAAAACACGTGAAATCAGCAAAAAACATGCAATTTTGGAAATGAGGTTTTAATTTTGTATATTAAGGTATTGGAATTCATTGAGATCAATAAAAAAAAATTTTCTGAGTTTTTAGTTTTTTTTTTTACCCTGTCTTAAGATACAGGGTGATGAAAAATCAAAAAATTGCTTGACCCTGGTGTATTGAAATGGCTCTACAGTCAAAACTACTGAACTGATTTTAATGTTATATAGCTCAAAATGCAGGTATTGAACAGAGCTATGAACACTTTTTTTAAGAAAAATTATGGCAAAATTTTTTATAAATATCTTCATCAGCAGTTTTATAAATATCTTCATCAGCAGTTTTCGGATGAAATCAAATCCTTTATGCCTGCAAACAGTCAAACTGTTGAGATCACTCACTCAACACTGTCATATAGTGACGGAATGCAGAGAGATTTCTTTATTTGTGAAACGAAATCAACTAGCTGATAGATACGCCAATTTAAAAACAATTCCTGGAACACGATGATATCACTCATACATTCCTACAAATGATGGATCAATCTTAGCTAGACGTTATTCTAACTCTATGGAATTTAGTAATGTAAAATTCAATAAATGATAAAAAATGTGTAAAATATTTATTTTGAGTTAAAATTAAAAATTTATTATAAAAACATATGTAAATCCAAATCCAAAAAAAACTGTTCATTTTTTAACTCCACTTTTTTATGATGCAAAATTTTAAGGAGTGTTGCAATAAAATTAATAAAAAAATAACAAAAAATTTTCCCCTCCTGAATTTTTTATAAAATATTAGTAACATATGTATGTACCTTTCACATATTAAAAAATCAAAAATTTTAAAAAATATGCATTTCTAGAAAATCGAATTTGAATTTTCTACCGTTATTTTTCTAAAAGATTCTTGATTTTTCATCACCCTGTATCTAATATTACACCGGAATACTATTGAATCTATGACAAACAAATTAAACTTGCAAATCTCTTATCACCGAATCGCATAGTAAATAATGCAATGAAATTATTAATTAGCTAACAGAGAAAATAATTTAGTTCTACACAAATAAATCAAAAATTATATAATTCAAAATACAAAAAGGTTTACATTAATTTATTTCTTGAATGTTGTCTTCTTCCAAAAATCAATTAATGAAACAAAATGTTGATTGTAGACTGTAATTCATTTTACTAAACTTAATTTTATTAAAAGCACCATGGAATGATAAAACCAAACTAGATCTGTCAATTTGAAATATATCTCTCATAGTTTGATCGAACCCGTCTACCGCCACAATAATTATTTGTATTTCGAAGCTCAGCAATATCATTAACTTTTTAGTTGCTTGTTAAATGACATTAAATTTATGAATATTTGCATTTAACATGTAACGGCTTGGAATGAAGCTTCATCGTAACCGTTAGGTATGAAAAATGTGTTGAACGGTTTCGTTATTACTTCACCTGAATAACTATTTTCACGTTTTTGCACTTGAACTTGTTATTTTTTCTTATTCATTTTATTTACTGAATAATTTATCAAACAATTTTCACTAAACTCATTACATTAAAACAAATAAATAAATAACAAAACTTCGATCTCACAAGCAAAAACAAATAATTAAATTTTGGATCATAAAACTTTACATTTTTGTTTTATTTTTAAATAATAAGATATTTGTTTAATTTTAATTTACTACTGATCAGTGATTACTACTAATCTTTTTTGATTTAAATTTATATCTACTCATCTTTTGATTTAAAAATTATATACTAATCTAATCGATCCCAAATATTTGATCGTTTATATATACATATTATAGATTTTCTGTTTCCCCCTCCATCATTATAACAAGCAATTTTCACTAACACAAACAATCATTTATGCAAAACATGTTTTGCAATGTATTATTAATTGAAACAAAAAAATACAGCAGTACAAACAAATGTCCCTACGCTTATTACAATTGAAGAAAATTCCTTGGAATTTCGAATATCGAATTTCTTTGAATATTAATATGTACTATTATTTTAGAGTAAAAATTGAAAATAGTCCGTCGTTACAACCTAAATATACAAAACTAAAACCTCATTTCCAGACCTTGCTGATTTCACGTGTTTTTCGCCTATAGCCGCTTTCCACTCGAGTGAATTGCTGAAGGAATTGATTGTAGTCAATTGGTCTATTATTCAGTAAATCATCAAAAATAGAGCCCAAATCGAAAATTTAGACAGAAAATTTAGACTAGTTGGATCCGTTTTAGGCAGCTTTTTTTGGAACTGGCTATACACTCCTTATTTTTTCAAAAAATCCCCTTCTTATATGACTAATAGACAATTTTAGTAAGGATTGATGCTAATTTCGTTGCAAATGTTTTTAAAATAACTGATAACTGAAGGAATACTATCTGGCCCAGATGCCTTATTAGTATTAATTTGTAAAAGCATTTTCCAAATTATATTTTTACGAAAAATGATCCGCCCCATTTTGATAGAAACTACAGGAACTGGATTAGGTTGCAAATTAGGTTCCACTAATGACTTTTTAAAAATTGCGGTGAGTGCTCAGCAAAATTAGTGGCTTGTTCCGTAATAAAAAGTTTTTTTCTGCATCTATTAGTTTTCTACATAATAGTACATTATTTAATTAAGAGCTAAAGTGATACTTTTTGTGTTGAGTCTATAGTTTTACAATTATGGACGATACACAAAAAGTCACTTTAGCTCCGAATCAAATACACTATTTTTTTCGGCAAACGTTTAAATTTTTTATAAATATGAAATTAATACATCAAACGTTTTATCAATATGAATTTTTACCGTCATAATTTCTTCCAAAAAAGAGAAAAAAACATTTAAATTTGTATGAATAAAATTTTTTTTATCAAAGCAGCCTTTTCAAAATTTCATAATCCAATTGAAATAGTTGTTATTTTGTTGTCATAGCTATACAATAATTCCAAATTTCATTATCCAATGAAACTGTTTGCTATGTTTTGTTGTCATAGTAACATACAATAATTCAAAATAGCATAATCCAATAAGAATCAACTTATTTTTTGTTGTCATAGTTATACAATATGTTTGAAAAAGTAACAAACTAACAAATAACAAATGTGTTATGAACGCCGTTCTTGCTATGATTACGCAGGTTCGACTGCATAATTTCTTTAGTTAAAGTTGAGTGGGAGAAACGAGTAGAGCGAACATCATGTCTATCAGATCAGATTCTACTGGCACACAAAACTGTCTGATCTCGAAATCTACCTATTTCTAGCGGATATACGTGCCGCTTGGACTTTTTAATAGTACAAAGGATACAACATACAACAAATTTAGTCATCATCATCAATTACCGAATCAATTTGGTTTAATACAAATTTGCAAGTGAGTCATCTCAATACAACAAATCAACATTTACAGCTGATCACCGTTACCAAAAATCATTTGGTTTACTTCTACTTACAAAAAAAGAATAACAACAAAGTTCATCACACATAAATCAAAATCTGGTTTTACATAAATTTTACCTACAAATCATTATCATCCAAACAACAACAAAAGTTCACAGTGCAGTTCAACAACCCATCTGGTTTAGATCGATATAATCGATTCAGTTATTTGTTATTGTGAAAATTATTGGATATTAAGAAAAAGGTTAGTTCATTCGATTTAAATTTTACGCTATATTTTTTTGTATTATATTTTATTAAAAGTGTTTTAAATTATTAAATATATTAGTAAATTCAAAAAGGTGATAATAAATTGTAAAATTCGTTCAAAATAATTGTCAGTTCCAATGTAACAGTTCAATTTGTTAATGTCCTTCGACAATTTGTAAGAAAAGCTTAAATTTATTAATTTGAGAAGCGGTAATAAATTAGTGAAGTGCACTTCAGAAAGTAAACCTAAGCGAAGGTCAATATCGCTAAGCACTGAAAACGTGTACGAAAAATCAAATATTTTTACAGATTTAAACGAATTAAAAAGGTTTTCGAAAGAGTTAAAATCCAAAATTCCAAGTATGTCCGATCTAAATGTCGATCTAGCCCTTAAAATAATGCCTGATTTTGATGGAAATTCTTCAAGGTTACACAAATTTTTGTCTTGTTGTGAAATTATTCATACACCACTAAAAAAACTGAAGTTCCGGTTTTTTTAAATCTTCTTAAATGTAAATTTTCTGATAAAGCTTATGATATCGTAAAATATACGGAGTATGAAACATGGGATGCCTTAAAAACAGAATTAAAGAAACAGTTTTCAAATAAACGTAGTATTGAACAACTTCAAATCGCGTTAGTAAATGTTAATCAATTAAAAAATGAAAATGTGATATCATATGCCAATCGTGTTGAACAACTACTATCAGAATTGGATGACGCTTGTATCGAAAGCGAAGGTAAAAAAGCAGCTGTTATTATAAGAAATTTAAATTCAAAAACAGCTCTTAAAGCTTTCCAAGAGGGATTAAATCATTCTCTTAGACTAATTATAAAGGCCTATCGTTTTGAGAATTTAAAAGATGCTATAGCTAAACCTAGAAGAAGCCATTTCAAGTTCAAAATCCAATCAAAAAAATTTTCAAGCTACAGATTTTTCAATTCAATCTAAAACTGTAGTTAGGTGCCAAATTTGTAAACGCGCTAATCATTCTTCGGAGAATTGCTTTCATTCTAGACCAATTCAAAATGGATCTTTTAGTCATTCTGTTTCAAATTCTTCAAATACTCAGCATAATTTCCCTCAACAACGTAATAATAATCATTCAAATCAGTTTCCAAGACGTATATATATTATGTGTGCTTACTGCAAGGCAGAAGGGCATCATATACTCGATTGTAGGAAGAAGAAATTCGCTGATTCTCGTACAGAACCTAGACTTAATTTTGAAAATAATAACAACCATTCGGGAAACTTCTCGCGACTCGGAAGACCAAACCAGAGTACAACTTCGCGAGTCGGGGATCTAAAATAGAGTACTCAAAATTATACCTTGTGGATGAATCTAACAATGAAAATTCTCCAAATAATTCGGAAAATTCTTTAATAAATCCAGAATTTTTTTCAAATAATTTTACAAATTCTTATTCCAATTCCTTAATAAATCCTGAACATTCTTCGGAAATTTCTACAAAGTCTTCAAATAAATTTACAAATTCTTTCGGCAAGCCTGAGAATTCTTTGAATAATGCTCCAAGCTCTTCGAATTATTTTACAAATTCTTTAAATATTTCTGCAAATTCTTCAAATAAGTCTGCGGTGCTTTTAAATAATTCTGAGATCCCTGTGAGTGATTCTACGGGTTCTTCATCGGATAATTCTGGGGATTCTTTGAATAATTTTTCGGGTTTTTTGAATAAATTTGCGGGCTCTTTGAATGTTTCTGAAAATTTTTAAAATTATCCCGAAATGTTTTTGGATTGTTCCGAAAATACTCTAAATAGTTTTACAGGTTCTTCGATTAATCTTGATAATTATTTGAATAAATTTGAAAATTCCTTGAATAATTTTACAAGTTCTTCGGGTAATTCTAAAATTCCTTCAAATCATCTAGAAAACTCATCAACAAAACCATTTGAAAATACTTATAATACAAATTCTTTAGATACATTTTGTGAATCATCTTCTATTTCTTTAAATAATCCTACAAGTTCTTTAGATTCACAAAAATTATCTACCTTAAATAATTATAAGTCCCCTAAAGAGGCTAAAATTGTATTACCTATTAAATCAATTTATTTAACCAATTCAAAAAGCGGTAAACAATTCGTTTCACTAAGTTTAAATATTCTTAATACAAAATCAATTTCCTTCCTAGTAGACTCAGGTTCAGATATTAGTTTAATAAAGAAAAACCTAATTAATGATAACATAATTTGTTATCCAGAACTCAAATGCCAAATTCAAGGAATTTCATCTGAATTACTCTGGCTGTTTGTGAGTCAAAGATTCCAATTTCTGACACAACTTCTACTGTAATAAATGATTCCTTCCATATTGTTCCAGCTGATTTCCCAATACTTTTTTCTGGTATTTTAGGAAACGATTTTTTGACAAACTTTAAATGCAACTTGGATTTCGCTACGCGATTATTACAATTTTCACTCAATAATATAAAAGTTTCACTACAATTACATTCCAATTCAGTTAATATTATACCTCCAAGGTCTGAAACATTTCTAACTCTACCAGTCGACTTACCTGAAAACAAAGAATTTCTATGCAGCTCTTTTGAGATTCAAGAAGGTGTTTACATTGCGAATTCCTTAATTAAATCTGAATATGGCATGGCAACAATTAGTGTAGTAAATACAAACGATAATCCAATCGAAATGAATAATCCTTCTCTTCACACCAGAAGTTCAGATAAATATGATTTGTACAATTTC
This sequence comes from Diogma glabrata, assembly GCA_963693315.1. Classification (NCBI taxonomy): domain Eukaryota; kingdom Metazoa; phylum Arthropoda; class Insecta; order Diptera; family Cylindrotomidae; genus Diogma; species Diogma glabrata. The sequence goes on from OY856187.1 coordinate 179,811,935, forward strand.
CAGTCATGGGATAATAAAATTGAAAAACGACTACAAACTCTTGAATCTTTAATAAACATGAGTCATTTAAATTCGAATACGAATCGATAAAAAGTTTATGTCGTGAGTTTATTAGTATAACCCCTGCGGCTAAACATAAAATTCCAACTTATCAAGATGCTATCCCCATTCATGTTAAGCAATATCGTCTACCGGAATCTGTTAAAGATGAAATAAATAGACAAGCTACTCAAATGCTAGATGATGACATAGTAGAAAATAGTAAAAGTCCATAGAACTTTCCGCTACTAGTCGTACCAAAAAAATGTAACATTGATGAAAAGAAGTGGCGTGTGGTAGTGGACTATCGTAAATTAAACAATGTAACAATAAATGATGTGTTTCCACTCCCAAATATTTCGGAAATCTTTGATCAACTGGGAAAATCAAAATATTTTAGCACTCTTGACTTAGCCAACGGGTATCACCAAGTAGAATTAGACTCAATTGATAAAGAGAAAACAGCTTTTAGCACTCAGCAAGGCCATTATCAGTTCAAACGTATGCCTTTCGGGTTGAAAGGGAGTCCTAGCACATTTCAACGTCTTATGAATAACGTTTTATCTAGATTGATAGGAATAAAATGTCTAATTTATTTAGACGATGTGGTAGTATTCGGGTACAATTTGAAAGACCATAATGATAAATTGCGAGATGTCTTATCCTGTCTTAGATTAAATAATTTGAAAATCAATCCATCTAAATGTCAGTTTTTAATGAAAGAAATTTGTTACCTAGGTCACTTAATTACATCGGAAGGAGTTAAACCTGACAATAATAAGACAATCGTCATTCAAAACTATCCCAAACCACAAAATCCGAAACAAATTAAATCTTTCCTAGGTTTAAGCGGTTATTACCGTAGGTTTATAAAAAACTATTCAAAAATCGCAAAACCGTTAACAAATCTTCTTAAAAAAGATACCGAGTTCATGGAATGGAATGGAATGCATTTTGTGATGAAGCATTCGATAAATTAAAAGGTTCTCTTATTCGACCTCCTATTCTCATCTATCCTGATTTTACCAAAGAATTCACTGTTACGTGCGATGCAAGTGATATTGCTATTGGCGCCGTGTTGTCACAGCTGGACAATTCTTCGGATTTACCAATCGCGTATGCCAGCAGAGTACTTAATAAAAGTGAGAAAAATTACGCGGTAATTTAAAAGGAACTTTTGTCAATAGTATGGGTAGTGGAATACTTTCGTCCTTATGTGTACGGTCGCAGGTTTACGGTCATTTCTGATCATGAACCGTTAGTGTGGCTGTGTAGCATAAACAACCCCTCGTCGAGATTAATCAGATGGCGTATTAGATTAGATGAATATGATTTTCAAATCATCCATAAATCCGGTAATTTAAACTGTAATGCAGATGCTCTAAGTCGAATTATCCATAATGCACCTGAAACATCTGACTTGTTAGCTATCACTCGATCTAAATCCAAATCTCAACCTAATATATTGCCTGATGAACCAATCTCTACTTCTGAATCTGAAGTGGTTGACAACAAAAAACATTTGATTCAATTAGGAAATAAAGAAGAAATAATAAATCTTGTAAAAGAATTTCATGAAAGTACTCTAGGTGGACATCAAGGAGTATTTCGTACAATCAGACGTCTAAAATCATATTATGTATTTCCCAATATGCAGAAAATAGTCAAGAATTTTATAAAAAACTGCGAATCATGTCAAAAAAATAAAAATGGAAAATTATATAAAATGCCGATGAAAATTACCACTACTGCAACACAACCATTTGAAAAAATCTTCCTAGATATTGTTACGCTTCCCTTGACATATAATAATAATAAGTATGTATTGACAATACAAGACGATTTAAGTAAATTTTCGTTAGCAATCCCTCTTCCAAATCAAGAGTCAGAAACTATTGCAAAAGGTTTCGTAGAACATTTTGTTTGTATTTTTGGATCTCCATCTCAAATTCTTACGGATCAGTGTGCTAATTTTATGTATTCAGTGTTTAAAGCTATATGTAAGCTCTTAAAAATCAAAAAGCTTAACACAACGGCCTACCATCCCCAGAGTAATGGTGCCCTTGAACGATCCCATAATACATTAGGAGACTATCTTCGACATTACGCAAATACCGATCCATTAACTTGGGATGAATTCATTCCCTATGCGATGTTCTGTTATAATAGTACTCCACATTCTACAACTAGATTAATGCCCTATGAAATCGTGTTTGGAAACAAACCAATTCTTCCCAATTCATTCCAAATAGAACCAGAAGTAGTATATAACTATGATGACTACCTTATAGATTTGAAAAATAAAATGCAAATAGCTTTCCAAGTGGCTAGGAATAATATTTTGAAATCAAAGGAGAGGTCCAAAATATATTACGACCGTAATTCAAAGCCTGTAAATCTAAATATTGGAGAAGAGGTGTTATTACGAAATGAGACTAGAAAACACAAGCTCTCACCTCACCCCTTTGGTTAGGACCATACGAAATTATGGATTTTCCCTCTAATGAAAACACAGCAATTAAAATCGGAAATTCTGTAGACAGTTCATAATAATAGAATTAAATTGTTTGTTGAATAAAAAAAAAATAAATAAATTATAAATTGTGACTTTTCTAATAGACAATCACTTTAGCTTAATCATGTTTAATTTAGTTTAATTTTGTTAATTTTCTTTAAATTATTTGTGTTATATATAGCGTAAGATTATATTTTGATCTGATAACTAATAAAATAATTATTTCGAATATTGAATAATATATTCATAAATTGAATGTTAAAATTAAAATAACATTGTTTAGAAAACATAGGGTGAAGTGAATAAAAATAAGTATTTACTTAAAAGTATTACCTTTTAAGTATAAGGTAATACTTTTAAGTATAAGTATTTACTCACGTTTCTGTGAATAATAGAAACATTTTACTTAAAAGTATAAACTGGAAAATTTTTAAGGTAATACTTATTAGCATTTATTAATGCTTAAGGTAATACTTATAATAGTTTTATTTGATAATTGAAACGTTTTATCAGAATAACGGATCACAATAAAAGGGTTCTTGAGCTTCTATATATAAACTTTATAACCGTTTCTATATTTTTGGTTATGTATTTTGTACAATATAGAGATACTACGAGGGCAAAATAATAACCCTTACATCACTGAATCTGAATGTTTAAAGCAGCAGCGCAAACGAGTGTTGCCAATTTATAAAACCGGAATGTAAGTATATGTACTTAATTCGAGTTCACATTAAAGTTTCCGATCAAAATAGAAAAAAAATAGTAGTATACAACTCGTATACAACTCGTACAATTTGTACAGCAACGTTTTGTCAACGAGCAGATATCCATTGAAATACATGTGTTGCGAGTGTTAAAGGCTAAAACATTAGCATCAGCGAATGAATTTAATTAATAAAAGTGTTTATTATTAATCCGTAAGAGGTTGGTGCAACAATTTCAAAATAAGTTTTAATTTAAAACGCTTTTTACTATTAAATGTGAAAAATCCGGAACTTTCCAAGTTTTTACCCGCTTTCCCGTTTTATATAAAATATCCCACAAACTAGAAAAAATCCCGCGATCTGGTAACACTCGCTGACACTTGGCCAATTTGTAGTTTTATATGTATTAATATTAGACAACATTAAGGGAATTTAAATTCATTGGAAATTGTAATATGAAAAGAGTAATATTTTTTATATGCATAGGAATACATAGGAGAAGTTCTTTCATAAAATTTAAAAAAAAAACAAATTTCTATGTCAAGCCATTTTTGTGCTATTCTACTCGGACATGATATTGTTAGGTTTTTGGAAAGTCACCCGCAAATATGAAGTGAAACTTTTTAACGTTTAAACAGTTAAATTCATATTCTATTTAAACATTTTGATAAAGATTAAAATTAAGTGTATAAAGACATACGATACAATTCTGTTTAAATTCATACTATTTTCAACGTGGTTGTTTATACTTTATTCGCATAGATACTGAATTATATTATGTTTACATTCAATTCAGAAGATTGTTCTCAAAAATCTACAAATTAGCAAAAACATGATCACTCAATGCGATGAATAATAGTTTTCCAAAAATCCCTTAAAAGACATAAAGGAAGTAAATAGAGTTATAACTACCATGCGTCTCATATATTTATAGTAGTTTTTTTACCAGCGAATACGAAAATTGGTCGTTGTGTGAATCTATTCAGTGTCTCGGAATAAAATATTAAAAAAATATTGCGACGCTGATGCATAGATTGACTTCACCACAGTTCTGGAAACATAGTGTTCTGGATATATAATAAGCTAATATCCATCAAATACTTTAATTAAAAGCGAACCAATGTTGTAGATTTCGCGTAGTTCTAATTATAAAAATATTAAAGAAAGCAGTAGCATCCCAACAAACATCAATTCTGTTGAATTTGGGATGCAGAACTATTGTGAGCCGTACCAAATGCTTATGTACCAAGTTTCATCCAATTCGATTATCAGGGACAGATGTTATTGAGCTTTTAAAAAAACAGGTGTATGGGACACCCCCCACCACTTTGTTCACTATCGCTCAAAAACTAATCAATTTCTTGCCATAGCTATTTGCGATTTTTTCCAAAGTGTCATCAAAATTCATACACGAACGAATCTATTATGCTCCAAATATACATAAAAAACATGGTGGAAAAAACCACCTGTTGTATGGTGGACCCCCCAAGTTTTTATCCAATGTACTCCAACAGCTGATAAAATCTTTCTCATGTTACTTGAAAGCTTTTACCAACGTTTCATGACAATCGATCGGTAATTGTAGGTTACAGTAGGGATGAACACCTGAAAAAAACTTTTTAACCGGAAGTGACAAACTAGAAGTTGGTATGCAGAAATATTGGCCACAGTACTAAAACCTTATATATCAAGTTTCCATAAGATCATAAGCCTGGATTAGAAGCTATTCAAGAATTAAACTTAGAGGTGTTCGGAAGACCCCCGCCATTTTGCCCAAATTTTAAATGAAGTGAAATGCCAAATGAACCAAGTTTCAGTGAACCTATATGATGCAAGGCCAGCAAAAGAGATTAGAAATAACAACAATTTTAAACGCTACACCTTAAAATAATAATTTGTTTTATTTCATATTACGTAACAAGTAATAATAAATAATAAATTTGCTAAATTATAAATTTATAAATTCAGATAATTCATTTTCAATATTTTCATTGAATGTTATTTGATATTCATTGGGATCATTATCGCGTTTTTTATCTTTAAGGCTTTGCATTAAAATTGTTTCTTTTGTAATCTGCAATTTTGTCAGTTCCAGTTGTTTTATTAAAACCAACCTTTGCAGTTCAGGTGTTGTAAGCTTTTGTGTTTCTGTTGTTTCAGAATTTAACAGAATTTTTTTTACTCTAATTTTTGATGTTGTCATCTCTTTTAAAACAATATTATCTGTTTTTGACAGGCCAACTGTTGCAGCACCTGGTACTTTTTGAAAAACAGGGTTCTCATCAAACTGAATAAGCTCCATAAAATCTTTCATCCATGGCAACAGTTTTATTAGCTTATTACCTGTTTGATTTTTATCGGTTTTCTTTTTTATCTCCGTTTTCATGTTGTTTAATTTTTTTTTAAGTTTAATGATATCTTGTGTTTTCGCTGTTTTCTTTTCCAGATCAATTTTAAAACTTTTCCAAGCATTTTCTTTGGATTTAGTTAAATTGGTGTTCATGCCACGATTTAATAAAATAGAGAAGTTCTTTAAAACAGAAACGAAACTTGAGCGTTCATCGTTGCCTAAGCCCGATTCTTCCTCGTCACCTGACTTATTGGACATATCTTATTTTATTATTATTTGTCAATCGATTAAATTGAATTTATTATATGCTTATGCCACTATTTTGGATTTAAACTAAATGATATGTTTATTCAAAAAATATGTATTTTGCTTAAAATTATTGGTTTGTTTACTTTTCTACAGCAAATCACCTAGGTAACAATAAACAAAATATACATTTTTGATCTATCTTCTATAATAATAAAGCAAAGTTTGTTTTAAATACTCAGATTGCTTTGATCATATTTTTTTCGAATGAGAATATTTTTATTTACAAATTTCTTCGGATTGACAAAATGTTCATTTTGCATATATGTTGGGGTACCCCCTATGCTTAAATAAAGCTTTTAAAAAAAAATGTAAAATAAGTAGTATTTTTTATGGGATGCTCCTTTTATAAGGAGTATAGCTTATATGCCAAGTTTTAGGAAAATCAAAAATGGTCAAGTTCAAATTTCGATTTTTTCAGGTTTTTCATCATAAATGGCATATAGTTTACGGTTTTGGTATACTTATAGCCACTTTTCTACATTCACAGTACATACAAAATTTTCGCAGTTGTATATGATATGATATGTATTTGTATATTAGATACGTCCCAAGTAGGTTTTGCCAGACATTGACATACGGCCAAGCACTGGCCCATTAATGGTTAACAGTACTTGGCTATTGTTATTGAGCCAATACTAGAACCATTCATCGGCCGATCTATGGTTTACAGAAAATATTGTTGCCTTTGAATGGCCAAGCAATGGCCCATGAATGGTAAATATTACTTGGCTATTGTTATCGTGCCATTACTGGAACCATGAATCGGCCAATATACCGTTTATAGAAAATTGCCACGGCAGTTTACTTTGAATGGTCAAGCAATGGCCCGTTAATGGTTAACATTAATTAGCTATTGTTATTGGGCCAGTAGTGTAGCCATGAATTTGCCGATCTATGTCATTTTTTTAAATTTTACTAGAGTATTATCCCTTTTAGAAATACATAGTTTGAAAAATTTCACATATATAGTATAGTTATCGCCTTGTCGGTTGAAATACTATAATAATATAGAAAAGGTTGGTATATGTTTTAATTTATTTTCCTTTCCATTTAATTTTAATTATTTTAGTAAATAATTTATTTAAATTTATGTATGAAAACATTATTTTATATTTTTTTTAATGACGGTCAGCCATTCTTGCAACTGAGCCAGTTGTATGGGAAGTTTTGAATTTTTTTCCGTCATTTTTATTTTGCTTTAAATTAGTTTGTATTTAATTTATTTAAATTTACATGTGATAATAATGTATATTTTTTTAACGGCTTAGTCATGGTTGCCAGTATTTGGTCATTACTACAATGCTGGTCATCATTATTGGCCCGTTACTAGGCCAACTGTACAACCTGGTATGAGCCATTGCTTTTGTTTTTTCCTGTCCCTTGAATGGCAACCATTTATTGTACGAAGTTATCATCCAGTAAAATTATGTTAATGGCCCAGTCGTGGTTGCCAGGACTCGCCCATTGCTGCATTACTGGCTGCTAGTAATGGACCATTACTGGACCAGTTGTACAACCTTGTATGGGACGTACAGTATTGGTGCAAATTCCATTTCGTAGTATTGGAAATTTGTGAAAATTCGAATATGAAAATTTTCCTAATAGAAAAAAATACGATCAAAGCAATCTGAGTATTTAAAACGAACTTTGTTTTCTTATTATAGAAGATAGATCAGAAATGTATATTTTTTATTGTTACCTAGGTGATTTGCTGTAAAAAAGTATACAAACCAATAATTTTAAACAAAATACATATTTTTTGAATAAACATATCATTTAGTTTAAATCCAAAATAGTGGCATAAGCATATAATAAATTCAATTTAATCGATTGACAAATAATAATAAAATAAGATATGTCCAATAAGTCAGGTGACGAGGAAGAATCGGGCTTAGGCAACAATGAACGCTCAAGTTTCGTTTCTGTTTTAAAGAGCTTCTCTATTTTATTAAATCGTGGCATGACCACCAATTTAACTAAATCCAAAGAAAATGCTTGGAAAAGTTTTAAAATTGATCTGGAAAAGAAAACAGCGAAAACACAAGATATCATTAAACTTAAAAATAAATTAAACAACATGAAAACGGAGATAAAAAAAACCGATGAAAAGCAAACAACAATAAGCTAATAAGACTGTTGCCATGGGAGAAAGATTTTATGGAGCTTATGCAGTTTGATGAAGACCCTGTTTTTCAAAAAGTACCAGGTGTTGCAACAGTTGGGCTGTCAAAAACAGATAATATTGTTTTAAAAGAGATGACAACATCAAAAATTAAAGTAAAGAATTTCTGTTAAATTCTGAAAAAAAACACAAACGCTTTCAACACCTGAACTGCAAAGTTTGGTTGTAGAGTTTCTGATTTCTCGACCTTTTATGAATCTCGAGATTCGAGAATCCCGAGTTTATCAGTGATTGTGTTTCTCGAGAAATTGGGAATAATTATTTGAATTTCTCGAGATTCTCGAGAATTATTAAAAATTAATTTTAACAAGAAAAGTAACCCTCCGTTTACTTTCAAAATTTCCAGATATAGACAAATTTCTCTCGTTTTCAGTGTCTGTAGGTTTTATCAAAATTAAAGTGTTTCTTAGAAGTTTAAATTGAAAGTGATCTTACCAGTAGCTTCAAATATATTAATTTCCTTAGATAGTGAGCGGTAGTTGTCATTTATAGTTGACTGCGTTCTCAAACTCTCACGAATACTTCTAGATTTAACTCAACGCAACCCTTTTCCTCTAATTCTGAGTCCGATGGCTATATAAGCTCTTCGCTTTCGTTGATATCATTCGTCGATATATGTAATGCTTTCATTGTAATTAGAGGAATCAATTTCAGGTTCTTTAAATAATCTTCGAGATTTTTTTTGCAGTTTTAATAAATTCGCTTTTAGAGCAAATGGAAAAAAATCATTTTCCTCGGCTTGACTAACTTTGGATTGTGAAGAAATTTCACTAACGAATTTATTGAGTTATCTCTCCCTTTAAAAATTTGAGATTGTATTTCAAATAAAAAATTTAAGCTTATTTCTGAATTGTTTTTCCGAAGAGATTTGAATATAAATTTTAGGATTCCCTCTGCAGATAATAATGAGCCAGCCTGACGGTTGAACGCTTTTATTGATTTTGTGGCTAGTTGAATGGCACTCAAAATATTTAAAGCAACTACATAATCTTATTTAGTATTCCAAAAATGATTTAAATTTAGATGATTTAAAGTTTTTTAAACTGCTGGCTTAACTGGCAAATACCGTTCAACCATGGTTTCAATAGAATTTTCCGTTTAGTTTTGCAATCCAGGAGTAATGGCAACTCGTTTTTCTCTTCATTCAATTTTTTTATATAATTTTGCGAAATAGCATTGCGCACTGGCGAGTTTTTAAATAATTTTACAATAACCCAAATTTTTTAAATCGTTTCTCGTATTTTGATTCAATACTAAATTGGCAGCTAAAAATTCATTTTGTTGTACAACTGAATTGGAATCACTATTGATTATTGAAAGCTTCACTTTCACTGACTTTTTAACTGGTTTCATTTTCTTTATAAAATATTGACATTATCGCTTGGTGTTTCCCATAACTGTAACATAACTGTTGGTAAGCTGGAGCTATTTTGCCGTATTTCAACATTACAGTGGCTCATCGCTTGTAGTGAAAACAATATCTGGCACATAATTTTTTAGGCTTTTTCAGCTGGATATTAACCTTCAATTCGCATCAATCCTAGGTTTTCCGATTTCTCATTAGTATAATACAAATGTACGTTCAAATCTATCTACGCTTGCAGAAGCTTGTCCATTCATCAATTGCTATCGTAAACATTAGATTTGCCATAGAAATAAAAATAGGTTTTCCCAATATATTTATAACAAATAACATAATACTATCCCAAATTCGTATTAGGTATTACTGTTTGCATCGACATCTAGATTTAACAATCAGAAAGTGATGCAGATTGACATTAACAATTTTTGTTAAGTAAAAAATACTAAAAATAATAATATTGAATGATTTATGGTGGTTTGTTAAATTTCGAGATTCTCGACAATTTGTCTCGAGAAATGGGAATCTCGAAAATGTGGAAATATCTTTTCTCGAGAATTCGAGAGTTCAAAATTGCAATTCTTTCTCGAGAATCTTGAGATTGGATTTCTCGAGCAGAAACTCTAGGTTGGTTGTAATAAAACAATTGGAACTGACAAAATTGCAGATTACAAAAGAAACAATTTTAATGTAAAGCCTAAAAGATAAATAATGCGATAATGATCCTGATGAATATCAAATAACATCAATGAAAATATTGAAAATGAATTATCTGAATTTATAAATTTATAATTTAGCAAATTTATTATTTATACTTGTTACGTAATATGAAATAAAACAAATTATTATTTTAAGGTGTAGCGTTTAAAATTCTTGTTATTTCTAATCTCTTTTGCTGGCCTTGCATCCGTATCTGTATGTCCCCGTCTTCATCCTCTACATCATATACCTCACTGTTAATATTTGGAACATTTATTTCTTCTTCAATATCATACACATCATTCAAATGCTTGCCAATGCTGTGTAGAACAGCTCAACAAACAACAATTTTCGGAACCTTATTTAAATTTAATCGAATTCGATTACCCAAAATAGGAAACCTTTTTTTTATTTGGCCGAAACATCTTTCTATTATCACCCTCTCTTTGGCATGAATTCGGTTGAAATTTAATTCTTCTCAACTGTTGTAGTTCTTATACGGGGTTATTAACCACGGTGCTATTCCATATCCACCGTCCCCCAGTAAACATGCCTTGCCTTTGAATCGTGAAGTTGATCGACACACTTCACTAAGCTTCCATATTCTACTATCATGTGTACTTCCTGGCCATTGGACGTCGATACTAATAAGTTTTTCATCCGAATTACAAGTTGCTTGTATATTTAAGCTAGGGTACCCTTTTCTGTTTACATAGCTATCACCAAATTGTTGAGATTTCATTATTTCCACATGGGTACAATCCAATGCACCAATAACGGTAGGAATTTCAAAACGCTGTTGCCATTTTGTTGCAGCTTCTTCTATTTCTGCTATTTTATCAGGAAACTTAATCCATTCATGTGATTTTTCATAAATCCGGTCAGCTACAAATGAAATTGTCTTACAAACTGTAGTTCGATGTACTCCGGTATCCTCAGCAACACCATTTTGGTATCCAGGATCACTTAAATAGCGCAAAAAAATTACAATTTTTTCAAAAGAACTTATTTTTCCACCTCTTTTTTCGTTATTTTCACCCAAAAAATAATCGGCCATAAAATGTACAGTTTCGGTATTAAATCGCAAAAGTTGTTTACTTCGGGCTGAATCTATATCTCGGTGCTCTAAATAAATTTTTCTTTTTCGAAGATTAATAAAAGCAGTCATTTTGTTGCGAAAAGTAAACAATAATAAAATTCAAGTTTCGTTATATGCTACCTTAAAAAAAATAAGCATTTACTTAAAAAGTAAAAGTATTTGCCTTTTTTATTCACATATTTTTAAGTATTTACTAGAAAATCTATAAGTTTTTACTTAATTTTCAAGCATTTGCTTATTCTTTAAGTATTTACTTTTTATCAAGTAAATGCTAAAATTTTATTCACTTGATTATAAGTAAATACTTAAAAAACAACAAGTTAAAGCATTTACTTTTTTTTATTCACTTCACCCATAATGTAATTCTTAGTTCTTAATTAATTTTTGTTACTTTTTTTTTATAGTTTTGTAATATAATATAATGGGTGGTATGAATAAAAAATAGCAATTGCTTTAAGTAAACTGTCAAAGTAAAGTATAAGCATTCAGCAAAAGATCATTATTGGTAAGAATAAAAATACATCTTGCTAAAGTAAGTTCGAAAATTCGAAAAAGCAATTGCTAGATATTTGACAGTTTGACAACGCATCTTATTTGAAAGCAACATTTTGTATTTTTGTGTGTTCTTAAGCGGTGTTGTTTTACATATAAAATAAATATTAAATTATATAAATTAGAATTAAAAAAGTGAAAAAATGGATGCAGATTTAGAAATAAATGAGGAATATTTCGATGGTAATTTTGGTAATTATTTTTTTGTTTGAGTTCTATCAATAATTTTGATTTTAATTTAGAATGTGATTACTCCAAGACGGAGAAAAAAGATGATGAGGAATTGGAATTTGTGAAGTTGTTGGGTTCAACTGGAAGAGTTTTACTCAACAAGTCACAAATTCCAAAAATTAAGGCTTCTAAGAAAATAGCTGCTGAAAAAATGTGCCAAAAACTAATAAATAGTGGTACTATTTATACAGTGGCAAAAATTTTTAAAAAAGTTGCAAATTTAAAGCAAAGAGTTAAGGTGAAATCAGATATGCGACGCACCGGGAATCTACCGTTACACCTAAAAATGTCGGAGAAAATGTTATTGGATTTATTGAATGCCGAGGATAATCCCAGTATTACGCCTGTAAAATGTAGATATTTATCATTCTATATTCTATATTATTTACATATTTTATACAAAGAAAGAAATCAACAATTGTAATTTTAATTTAGATGGTCTTGAAGTCGGCTTTCAAACAGAAGAACGGAGGGATTCAGCTGAGGTTATTTTTTCGCCACGACCGCTATCGCCAGAGCCATCTTCTTCATTCGCTGTAATATCAGATGCAGCTAAACTCCAAACAACGAAGAGAAGACGGCTTATATCCGATTCGGTAATATTTAGAAATATTAAAATATTGTTTATTTTTTAATTTAATGTTCATTACAGACTAATAAGATCTGCAGAATACTGTGCTCCAAAAGCAATTAGAGCTGATTAACACTCAGCAACGAATGTTCGAAGCTCAAGAAAAAAGGCAGAAAGAGCTTCATGCAGCGCAGATGGTGGGGGTGGAACTAAACAACAAATTGTTAGAATATAGATTAAAAAATTTTCAAAATGAGCAAACATTATATTAAATAAAAAAAATTACAAAAATTATGTGTTTCTACTTCTCATCTCCTGCAAATGTATTGCTATATTGTTTCTTCTACTTCTTCCACGCCTTAAATTTGAGTTATTTATTTCATCCATGACAGGTACTTCCAAATGCCCATCATTTATTATCAGCGATTGAGGTAAATCAAAATCTGGATCTTTCAAAAATTTTGCAACGTTATGGAGTACAAAACAAGCCACGATAATTGTTGGTATTCTTTCGGTATCCAACCGTATTTTCGATTGTAAAATTGGGAATCGCTGCTTCAATTGTCCGAACATGCGTTCAATTATACAACGTTCTGATTTATGTAGTTTATTATATTCCTTTTCATATTCATTTTGAGGATTGCGATATGTTGTCAATAACCACGGGCTCAATGGATATCCTTCATCACCCAAAAGAAGAGCTCCCACAGTGTTCTCATTCAATACGGCCTGAATATCAGAATTTTTCCAAATTCGTGCATCATGGACAGAGCCACCCCATTTACAATTGACACTCGTGAACATTTCGTCTCCATCGCAAGTTGCTTGGACATTAAATGATGGTGTGTTCTTCCGGTTGACATATTCATCGCCTTGTATTTTTGGTTTTTTGATTCCAATATGGGTACAATCTAACGCTCCAATTGCACATGGAAATTTAAATCTGCTTCTCCAAATCTTTTTGCTGTGCTCCATTTCTTCCGAACTCCCTGTGGAGTTTGATCCAATTGCCTGCCTTTGCTACAATTGCTTGACATACAAACCAATTGGTTTTGGATACGGTAGTTTGATGAATCCCAAGATCTTCACCGACGCCAACCTTAAAATATTTATTTTGCCCTTATTATACAAAATAATGAAAATCCATTTGCAATAAATACCTGAAATCCTGGATCACCAACATATCGTAAAAACGATTTCATTTTGTGTATATTGGATAGCGCCCCACCACGTGTTTCATTATTTTCATTCAGAAAACACTCTGACAAATACTTGACATTATCTCGTGTAAAACGATACAATTGTTTGAAATTGTTATCGTCTCCAATCGTTCTAGATTTGTAATTTTTTGTACACCTATTGCCGTTGTTTCCAACAACAGGCAAAACTGGTATGATGTGCCCCATTATATCCATTTTAATTTGCGAAACCTTATTGTTTTTTATTAAAATTCAATATAATATAATAAATTGAATATTATAACTAATTAAAATTAATATAAATCTTTAAAAAACAACAAAATAATTTTCAATTTAAACACAATTTTAATCACAAAATCCTATATTCTTCTAATTTCACTATAAAAATTTTCAAAAAACTTCGAAGTAAAAGCAAAAAATCAACTAAGTAGCAAACTTTGAATTGTCAAAGTAAATGCTCAATATTACATCTTTTATTATTACCAACTTAAACTATTTGAAGCAATTGCTATAAGCCGCCATTTTTCGAACAAAGCAAATGCTATATTCGATGTTTATTATTATGAAATTAAGCAATTGCTAGATGTTTGACGTTTGTTTTAGTTTTAGCAATTGCTTTGTTTTTATTCATATCACCCAATATAAACAGCCGAATTTTCGTAATCCTTAGTCGGTAAACGAAAGGTTTACCTCTTTCTTAAGGAGGGAGGTGTTATGAACGCCGCTCTTGCTATGATTACGCAGGTTCGACTGTATAATTTCTTTAGTTAAAGTTGAGTGGGAGAAACGAGTAGAGCGAACATCATGTCTATAAAAGACCAAACATTCTGATAATCGTTCTCTTTTTCCTCTGACTCAAGTAAGTAAAACATTAAATAATAATATCGTAATAAACTGTGTTTGAATATCATTTTAAATAAAAGAAAAATCATAAAATAAAGTAAACTAGGAGGGCCCGGCGTGCTTCGCTACGCTTATAAATAAAGTTTTTGCGTAGACATTTTGTTGACGTAGAAGCAATGATTTCAAAAAGTGGTAATAAGAAATGCTAGCATATAATTTTTAATTTTTCTTTTTAAATATATGAATGAAAAATAATCAGAACTCTAGCTGATCAGTTCAGATATATGAAAAATTAGCGATCAAATAAGTTAGAAATCAAATAAGCTTACTTGAAAACTAATTTGATCGCTAATTTTTCCTATATCCGAACTGATCAGCTAGAGTTCTGATTATTTTTCATTCATATATTTAAAAAGAAAAATTAAAAAGTATATGCTAGCATTTCTCATTACCACTTTTTGAAATCATTGCTTCTACGTCAACAAAATGTCTACGCAAAAACTTTATTTATAAGCGTAGCGAAGCACGCCGGGCCCTCCTAGTTTTTACTAATATACTACGCATACGATGCGTTTATTACTACCCACTACCAAAGGATATATAAAAAAGAAAATATAAACAAATAAATTTCATCATTCATGAAATCAACATTATTACGCATATAGTCTCTTTTATTCCGACGACTTGATCTAACCTTTCATGTACGAAGACATAAGAAGACTAAAATGAAATTCCATCTACCAAAGAATATATAAAAAAGAAAATATAAAAAAAATAAATAAATTTTTAAGTTTTAAATTTAATTTCGTTTTTGTATGTATGTAAACTTATAATGTATATGTATATAAAAAGTTTTTCGTATATAATAACTTTTTTATTTATGATCCGAAAAATCCTCAAAAATCTCTAAAACCTAAGTTACAGTAATATCAGTTAGCACTGAAAATTTGAAATTAATCAAAATTCGAATAAAAAAGTCTTAGGCTACGCATACGATACGTTTATTACTACCCACTACCAAAGAATATATAAAAAAGAAAATATAAAAAAATAAATTTCATCATTCATGAAATCAACATTATTACGCATATAGTCTCTTTTATTCCGACGACTTGATCTAACCTTTCATGTACGAAGACATAAGAAGACTAAAATGAAATTCCATCTACCAAAGAATATATAAAAAAGAAAATATAAAAAAATAAAATAAATTTTCAAGTTTTAAATTTAATTTCGTTTTTGTATGTATGTAAACTTATAATGCATATGTATATAAAAAGTTTTTCGTATATAATAACTTTTTTATTTATGATCCGAAAAATCCTCAAAAATCTCTAAAACCTAAGTTACAGTAATATCAGTTAGCACTGAAAATTTGAAATTAATCAAAATTCGAATTAAAAAGCCTTAGGCTACGCATACGATACGTTTATTACTATCCCACCCACCCATACGTTTATTACTACCCACTACCAAAGATCAATAAACAAAATAATCGAAATAATATCGAAAACCGTCCTTGTTAGAAAGACAAAAGACGACTAAAGGAATGAGAAAAAATAGATATAAAAAAGAAAATAAATTTTTAAGTTTCGTTTTTGTTGTTCGTTGTTCGTTGTTCGATAGCTAATATATAAAAAAGACAATATAAAAAAAGAAAATATAAAAAAATAAAATAAATTTTTAATTTCGTTTTTGTATATATGTAAACTTACAATGCATATGTATATAAAAAGTTTTCCGTATATAATAACTTTTTTATTTATGATCCGATTTGTGTGAATCCGAATATAGGTTACACTAATATCAGTTAGCTGTGAAAATTTGAATAAAAAAGCCTTAGGCTCCACAAAGTTTTTTTCTAACGTATTAATATCTAAGATTATTAAACTTATAACATAAAGTAAATTGTTGAAAATAATAAAGACAGAATAAATTGTTAAATTGATAAAGACTTTCAATAATTCATACAAGTGCACAACAAATGCTACTTTACAGCCTCCGTAATATAAAACAAAAATGGCGGGCTAAAAAGTAAGACTTTAGCTAAGTCCCTAGCGGCAGTAAAGTTAAACTTTACAGCCGTTTGCTGAAAAAATATTTTTTCTATTCTGTTTTCATCAGTTTTATTTTGGTTATACTTTCGAAAAGCATTTCGGAACGATCAATTAGAATAAACAATTGCGCATACCCATGGCGTATTATTTCTAAAAAAATTAGAAGCAGAAATGTTTGAATTGTTCCTGCCAATCTGCAGTTTTAAAATCCCAAACAAGACCAGGATTAGTTTTAAACTACTTAAGAACTTGTAAATTTAAATCTGTGGAAATCAAATTATTATCTGACCCACCTAAGGTTCTGATACTTTTATTTGTACCAAGGATACTACTTTTACCAGGAATGTTTTTTTATTTATTTTACTCATATAATATATAAACTCTCTAGATTTCCTGGGTAGGTTGGTATATTATCTGAGTGAAAATAAAAATAAAATAAGATAATAATATAGCAAAAATTTTATTTCACCAAAATGTTTTAGTATTAATAAATTCGTTCCATTCACAATAATAAAACTCCAACAAATATATTTGTTTTCCAAGGCAGACAGATTGGCCCTTAGAAACGAAGTTTTTACAGTGCCATTAATCCTTTAAAGTCTGGTTCCAAATCTTCTGACACAGCAAGGAAAGCCACATTGTTCGCGAAACCCTTTGCTTTGAACTTATCGTTTTGGAACCACCTATAGAAATATGCCAAATCCAGTCGTCAGGAGTCAGTATGAAAGATCTTGATTTCAAAACCAAAATTGTTGAAAAAATCTTAAGAGAGTTAAATACTTCACAGTCCTAAAGCAGATTAAAAATGTTCTCACCGACCGATACATTTCGGTATCCATCGATGACTTTCATTCTGAGTTTAAATTAATTAACACTGGTGTACCCCTCAGTAAGGATCAGTTTTATTACTTACTCTAAAATTACTCTTATTCCTTACTTTAAAAAAACTCGGCCTCTTCAATAGATGTAAAAATATTTCACTCCGTATCAATTACTCCACATTTATAAGTTCAATATTCCACCTTGTATGGAGTATTGTTGTTAAGTTTGGGGCGCTGCACCTGTTTCCATCCTGACTCTTTCTGACTCTGTACAAGAGCGTGCTATGCGAATTGTTGGTGATCGAAATTTAACATCAAATCTTGATTCACTACAACACCGTCGTACTGTTGATCTCGTTGTTTTTTATAAATACCAGAAGTGCTCGAACGAAATCAGATCCATTATGCCTCAAACATATTCTTCTGCCCCGTTTTACTCGTCAATCGGTTTGTGCAAACAGTCAAAATGTTGCGATTACTGTTATAGTGACAGAATGCAGTGGGATTTCATTGTCCGTACATTGCATAAATTAAATGCTTTGCACGAATCAATAGTCTGTGGGACGTTCAATCCACGAAAGTTTAGAAAAAGCGTGTGTCAACACCCCTAAATTTTTTCTGTGTGCGCGCCTGTTGTCTTCACTTTATTCCATTCAATTCAGTTCTGTAGTAGCTCTGTTTACGTTCAGTGTAAACTGAATATTACCATTGGAACATGCAAATTCCGGAATGCAATTCAATTTAAGTGATTCATTCAGTAATTCACTCGATTGGAAAATGGCTTACATCGTTTACCGAAGTTTAAAGTTCGGAAATTATCGGGTATGAAAAAATAAATTTAAATACTAGTATACGGCAATGAAAAAAAACCAAAAAAATTATTCACCGTTAATGGGCCAGCACTTGGCCGTATTTGAGAGTCCAGCAAACCCTGCTTGGGTTGCTTCAAAGATTCGGTGGTAAAAGCCAATTGCCTGTCCTGCATGCGACCTAGCACAAGAGTCAAGATCTCGAACGTGGTCGGTGTTGAGATGTTAGTTTTTTCCAATACTCGGAGGGAAAAAATCGAATTCATGAGGTGGGTCAACTAATTTGGGTTAGTAGTTTAAGTTGTTTTTCATATCGTTTTAAGACTTCTTCTACTGTTAGGGCTGAGCAGGCGACAGTATACGAATGATCTCTGGTAATTTTCGTGTCTAAACAGATCGTATGATTTGGTCACTTAAATTATTACCTACAGCTGTTTGATGTGACCGAATGCTTTGGAAAGCATTTGATCCCCAAGCTCATAAGAGTACCGGTCAAGAGTAGAAGCGACGCTCTTTCGACCACACTAATCGTTCCAACAACGTTCACGTATACAAAAATTTTTCCTATCGATATTTAACTTTAATTTCAATTATTACAAATTATAGGTTTATAATATAAAAAGTACCTATAGGTAAAGAAAAATGAAAACTTTACCCAATTTGTATTTCATAAAGAAGTTTATATAGTGGTGTCTTTTTGTCTATTGTTCTATTCAAATTTTAACTGAACCAAAAATTTATTTATTTGCAGAAAAAGGGTGGAAAATCGTTTTACGTTTTACAGAAGTCAAGTGGAAGTAGATAAATTAATTTTCTTTTCTAAAGTTACTTAACCTGTTTTATTTGAAATATGTAAAGTTTGGTTATGTTTATACAATTTGACAGCTTTTATATAATAAATAAATAAACGATTTTGGGTTTGATTAATTTACAAACATTTATTTTTTCATTATGGTTTTTGCGAGTTTAATTAATTTTTTCTGTTACATTTGAGTGATGGAAAAATGTATTTATGGTTAAGTGTTTTATGTCATATAGATGTTGGTATATTTGTATAGAAAAAAATATAATACATTATTAATTACTTAAAAACCCAACTATGTGACACGAGTTATTTTATTTTTATCAACCAAAAGCAAATAAGAATGAAAAATATAGTTATATTGGTTGAAACCTAATTCCGCCAGACTGGGGTGTGTTATTTTATTAAAGATTTCTTAAAAAATCTGAAAAACACTGTTTGGTCTGAGTTGAGCTTTCATACAAGGCCTCTGCAGCTTAGTCCACTTGACTCACCTATTCACACCTCTTATTCTTCCAATCTGGTTAAGGTCTAATGATAATAATAGTTTCCAAGGATTGATTTATTGCTCGAAAAATAAATTAGATTGGTTTCAAAAGATTTTTGATATTGAATGTAAGATCAATTGGTAAATTTATAGATGCTGAGTCTGAAAAAGTAACATAACTCGTATCACATAATATTTCCGTTGCAAAACTAATCTTAAATAAAATAACGCTAGACCAGCAAGACTACCTAATATAATTATAATTTGTAGCTTCAAAATTTCTTGATTTGTTTTGCTAATATCCTAGTGACATCATGTCCATTCACTTCTTTTACAAATGCTTTCACCGCTATGGTTAAAGGATTTCTTGGTGAGTTAGTTTGTAATACTTTCATTATTTGTTGGTGACCATGTAGAATTCTTTAACTAGATATCACTAATTGATATAATTATTTAAGGAAACTTTCAACATACGTACAAACACTTTTAGTCAGCTATATCGTTTTTATCAAGGGAGGATTCAAGAGTTGTATTTAGGCATAATTGCTATAATTTACATTTCTTCCATTCGTCTTACATTTCCTTTAGTGTTTCTGTTTTTGACTTTTTTAGGTAGATTTCATATAAAAATCTACCTATTGCAATGGGCTTCATCTCGGAATTTCGGAAAAATTTTGATGCCAAACGACTATATGTGATAAGCGGAGAAGGAAAAACAAAAAAAAAAAATTATATATATATATATATATATATATATATATATATATATATATATATATATATATATATATATATATATATATATATATATATATATATATATATATATATATATATATATATATATATATATATATATATATATATATATATATATATATATATATATATATATATATATATAACGATATTAGGTATAACGGAATTTAGCGGCACTCTCACGGTTGCATTTTTCGACCTACACCAAAATAATTTTCTGTGTATGTTTCGGCAAATAATGTCTTGGACAAGTTCGTGAACTGGCTATATCCGGGTACCGCTAAAGCGGCTAGAGCCTAAAAAGTCGAATAATCTAGGGCGCTATAACTTCCGTTTGAATTATAATATATTAACAAAATTTAAAAATATTGAATATCTGAACCTTTTTTTATCATTTTTATCCAGATGACAACCTTGGCGTTTCAGGTTTCTCAAAAATCAGCTCATATTTGAAAACTTTTTCTCACGTACATAAAATATAAATCTTTCCAAAATTTTCAAAAAAATAGTTCAAGTCTAACGGTTGAGACCCTAGGACTGTTGAACTCTTTAGTTACACCCATTATCTTACACTGTTTATCTATCAATCTTATATCTTCGTTTATTAAATTCTCTTTTATGAGCGAGATGTCCGCTCCTGTATCGATCAAAAATGTTATTTTCCCTTTTGTTATGTTAGTCTTAATTGCTATAAAATTCGATTTATTATTATCTAAGTTACAAATTCTGAGTGGTTTTCTATCAAAAACATTATTAAATTTTACAAATCTTGATTCTTTAAGTCTCTCGAATCCACTCCTTCGGAGACTCGCTCGTCGTTTCCCGAGCTCATTATATTTACTCTTCTGTTACCATTATTATTATTATTATTATTATTGTATCTATTATCTGTAGTTATTATTATTATTTCGGTAATTACTAGATCCATAATTATTGTTATGATTATACCTTTTGTTATTTGGGTTCAAATCCCTATTTCTACTATTATTATTATTATACACATTTGAATGAAAACCGTTCTTTTTAAAGCCATTGTTATGGAATTTTGTTCCATAATTCAGTACCTGTGCTTTGCTCTGACCATCAACTTCGCGTGCTAACTCTATTGCATCTTTTAAATTATTAGGACGTGATGCGTTCACTGTTGTCCTAAGTGGTTCATTCAGTCCCGACTTGAATATGTTCAAACCAATCTGGTTATTTAGATCGGAAATCAGTTCCCTATTTGATTCTCCTTTTTCTAGAATCTGTACTGCATTAAGCTTCGCGATTAACGTTTCGATTTTATGACCATATTGGTCAGCAGACAAGTTCGCTTGTCTAACATGGGCTAATTCAGCATGAATTTTTGCGGATGTTACACGACTTCTAAAGATTTCTCTGAATAAAGTCGAAAATTCGTCAAAAGTACTTGGTTTCTTACTAGAAGCCAACGAAATCTTCGCTTTCTCTGATAATTTCGTCTGAAAAATGAAATCAATTAATTTCGATTTCTCGTTCTGATCTTTCAGAGTATCATGCAAGAATCTAATGAGATTCAGAAAGTTTTCAACTTCTGAATTATTTCCATCAAACTGCGGAATCAGTTTGTATGTAGCTACAATGTCGAAATTCGCCATGTTTCCTTTTACGTCCGTTTTAACTTCGGTCAAATGATCACTAAGTAATTTCTTAACAGTCTTGTAAGCTGTCGAAAATCGTTTTTTAGTTTTATCAAAATCTTCGCTATCTAATTCTAGTATCAAAGTTTTTGATAATGTATTAAAATTTTCGCGTAAGATCTCAAGTCTCTCCGAAAAGCTTTGTATCTCTTTCTGTATATGAACTTCTCTCTCTAAATCTAATTTAAACGCAAGAATCTCTTTTATTATGCTCTCTGCACGGTTGAGGGTTTCCATCTATCAAACTCAAAATTATACAAAATCATAAAAGGTATACTCATAATATCTTTCAAAATCTTTATTTAACATATACTCTTAAAAATTCTTACTAATAATAATATCTTCTTAAAATTTATTCTATATTTTCTCATCTATTTCATCTAATTAATTTATTTTTCCTTTAATAATAATAATATCTTATAATATGTATCTCTATAAAAATATCTTATCCATCTATCTTGAAACTAATTATAATTTTATTATTATAATTTACAATGAAAATTTCTCTTAATTTTTAATACATTAATCCTAGCACACGCTATCCGTTGCCACATTAGTCTTTACCATCGTCTTTATTATCTTTTTATTGAAGTATTTCTTCACTCGGTGCAGCATATATAGAATGATCAATACCACGATCACCACTATTGTTATAACTTCTAATTTCTTGATGTCCTGTTCTGAAGTCGCTCCAACATTTAGATTTGTTGCGGAACCAGCTCCGTTTGTAATAATGACTTCTTCTTCCTTTTCTGGTTTCACCGAGTTGCCTCCCATTTGATTTTTATTTAGAATAGCAGCTTCCGTTGAATTCTTCAAATATTTTTCTTTAGATACTTTCTGCTTCGTAGGTTCGTCCAAAATAAGGTCGCCATAAACTGGTTTGGTTTTTGTTGCTGTAGATTATTGTTGTTGGGATGCAGGTTGATAGAGATTAGATCGGATGACCAGGAAGGGTCATTCCAGGTCTTAGGAACTCTTTACCTTTCGACCTCTATTCTCTAACATGGTGAATGAAAAATCTCTTCGATGCTGTTATAATTCCTTTTTATTAATCTTCTTGATTTTTGTTTCACGATTCTTCTTATCAGTTTTCTATGACAGAGATCATATCACAGATATGATCAACTGCATTTGGTATCTTATGGTATCAATTAGTACTCGTGATACCGATACTGGATAACTACTACCATCTCGTAAAATTAACATTCTTCTTATATACTTACAAAATTCATATCCGTATAACGATTCTCATAGATCATACATTTCCTATTTGTCTTAAAATTTTCATCAAAAATTCCATTCCAAAACAAAACAACAAAATTGCTAATTGTTTTGATGACATCAAAACAATTTCAAATTGACATACATAATTTATTGTCACAAATAAATTATGTAACAATTGTTGTTAAATTTAAGTTATGAAAAATATTAATTTAGCAAAAAAAAGTAAACAAAATAAAATTATTTCATTATCAAATAATAACAATTTCATTAACAAACAATAACAATTTCTTAAAAGAAATTACTACTTTGTTATGAAATATTAGACGTTGCATTTTATATATTTTGATTTAATTTTAAATCAAAATATAATTCATTTGTAAATCAGAAATGAAATTTACAACATGTATGAATTTAGAATGTCTTTCAGGTTGAGAACTGTGTTTCTTTTTAGATTTGAGAATCATCATACGCATAATTTCTAATGTCTTAATCTTAGGTGATGTATAGGATGCATAAGATGCATAAGGCATCACAGGCACTCTCACGGTCGCAATTTTTGACCTACACCAAAAATATTTTCTGTGTATGTTGCGGCAAACAATTTCTTGGACAAATTCGCGAGCTGGCCATATCGGGGTACCGTTTAAGCGGCTAGAGTCTTAAAAGTCGAATAATCTAAGGCGTTATAACTTCCGTTTGAAACATAAAGTTTAAATAAAATTGATAAATATTGAATATTTGAACCTTTTTTTATCATTTTTTGTTAGATGACAACCTTGGCATTCAGGGTTCCTGAAAAATCAGCTGTTTTAAGAATTTACTAAACTTTGTTGTCCTTGATCTAGATGAAAATAACCAAGCTCAAAAATTAAAACCTTCAGAAACGTAGATACCAACTTATATCTATCCAAAACTTAAAAAATAAATTGTTTAAGTTCAGAGGTTGAGAACCTATTAAAACGAAAACAAACGCAAACGGCCTTGCTTTCATTATTTTCGAGTCTATTTTGATTAAACTAATACTAGCTTTTAATTCAACTTTTCAACTATAACATCAGAAATTTTCAGCTTTCTAACCCTAGAAGTTTCAATGCAATTAACATTATACTAACTCAATGCAAGCCTCTAAACGCTATATAATTACAAACAAATCCCAAAAATATCCCAATTAAATAAAATTTCTTTTGTTTTAGGTAGATTTCATATAATTTTTTTTGTTTTAATTTTTTTTTTTCGCAAAAAGTAAAAAAAATTGTTTTGAATGTTTGTTGTTGTTGTTTTGAAGATTTATTATTGTTTTGAATTAGGGAATAGTTTCTTTGGAATATTTGGAAGTGGTTTAGTTGAAATAAATATATGTATATTGATTACATATTTACAATTGATAGATATTTGTATTATATTTGAGGTGTAAAAGTTGTTTGATGTTGTTGTTGATTATAAATTATAGTATGGCAGTTGTGATGTAGTTAGAACGTTAATCCACCAAAGGATTTAATTTGATATTAAGGAGTTTTAACCAAATTAAACAAAACTATTCGAAATTGCATTGACAAAGTAGTTTCTGTTTATATATTTAGTTTGGTTGTTTGATAAATTTTTTGGATTTTCTGTTTCTAGTTAAATTTTTTATTTAAACTAATCTGAAATATCCAATTCTATTTGTACACTAAGCTGTCTGGTCCCGAAATCTACCTATTTCTAGCGGATATACGTGCCGCTTGGACTTTTTTTCTATGGTATTAAATGGCTTGATATTTTTTTTGCAAGAGGTTCATTATAACGCTTATAAATATGAAACCTTTTGGGTTAGAAAGCTGAAATTTTTTGAAGCTATAGTTTAAAAGTATGTTTAAAAGTTAAGATGAATTTAAATAACATAAACTGAAACATGATGAAAGTATTGCCTTTTGCGTTTGTTTTCATTTCAACAGTCCTAGGGTCTCAACCGTTAGACTTGAACTATTTTTTTGAAAATTTTGGAAAGATTTATATTTTATGTACGTGAGAAAAAGTTTTCAAATATGAGCTTGGCCATTTCAGCTAGATCAAGGACAGCAAAGTTTAGTAAATTTTTAAAACAGCTGATTTTTGAGAAACCTGAAACGCCAAGGTTGTCATCTGGATAAAAATGATAAAAAAAGGTTCAGATATTCAATATTTTTAAATTTTGTTAATATATTATAATTCAAACGGAAGTTATAGCGCCCTAGATTATTCGACTTTTTAGGCTCTAGCCGCTTTAGCGGTACCCGGATATAGCCAGTTCACGAACTTGTCCAAGACATTATTTGCCGAAACATACACAGAAAATTATTTTGGTGTAGGTCGAAAAATGCAACCGTGAGAGTGCCGCTAAATTCCGTTATACCTAATATCGTTATATATATATATATATATATATATATATATATATATATATATATATATATATATATATATATATATATATATATATATATATATATATATATATATATATATATATATATATATATATATATATATATATATATATATATATATATATATATATAACGATATTAGGTATAACGGAATTTAGCGGCACTCTCACGGTTGCATTTTTCGACCTACACCAAAATAATTTTCTGTGTATGTTTCGGCAAATAATGTCTTGGACAAGTTCGTGAACTGGCTATATCCGGGTACCGCTAAAGCGGCTAGAGCCTAAAAAGTCGAATAATCTAGGGCGCTATAACTTCCGTTTGAATTATAATATATTAACAAAATTTAAAAATATTGAATATCTGAACCTTTTTTTATCATTTTTATCCAGATGACAACCTTGGCGTTTCAGGTTTCTCAAAAATCAGCTGTTTTAAAAATTTACTAAACTTTGCTGTCCTTGATCTAGCTGAAATGGCCAAGCTCATATTTGAAAACTTTTTCTCACGTACATAAAATATAAATCTTTCCAAAATTTTCAAAAAAATAGTTCAAGTCTAACGGTTGAGACCCTAGGACTGTTGAAATGAAAACAAACGCAAAAGGCAATACTTTCATCATGTTTCAGTTTATGTTATTTAAATTCATCTTAACTTTTAAACATACTTTTAAACTATAGCTTCAAAAAATTTCAGCTTTCTAACCCAAAAGGTTTCATATTTATAAGCGTTATAATGAACCTCTTGCAAAAAAAATATCAAGCCATTTAATACCATAGAAAAAAAGTCCAAGCGGCACGTATATCCGCTAGAAATAGGTAGATTTCGGGACCAGACAGCTTTGTGTACAAATAGAATTGGATATTTCAGATTAGTTTAAATAAAAAATTTAACTAGAAACAGAAAATCCAAAAAATTTATCAAACAACCAAACTAAATACATAAACAGAAACTACTTTGTCAATGCAATTTCGAATAGTTTTGTTTAATTTGGTTAAAACTCCTTAATATCAAATTAAATCCTTTGCTGGATTAACGTTCTAACTACATCACAACTGCCATACTATAATTTATAATCAACAACAACATCAAACAACTTTTACACCTCAAATATAATACAAATATCTATCAATTGTAAATATGTAATCAATATACATATATTTATTTCAACTAAACCACTTCCAAATATTCCAAAGAAACTATTCCCTAATTCAAAACAATAATAAATCTTCAAAACAACAACAACAAACATTCAAAACAATTTTTTTTACTTTTTGCGAAAAAAAAAAATTAAAACAAAAAAAATTATATGAAATCTACCTAAAACAAAAGAAATTTTATTTAATTGGGATATTTTTGGGATTTGTTTGTAATTATATAGCGTTTAGAGGCTTGCATTGAGTTAGTATAATGTTAATTGCATTGGAACTTCTAGGGTTAGAAAGCTGAAAATTTCTGATGTTATAGTTGAAAAGTTGAATTAAAAGCTAGTATTAGTTTAATCAAAATAGACTCGAAAATGATGAAAGCAAGGCCGTTTGCGTTTGTTTTCGTTTTAATAGGTTCTCAACCTCTGAACTTAAACAATTTATTTTTTAAGTTTTGGATAGATATAAGTTGGTATCTACGTTTCTGAAGGTTTTAATTTTTGAGCTTGGTTATTTTCATCTAGATCAAGGACAACAAAGTTTAGTAAATTCTTAAAACAGCTGATTTTTCAGGAACCCTGAATGCCAAGGTTGTCATCTAACAAAAAATGATAAAAAAAGGTTCAAATATTCAATATTTATCAATTTTATTTAAACTTTATGTTTCAAACGGAAGTTATAACGCCTTAGATTATTCGACTTTTAAGACTCTAGCCACTTAAACGGTACCCCGATATGGCCAGCTCGCGAATTTGTCCAAGAAATTGTTTGCCGCAACATACACAGAAAATATTTTTGGTGTAGGTCAAAAATTGCGACCGTGAGAGTGCCTGTGATGCCTTATGCATCTTATGCATCCTATACATCACCTAAGATTAAGACATTAGAAATTATGCGTATGATGATTCTCAAATCTAAAAAGAAACACAGTTCTCAACCTGAAAGACATTCTAAATTCATACATGTTGTAAATTTTATTTCTGATTTACAAATGAATTATATTTTGATTTAAAATTAAATCAAAATATATAAAATGCAACGTCTAATATTTCATAACAAAGTAGTAATTTCTTTTAAGAAATTGTTATTGTTTGTTAATGAAATTGTTATTATTTGATAATGAAATAATTTTATTTTGTTTACTTTTTTTTGCTAAATTAATATTTTTCATAACTTAAATTTAACAACAATTGTTACATAATTTATTTGTGACAATAAATTATGTATGTCAATTTGAAATTGTTTTGATGTCATCAAAACAATTAGCAATTTTGTTGTTTTGTTTTGGAATGGAATTTTTGATGAAAATTTTAAGACAAATAGGAAATGTATGATCTATGAGAATCGTTATACGGATATGAATTTTGTAAGTATATAAGAAGAATGTTAATTTTAAGAGATGGTAGTAGTTATCCAGTATCGGTATCACGAGTACTAATTGATACCATAAGATACCAAATGCAGTTGATCATATCTGTGATATGATCTCTGTCATAGAAAACTGATAAGAAGAATCGTGAAACAAAAATCAAGAAGATTAATAAAAAGGAATTATAACAGCATCGAAGAGATTTTTCATTCACCATGTTAGAGAATAGAGGTCGAAAGGTAACAAGTGCCTAAGACCTGGAATGACCCTTCCTGGTCGTCCGATCTAATCTCTATCAACCTGCATCCCAACAACAATAATCTACAGCAACAAAAACCAAACCAGTTTATGGCGACCTTATTTTGGACGAACCTACGAAGCAGAAAGTATCTAAAGAAAAATATTTGAAGAATTCAACGGAAGCTGCTATTCTAAATAAAAATCAAATGGGAGGCAACTCGGTGAAACCAGAAAAGGAAGAAGAAGTCATTATTACAAACGGAGCTGGTTCCGCAACAAATCTAAATGTTGGAGCGACTTCAGAACAGGACATCAAGAAATTAGAAGTTATAACAATAGTGGTGATCGTGGTATTGATCATTCTATATATGCTGCACCGAGTGAAGAAATACTTCAATAAAAAGATAATAAAGACGATGGTAAAGACTAATGTGGCAACGGATAGCGTGTGCTAGGATTAATGTATTAAAAATTAAGAGAAATTTTCATTGTAAATTATAATAATAAAATTATAATTAGTTTCAAGATAGATGGATAAGATATTTTTATAGAGATACATATTATAAGATATTATTATTATTAAAGGAAAAATAAATTAATTAGATGAAATAGATGAGAAAATATAGAATAAATTTTAAGAAGATATTATTATTAGTAAGAATTTTTAAGAGTATATGTTAAATAAAGATTTTGAAAGATATTATGAGTATACCTTTTATGATTTTGTATAATTTTGAGTTTGATAGATGGAAACCCTCAACCGTGCCGAGAGCATAATAAAAGAGATTCTTGCGTTTAAATTAGATTTAGAGAGAGAAGTTCATATACAGAAAGAGATACAAAGCTTTTCGGAGAGACTTGAGATCTTACGCGAAAATTTTAATACATTATCAAAAACTTTGATACTAGAATTAGATAGCGAAGATTTTGATAAAACTAAAAAACGATTTTCGACAGCTTACAAGACTGTTAAGAAATTACTTAGTGATCATTTGACCGAAGTTAAAACGGACGTAAAAGGAAACATGGCGAATTTCGACATTGTAGCTACATACAAACTGATTCCGCAGTTTGATGGAAATAATTCAGAAGTTGAAAACTTTCTGAATCTCATTAGATTCTTGCATGATACTCTGAAAGATCAGAACGAGAAATCGAAATTAATTGATTTCATTTTTCAGACGAAATTATCAGAGAAAGCGAAGATTTCGTTGGCTTCTAGTAAGAAACCAAGTACTTTTGACGAATTTTCGACTTTATTCAGAGAAATCTTTAGAAGTCGTGTAACATCCGCAAAAATTCATGCTGAATTAGCCCATGTTAGACAAGCGAACTTGTCTGCTGACCAATATGGTCATAAAATCGAAACGTTAATCGCGAAGCTTAATGCAGTACAGATTCTAGAAAAAGGAGAATCAAATAGGGAACTGATTTCCGATCTAAATAACCAGATTGGTTTGAACATATTCAAGTCGGGACTGAATGAACCACTTAGGACAACAGTGAACGCATCACGTCCTAATAATTTAAAAGATGCAATAGAGTTAGCACGCGAAGTTGATGGTCAGAGCAAAGCACAGGTACTGAATTATGGAACAAAATTCCATAACAATGGCTTTAAAAAGAACGGTTTTCATTCAAATGTGTATAATAATAATAATAGTAGAAATAGGGATTTGAACCCAAATAACAAAAGGTATAATCATAACAATAATTATGGATCTAGTAATTACCGAAATAATAATAATAACTACAGAAGTAGAAATAATAGATTTTTTAATAGAAATGATAATAGATACAATAATAATAATAATAATAATAATGGTAACAGAAGAGTAAATATAATGAGCTCGGGAAACGACGAGCGAGTCTCCGAAGGAGTGGATTCGAGAGACTTAAAGAATCAAGATTTGTAAAATTTAATAATGTTTTTGATAGAAAACCACTCAGAATTTGTAACTTAGATAATAATAAATCGAATTTTATAGCAATTAAGACTAACATAACAAAAGGGAAAATAACATTTTTGATCGATACAGGAGCGGACATCTCGCTCATAAAAGAGAATTTAATAAACGAAGATATAAGATTGATAGATAAACAGTGTAAGATAATGGGTGTAACTAAAGAGGAGTCATACACGTTAGGTATGACAGAAGTGAGGTTAGATTTTGATGATGAGATGATAGTACAAGAATTTCATGTGGTAAATGAAGAGTTTCCTATTGGAACAGATGGCATACTTGGAAGAGATTTTCTACAAAATAATTTATGTAAAATTGACTACGAAACGTTTACATTATCAGTTTACGTTAATGGAAGTGAAATTTTAGTGCCGATGAGAACAAAAGTAGCTGAGAATAATAAATTTACGATACCAGCACGTACTCAAATAATAAAAGCAATCAACTTGAACGTGGCTGAGGACAGTGTCATACTGAATGAAGAGTTGCAGGAAGGTGTGTTTGTTGCTAATTCTTTGGTATCATCAAGAGGAATTACGCATGTGAAGATAATAAATACATTGGATGAAGACGTAGTAGCAGAAAATTTTTCACCTAAGATAGCACCACTACGTGACTATCATATAATAAATAAAATCAGCAACAGAAGCGAGACTACTAAGGAGGAAAGATATGAGAAATTATTAGAAGAACTGAAGATCGACAATTTAGATGATACAGCTAAGGATTCAATTTTAAAAATCTGCGAGCAATATGCAGACATATTTCATCTGACAGGGGACAAACTAACAACGAACAATTTTTACAAACAAACCATAACAACGGTAGATAAAAATCCAGTCTACATAAAGAATTATAGACTACCGCAATCTCAAGTAGAGGAAATCAACAAACAAGTAGATGAGTTGATTAAAGATAACATAGTGGAGCAGTCAGTCAGTCCATTTAACTCACCATTGCTCATTGTGCCAAAACAGGGGAACAAATTAGATAGGAAGTGGCGTTTGGTGGTTGATTTCAGGCAGTTAAATAAAAAGATAATGGATGATAAATTTCCTTTAACAAGATTAGACGATATATTAGATAATCTTGGAAGAGCGAAATATTTTTCGACTTTGGATCTAACAAGTTCTTTCCATCAGATAGAATTGGAGAAGGAATCGAGACCGTTAACAGCATTCTCGACGAACAAGGGACATTTTCAGTTTAAAACTTTACCTTTTGGATTAAAAATTTCAACAAATAGCTTTCAACGGATGTTATCTATAGCTCTAGCTGGTCTAGAAGCTGAAGCATTTTTATATGTGGATGACATTATTATTTTTGGATGCAGTATAAAACATCATAATACAAATTTGGTTAAAACTTTTGAAAGACTACGAAGATACAATTTGAAACTGAACCCGAGAAAATGTAATTTCCTGAAGACAGAGGTAACTTACCTAGGACATCAGATAACTAGTGAAGGAGTGAGAACGGATCCCAAAAAATATGAAGTAATCAAGAATTATCCTGTTCCAACGAGTGCTGACGCAACAAAAAGGTTTACAGCATTCTGTAATTATTACAGAAGGTTTATTCCTAATTTTGCAGAGATTGCAAAACCCCTAAATAGTTTAAGTAAAAAAGATGTAACATTCAATTGGACTACAGAATGCGAGGAAGCGTTCAAATTATTGAAAGATAAACTAATGAATCCACCGATTTTAAGATATCCAAATTTCGAGGAGAAATTTATAATAACGACAGATGCATCAAATTATGCACTGGGAGCTGTATTGTCACAAGGAGAAATAGGGAAAGACTTACCGATTTCGTATGCGAGCAGATCACTAAATAAGCACGAAATAAATAAACCTATAATCGAGAAAGAATTACTGAGTATACACTGGGCAATAAATTTTTTTAGACCATATGTTTATGGGAGAAAGTTTGTAGTAGTCACAGACCACAGACCACTTGTGAGTCTATTTACACATAAAGATCCATCATCAAAACTAACGAGGATCAGATTAGATTTGTCTGATTACAACTTTGAAATTATATATAAGCAAGGGAAGATGAACACGAATGCGGACGCATTGTCAAGGATAGATATAAATTCAGAAACGCTAAAAGCAATGATACCAACTTCCAGTATAAATGCCGTAACGACGAGAGCTATGAAAAAGAAAGAGGATAACGTTGAGGAAAACATCACAGATGTGAAGACGGAGTGCACGCTGTATTCATGGAACTGTACCTCAATATCAGAAATAAGGAATATAAGAAAGTTATCATTTGAAAACAAAAACTCACGTGAGAGGATTAAGGAAAAATGCATTGATTATAAAGAAAATGAAGATAGTTTGCGAATAATAGAATTGAGTACTAAAATGAAAAAAGGAATTCTAGTAGTGTACAGTGAAGATTCACGCATCGCCCTAGGGAATGCATTGAAGAAGCTCATACTGACTATGAAAAGAGAAAATATAAATTATCTAGCGCTAGAGGTAAATGATGAAATATTCAAACACATAGATGTTACTGAATTTAAAGAAATATTTAATAAGCTGCAGCACAAATTGAATAAAGAAGAAAATAAGCAAACTGAATTGAAGATTTTAATATATGAAGCTCCACAAAGGATTTTAGATGAAGGCAGAATGGAAGAATTAATAAAGTTATATCATGATACACCACACACTGGCGGACACTCAGGTGTCAAACGAACAATAAATAAACTTAAGCAGAAGTATGTTTGGAAAAACATGAGCAAAATGATCAAATGTTATGTTAGGAATTGTGATTTATGTTCTAGAAATAAGCAAATTAGAAATACTAAAGAGAGATTAACCATAACTGATACTCCTACATCAAGTTTCGAAACGATTTCGATGGACACAGTTGGTCCATTACGGTTAACAAATAATAATAGGTATATTCTCACCATTCAGTGTGATTTGACTAAATACATTGAAGCAATACCTATTGAGAATAAAGAGGCAAAAACCATAGCCAAAGCGTTAACTGAGCGATTCATTTTAAAGTTCGGAAACTTTAAGACTTTAAAAACGGACTTGGGGACAGAATTTGTTAATGAAATTATGAAAAATGTTTGTGCATTCTTTAAAATATCCCATGTAACTTCGACACCGTATCATCATGAAACACTTGGTTCTATCGAAAGAAATCATCGAGTGTTGAATGAATATTTACTGTCGTTTACGAATGATTATAATTGGGAAGAATGGATACCATATTTTGTTTTTTGTTATAATGTGACCCCACATTCGGATACTGGATATAGTCCTTATGAATTGGTTTATGGGAAGTTAGTAACTCTCCCATCGGATAAAAAATTTATAAATAATAGTCCATTTTACAATTACGATCAGTACGCTGAAGAATTGAGGTTTCGACTGCAACAAGCCCAGAGTAAGGCTAAAGAATTGTTGATTGCAGCAAAGATAAATCGAAAGAGCGCGTATGACAAAAATATCAATCCATTGGAAATTAATATAGGGGATCAGGTCTGGTTAAAAGCAGGAGAAAGAAAGAAATTAGATTCTCCATATAGAGGACCATAAGAGGTCATAGATATAAGGGATACCAATGTAAAAATTAGAATAGGGAATAATGAAAAATTGATTCACAAAAATAGGTTAAAGAAGTCTCAAAGTACAAGTAATTCAAGATAATTTGTGATATTGTAAATTACATAATTTATTTTAAATATATTAGATCGAATTAAATTTATCCCAATAAAATAAATAACTAATCAAATGTATAAATAATAGTATAATAATATAATAGTGGATAAGTAATCTTGACTGGGATAAAATATGTAATAATTTTTTTTTTTATAGAGTAAACTCTTGAGAAAATACTTTTCTTCAAAAAGTATTCCCTCTTAAAGAACAGGGATGTGATGCCTTATGCATCTTATGCATCCTATACATCACCTAAGATTAAGACATTAGAAATTATGCGTATGATGATTCTCAAATCTAAAAAGAAACACAGTTCTCAACCTGAAAGACATTCTAAATTCATACATGTTGTAAATTTCATTTCTGATTTACAAATGAATTATATTTTGATTTAAAATTAAATCAAAATATATAAAATGCAACGTCTAATATTTCATAACAAAGTAGTAATTTCTTTTAAGAAATTGTTATTGTTTGTTAATGAAATTGTTATTATTTGATAATGAAATAATTTTATTTTGTTTACTTTTTTTTGCTAAATTAATATTTTTCATAACTTAAATTTAACAACAATTGTTACATAATTTATTTGTGACAATAAATTATGTATGTCAATTTGAAATTGTTTTGATGTCATCAAAACAATTAGCAATTTTGTTGTTTTGTTTTGGAATGGAATTTTTGATGAAAATTTTAAGACAAATAGGAAATGTATGATCTATGAGAATCGTTATACGGATATGAATTTTGTAAGTATATAAGAAGAATGTTAATTTTAAGAGATGGTAGTAGTTATCCAGTATCGGTATCACGAGTACTAATTGATACCATAAGATACCAAATGCAGTTGATCATATCTGTGATATGAGCTTTGTCATAGAAAACTGATAAGAAGAATCGTGAAACAAAAATCAAGAAGATTAATAAAAAGGAATTATAACAGCATCGAAGAGATTTTTCATTCACCATGTTAGAGAATAGAGGTCGAAAGGTAACAAGTGCCTAAGACCTGGAATGACCCTTCCTGGTCATCCGATCTAATCTCTATCAACCTGCATCCCAACAACAATAATCTACAGCAACAAAAACCAAACCAGTTTTATATGTGATAAGCGGAGAAGGAAAAACAAAAAAAAAAAATTATATATATATATATATATATATATATATATATATATATATATATATATATATATATATATATATATATATATATATATATATATATATATATATATATATATATATATATATATATATATATAACGATATTAGGTATAACGGAATTTAGCGGCACTCTCACGGTTGCATTTTTCGACCTACACCAAAATAATTTTCTGTGTATGTTTCGGCAAATAATGTCTTGGACAAGTTCGTGAACTGGCTATATCCGGGTACCGGTAAAGCGGCTAGAGCCTAAAAAGTCGAATAATCTAGGGCGCTATAACTTCCGTTTGAATTATAATATATTAACAAAATTTAAAAATATTGAATATCTGAACCTTTTTTTATCATTTTTATCCAGATGACAACCTTGGCGTTTCAGGTTTCTCAAAAATCAGCTGTTTTAAAAATTTACTAAACTTTGCTGTCCTTGATCTAGCTGAAATGGCCAAGCTCATATTTGAAAACTTTTTCTCACGTACATAAAATATAAATCTTTCCAAAATTTTCAAAAAAATAGTTCAAGTCTAACGGTTGAGACCCTAGGACTGTTGAAATGAAAACAAACGCAAAAGGCAATACTTTCATCATGTTTCAGTTTATGTTATTTAAATTCATCTTAACTTTTAAACATACTTTTAAACTATAGCTTCAAAAAATTTCAGCTTTCTAACCCAAAAGGTTTCATATTTATAAGCGTTATAATGAACCTCTTGCAAAAAAAATATCAAGCCATTTAATACCATAGAAAAAAAGTCCAAGCGGCACGTATATCCGCTAGAAATAGGTAGATTTCGGGACCAGACAGCTTTGTGTACAAATAGAATTGGATATTTCAGATTAGTTTAAATAAAAAATTTAACTAGAAACAGAAAATCCAAAAAATTTATCAAACAACCAAACTAAATACATAAACAGAAACTACTTTGTCAATGCAATTTCGAATAGTTTTGTTTAATTTGGTTAAAACTCCTTAATATCAAATTAAATCCTTTGGTGGATTAACGTTCTAACTACATCACAACTGCCATACTATAATTTATAATCAACAACAACATCAAACAACTTTTACACCTCAAATATAATACAAATATCTATCAATTGTAAATATGTAATCAATATACATATATTTATTTCAACTAAACCACTTCCAAATATTCCAAAGAAACTATTCCCTAATTCAAAACAATAATAAATCTTCAAAACAACAACAACAAACATTCAAAACAATTTTTTTTACTTTTTGCGAAAAAAAAAAATTAAAACAAAAAAAATTATATGAAATCTACCTAAAACAAAAGAAATTTTATTTAATTGGGATATTTTTGGGATTTGTTTGTAATTATATAGCGTTTAGAGGCTTGCATTGAGTTAGTATAATGTTAATTGCATTGGAACTTCTAGGGTTAGAAAGCTGAAAATTTCTGATGTTATAGTTGAAAAGTTGAATTAAAAGCTAGTATTAGTTTAATCAAAATAGACTCGAAAATGATGAAAGCAAGGCCGTTTGCGTTTGTTTTCGTTTTAATAGGTTCTCAACCTCTGAACTTAAACAATTTATTTTTTAAGTTTTGGATAGATATAAGTTGGTATCTACGTTTCTGAAGGTTTTAATTTTTGAGCTTGGTTATTTTCATCTAGATCAAGGACAACAAAGTTTAGTAAATTCTTAAAACAGCTGATTTTTCAGGAACCCTGAATGCCAAGGTTGTCATCTAACAAAAAATGATAAAAAAAGGTTCAAATATTCAATATTTATCAATTTTAT
Source organism: Diogma glabrata (assembly GCA_963693315.1). Classification (NCBI taxonomy): domain Eukaryota; kingdom Metazoa; phylum Arthropoda; class Insecta; order Diptera; family Cylindrotomidae; genus Diogma; species Diogma glabrata. Next base: position 179,848,964 of record OY856187.1, read on the forward strand.
TTAAACTTTATGTTTCAAACGGAAGTTATAACGCCTTAGATTATTCGACTTTTAAGACTCTAGCCGCTTAAACGGTACCCCGATATGGCCAGCTCGCGAATTTGTCCAAGAAATTGTTTGCCGCAACATACACAGAAAATATTTTTGGTGTAGGTCAAAAATTGCGACCGTGAGAGTGCCGGATAATTCCGTTATACCTCATATCGTTATATATATATATATATATATATATATATATATATATATATATATATATATATATATATATATATATATATATATATATATATATATATATATATATATATATATATATATATATATATATATATATATATATATATATATATATATATATATATATATATATATATATATATATATATATATATATATATATATATATATATATATATATATATATATATATATATATATATATTAGACTGGTCGTTAAAAACTAAATTTTCCGAGACGCCCCCTAGAAAAATTCTTTGTGGTCAAAAAACCACAACGGCATTATTTTTTTTTTTTTAAATCAAAAGAACACGTGCCGCAAAATCGTTGAAGTTGATTTTTTGAAAAATTCGTAGATTTTTTCAAATATCTCATAAAATTTGCAGATGTCAAAAAAAATCACATAACTATTTTTGTAGGAAATTTAATTCTCTACAAAAAAGATTCATTTCATTTTTCCCGAAAACGTATAGTTCTCATGATATTTTGAAAATGAACTTGTAAGTTTTCGTAATTTTTAAAAAACATAAAAAATAAAGATGACGAAAAACTCCTAATTTTCTTCTTATGCTATAGAATGAAATGTATAAAAAAATAATCGCGACAAAAAAAATCAAAATTAGTACTTTTTCGTCGAAATTTTCATCATTTGGTTTTACGAGTTTCGAAGAATTTCAAGTTTCATTTCAAAATATCATCAGAAATATAGGTTTTAGGAAAAAAATGACTTGGACCTTTTTTGTAGAGAATTAAATTTCCTGCAAAAATGATTATGTGATTTTTTTTGACATCTGCATATTTTATGAGATATTAACAATTTTATCAAAAAATAAACTTCGATGATTTTGCGGCACGTGTTCTTTTGACTTAAAAAAAAAAAAAATAAAGCCGTTGTGGTTTTTTGACCACAAAGAATTTTTCTGGGGGGCGTCTCGGAAAATTTAGTTTTTAACGACCAGTCTAATATATATATATATATATATATATATATATATATATATATATATATATATATATATATATATATATATATATATATATATATATATATATATATATATATATATATATATATATATATATATATATATATATATATATATATATATATATATATATATATATATATATATATATATATATATATATATATATATAAATTTTTTTTTTCATTTTCATTTTCCGTCTCCGCTTATCATATATAGTCGTTTGGCACCAAAATTTTTCCGAAATTCCGACATGAAGCACGCTGCAATAGGTAGATTTTTATATGAAATCTACCTAATTATCAAAATCTCTTTTGTTATTTTTTTTTTACTAAGTAACCGTTTGAAAAAAGATTAAATAAGAACAAAAAAACATAACAACAAAAGATGATTTTGAAATAAAATTGTTTGATAATGTTTGATTATAAATTATGTGTGATGGTATAATTGTAGTTGTGACGTAGTTCATTTGATCTTTGGTGGATTTAATATGTTATTAAAAGTAGTTTTATTTACCAACTTAAATAAAACTGTTCCGAAATTGTATTGATGGAGTTAGTTCGGATAATGTATTTAATTTGGTTCGATAATTTTTTTGAATTATTCTGTTTCTACTTATATGTTTTATTTAAACTAAATACTAATCTGACTTATCTAATTTTATTTGGACACAAAACCGTCTTTCCCCGAAATCTACCTATTTTTAGCGGATATACCTGCCGCTGGGATTTTTTTTAAATAAAATATCTTGTGTAAAGAATTTACAATATGCGTCACAACACATCAACATATATAACATTTTAAGATCTGTGTCCCACAACAACATACATAGAATGGAGAAAAAAATAACACAAAAGTATTCCATAACTAAGATTGAGGGTGCTATATCGTTGACTGAATGGAGATCATCCTACAACACCCTTAAGATATCACTTTCATTGGCTAGTGATATCTTACTGCTATTGAAAGTGGCATGTAATATCTCACGTTAGCTCACGGCCAATTGTAGGGACTAGAGTAAGAGAGATTGTCACATTGTATATCTGTATATAAATAAATTGAACATCTACATATAAATAAATAAGCCCTATTTTTGTGGTACAATTCAAAATGTTTTCCAAAACAAAAGTGTAGCAATATGTATATCGTTGGAAAGGTCTTGAGTAGTAGATGTGCCGAAAAATATATTTTTGAATTTTGACGATTATTAAGAAAGAAGGTTAAAAATGAGATAGGCGTTTTTTTTTTCAAGTTATTTGTTTCACAATTCAAAATCAATTATATCAATTAATCAAACTCTGAAATAATGTGTTGTAGCTATTTTGTTGGGAGGTCTATTTAAAATTTCCATTTAAAATGGCTGAATTTCAGCCACTGGGCGATTCCTAGTAACAATAAATGTGTCGTAATTACAAAAAAAATTTTAATTAAAAATTTACAATATTTTTGAACAAAGACAGGTTGTTATATTTAGGTTATATTTAACAGGTCGTTCAATAAGTCCGTAGGATAAGTAAGAAAAAAACAACATTTTGACAAAACTCGATTTTTTTATACAACATAGTTGCCTTCGAGGGCGATACAACGAGTATAGCGATTTTCCAACTTTTCTATACCACTTTTATAGTACGATTTCTCTTTCTCGTCAAAATAGGCCTCAGTTTCAGCGATTACTTCATCATTGGACTTAAATTTCTTTCCAGCAAGCATTCTCTTGAGATCTGAAAACAGGAAAAAGTCGCTGGGGGCTAAATCTGGAGAATATGGTGGGTGGGTAAGCAATTCAAAGCCCAATTCATTCAATTTTGCCATCGTTTTCATCGATCTGTGACACGGTGCATTATCTTGGTGAAACAACACTTTTTTCTTTTGCAAATGTGGCCGTTTCTTTGCGATTTCAGCCTTCAATCGATCCAAAAGTTCACAGTAATACTCGCTGTTGATGGTGGTTCCTTTTTGGAGATAGTCGATGAATATTATTCCGTTCGTATCCCAAAATACAGACGCCATCACGTTACCGGCCGACTGTTGCGTCTTTGCTCGCTTTGGATTCGGTTCGTCGACTGCTGTCCACTCAGCTGACTGTCTTTTGGATTCAGGTGTGTAATTGTGAAGCCATGTCTCATCCATTGTCACATGTCTACGATAGAATTCCCTTTTATTGCGGTTTAATAGCGCCAAAGACTCCTCTGAAGCATCGATTCGTTGTTGTTTTTTGGCGACTGTGAGCTCACGCAGCAGCCAATTTGCACAGAGCCTTCGCATACCCAAATATTCGTGTAAAATGGTAAAAACACTACCATTTGCTACCTTTACAATGTCAGCTAGCTCATGCACCTTCAATTTGCGATCGTTCATAACCAATTTGTGGATTTTTTTGATGTTTTCTGGAATAACAGCCTTATTTGGGTGTCCACTGCGCTCTGCATCTTTTGTGCTGGTACGACCACATTTAAATTCAGCCATCCACTTCTCTACCATTTGTCTCGATGGAGCAGAGTTTGGATAATGTTTATCAAGCCATTGTTTGGTTTCCACTGTATTTTTTTTCATCAAAAAGCAATGCTTTATTAAAATTTGAAACTCACTTTTTTCCATTTTTTTTCAAAAACAAAAGTTGCTTCACACAAAATGCTATAACTCACGAATAAATAGTCAGATTGCTGTCAAATTTATACACGTATCGTTTGAAGGTTAGTACTAAATAAAAATCATATGGAAAAAAATTCTAGTAACGCCATCTATGTGTCATCCTACGGACTTATTGAATGACCTAGTATATTTCAGCATTTTTTCTAGTGCTTCTTTTTCAGCATTTTTTGACTGTAGTTGTAGTTGTTAAAGTTCATAGAACCTATCCCTGTGAGATCTACAAGTGGCCTGTCCATCTCTTCGTTTGCCCGTCTCTTGAATTTGTCAGATACAGATAATCTAGTGATTATAATTCTAACTAAATTTTGAAATTCATTTAAATCACGATCACTATTTAATAATTTTATTAAATAACAAATTAATAATTTCAAAGAAAATCTACGTATTCATAAAAATTTGTGAACTCTAATGCTATCTTTACCTGATTCAACAACTTCATTCAAACTAACAAATCGAAATAATACCCAAATATAACATAATATCCAGATTTCCCTTCCTCAAATTCTTTGTTTACAAAATTTTTCTATTTTCTCCTTAGCATCTAAATGGTCTAAAATATACAAAAAAAACGATAAAAAACATTAAAATCACTTCCACGCATGCCTTAAACTCAATTCTCTGCCGCTAATATTATCTTTCAAACTTTATTGTATTTTCTGTTTTTGGTGCAACAGTTTGAATAAATAATAAATTTAAGCGACTTAGGTGAACGATATTAAGAGGTAAAAAATCAGGTAAATTTATTAAACGGATATGTCTGGCTAACAAAACCAGGGAGCAGAACTAAACCCACCTACATTTCAGAAACGAAATTACTAAAATTTATATTAATATTGAAATTTTACATTAATCAATCCCATTCCGATAGGTCCCTTTTGTGATGTGAAATTTATTGATTTCTTCAGTTTTCATTGAAATACGTGAAATATGTAAATTACTTTATAGGGAAATTGAGAAAATTGTTTTATTTTTTTTTGATAAAAAAAATTTGATTTGGTAAGATATTGAAATATAAAGGAATTTACGTATGGGAATTTCAAATTGAAATTTTGTGTTTAGTAGTTAGTCAATGAGAGTAAACAGAATTTTATTGAATAAATGAATGAAATGAAATGAATAACAAAAACTTCACAGAATATGTATTCAAAATTGATATAGATAATTATTAGTTAAATTCGATGGATTCTACCGCTCGTATTTGGTCAAATATAATGATAATCATTTTTGTTTCGTAAATGAGTTTTTTATTTAAATAAATTAACGATAATAAATTAACGATAAAAACTGACTATATCTGAAGACAACCATTTGATATCTGATAGTCAATACGGTTTTTGAAACAAAAGATCTACAACCGATATATTGAACTATGTGGCCGATCGTTGGAACAATATAATTGGTGATGAAATTTTGTTATATCAAAAGTATTTGATCAAATTTAACATGCTCGTTGCATATGAATTTCACCTCCCAGTCGTGAAGCTGATGCAACTTTTTATGACTGACTGATGCATTTTGGAACTGACCGATATCCTTTTGGTACCATTAACGCTGGTGTGTCCCAAGATTCAATTTTGTCTGCGTTTTTATTTACTGGTTCTTTTGAACTGTGCTCAAAAGCATCCTATACACACACTGCAAAACATAGTAAGCCAATCATTAGTTTTTTTTTTTTTTTTTTTTTAATAAAATGTGTTGTGTAATAGGGTTTAGAATATGTGTCACAACAACACATAAATACCTTTTAAGACCTAGGTCTAGACCTGGGTCCCACAACAACTGGCGTTCTGAGGTGTAGGTTAACGCTTTTTTTAAACATCTGTGGGTTGAAGCCACCTGAGACTAAGTGTTCCGGCAAACTATTCCATTTGTACGCAGTTCGGACAAAGAAGTCTCTCTGCGATCTGCCAGTATGACAGCGCGGGATCTTTACCGTTTCACTGGTTGCGGCAGCCGATTGCCGAGTGGAACGGGGGTAAGAATAAGTTTGAGGCATGATGCCGCTGATTTCATCTGAGCACTGCTGATGACGATATTTGTAAAAAACAACGAGGTCAGCAACAGTGCGACGATGTTGTAGGGAATCAAGTTTTGATGTCAAAGTTCGATCACCTACAATTCGTATAGCTCGCTTTTGAACAGAGTCCAAGAGGGCCAAGATGGAAACAGAGGCAGCACCCCAAACTTGACAGCAGTACTCCATACAGGGACGAATATAGGACTTATAAACATGGAGCAATTGGTATGGAGTGAAAAATTTTTTGCATCTATTTAGGAGGCCGAGTTTTTTAGACGCGCTTTTTGCCATCGCCATTACATGATCGTTCCAGAGTAGGTCATTTGAAACTGTGACACCCAATAAACGAATGTTTTTACATTCACCTATTGGTTCATCACACATACTAAATAAAATATCTTTGGGGAACTCGGTCTTTAATCTGGAAACAATCAACAGCTGTGTTTTGGTGGAGTTGAAATTGACAAGGTTTTGGTCACCCCAGTCGGCGACTTTATTCAGGTCTTTGTTCACGTTTATGGCAGCGTCTCTCCGGGCAGGATTAATTCGTTCGTGCATTTTACCTTTTGAAGGAAGGGGCTCGAACGACTTGTGCAGAGTACTATCATCTGCAAAACTATTTATTGGGTTGCTGGTGATTTTCAACAATTCGTTGATATAAATCAAAAATAGGGTTGGGGACAATACTGAGCCTTGGGGCACACCAGCGTTAATTAGTTTAGACTCAGAAGAATATCCGTCTAAGGTTACCGAAATGTATCGGTCGGATAGAAAATTTTGAATCAGCTTCACAACATTGGGATGAAAACCGTACGCAACGAGCTTGTTGATTAAGTTGGCATGCCAGACTCGATCGAATGCCTTGGAGATGTCTAAAGCGATAACGTATGTTTCACCACCTTTATCAAGTATGCTGTTCCAACAATGCGCTACATAGTTTAATAGATCGGTAGTTGATCTTTTGTTTCGAAAACCGTATTGGCTGTCGGATATTAAATGATTTTCTTCCAGAAATTTTGAAATATGTGCATTAATATAATGCTCATAGACTTTGGATAGGACCGATAGTAAAGCTATTGGTCTATAATTTGAGATATCGGATTTTGGTCCCTTTTTGGGGACGGGCTGGACATTTGCCAACTTCCAGCACGAGGGAAATATACCAGATTTGTAGGATTGGTAGAATATTTTAGTTAAAGTTGGTGCAAGTTCTTTGGAAAAGGTTTTTAAAATAATGGGTGGAATATTGTCCATTCCTGATGCTTTGTTGATGTTTAACCCCTTTAAAAGTTTAGCGACTATTTTGGGTTTGAAGTGAAGTTCATTCATATTAACACCTGAAGACTGGATTTGGGGTATTTCTTTAGGAGTTTCCAAAACAGTGGAGTTCAGAGCAAAGCGTTCAGCGAACAAGTTAGCTTTTCTTGCGGGATCATTGACGATTAAATCACCATCAATAATAGGGGGAATAGAAAATTTTGTACCAGAATTTAAAGAATTAATGGCACTGTAGAAACTCTTGTCAGAAACAGACATAGACGTAAGTTTTGAGGCTTTCGCTCTGTCAATTTCGGACTTTTCGTTTGAGATAATCTGATTAGATATTTTGTTGGCCTTTAGATATTGGGATCGATTAGTGGGAGTTTTGTTATGAATCCAAATATTAAATGATCTACGTTTGTTTCTAAGTGCCGTTTTGGCAGCTTTCGAATACAAGTATTTTTGTTTGGGTTTTACTATGGAGAAAGGGACAAATTTATTGATAGCAAATTGGATGGTTTCTGTAAAGTTTTGAGCAGAAACATTTACATTGTCAGTGTAAAAACAATGACGGTCGAAAGGGAAACCATGGAAAAAATTTTGAAGACCACTCTTATCCATTTTTGAGTAGTGAAATATTTTACGGGGTTTGGGAGCTGTAGTTTTAAGTAAATCAGTTTTGATAACTGATGAGATTAAATAATGATCAGAATTTCCAATACTACCTTTCGCAACATCGACACTCGTAATATCTGGCATTGTGGTAAGATAGAGATCTAGTAGAAAACTATTATCACCGCCATTACGGGGAGTGAAAGTCGGGCTTTTAACAATTTGGAATAGGCCCTGAGACGCGGCAAAAATTTCTGCCAGTTTTCCACTATTGTCAACATCGTCGGTCGATTTGGAGAATTCCAACCATGATTTGTTGTGGACGTTGAAGTCACCGGTAACGATAACTTCACAATTAGGGGACTTTGCTCTAATCTCGTCCATAATTTTTGTCAGTATATTAAAAAAGTTTGGGTTACGTTTGTTGGGGGACCGGTATAAAGCTATTGTAAAAAAAGTCATTTCTGGAAGACAAATCTTTAAAACCATTGTATTGAAGCCGTCACCGTGTAGTTCAAAATTTGGAAAGCGCGTGTACGCAACACTCTCATGGATGAATGCGCACACGCCCTGATGGAGTTTGAAAGCTGATTCGAGCCTATATTTGGAATTAAGCGATTCTATAAAGAGAAAATTTTCAGAAACTTGTGTTTCTGTAAGGAATAGAATGTTCGGTTTGTCGTGCTCAAGATGATGTTGCACGTGGTCATGGTTAGCGTTCAATCCGCAGATGTTTTGAACATGTATTTTAAAATTTTTTATTGATTCATATATGTTTTGTCCCTGCAAATTCCGTGGACATGCCGCTTTATGGGCGGGTGGATTGCGCAAATTTGCTTTACCACTTGCAGACTTATTTTTTTTCGGTTGTACTGCCATATATATATATCAAAATGTTTATTTTATTTTTTTGTGTTTTATTTTAAAATGCATAACTAAGTAAAAAATCCTATCATACTACAAAATATGACATATAAATGTATGGCAAAACTGATGGAAATTAATTATTCTCTTTTTGGTTAACTGGCTAGTGAGATAAAAAAAACTTTCTTGTTTTAATCGTTAAATCTAAAATTTGAGAACAGCTGGATATTTCTTACATTAACAGAATAAACTTCAGGCGTTTCAATAACTTATTATTTAGCTTAAATATTCAAGTTGACGTTATCGTATCGTTTGTTTAAGGTCTTCTATAGACTTCCCAAGGCTAATGCCACTAATTCCCCTTAATATCTAGAAACCAAATTAAAATTGATAAACTTGATTATTTTAGGTGATTTTGAGGGTGATACCACTGATAAAGTCGTTCTCAAATATCATTGTAGCCTAGTCTCATCATTCTTTAGCATAATTTATCAAATATTGCTTGTCTATTACACTCGCGAAAGCTTAATACGCACCTCACTTGACGACGTAGATTATCCAACAGGTAGCATATTTTATATACATTTTATAATGATTCAGATCAAAGCAACTACAGATGCCTTCTATCCTGTATTGATGTGATATAGAGACGTACAATAAAAACCCTCCTTAAAATTCGGAAAATTAACAACGCAAAATTATACGAGTTTGTTTCTAATCTTGCCTTTAATTTAATTTAAACACAATTAAGGAAATTATTTGAATTTTTTCAACTCGAAGGTATAATTGGATTTTTCTTAGAGAAGAACTGCACTAATCGAGAAAAACTGTACTATTTTTACTTAAGTTGAATTTCTCTACAGTCATTAGACTACATTTTAATAATTTTGTTTGTTCAAACTTAACAAGTATTATAATAAATTTCACATCAGAATAAAAACGCCAATTTCTTGTTAACTAATAGTTTTTATTTACTATATATACGTATTTCGAAAGCTATGCTTCCATCGACAGTAGTATATATCATAACTAAATTTGACTCATTAGACTCCTTATTATGGAAAAGTTTATTATATTTTACCTACTCTAGAGTGGATAGTATAAACCAAGCCTTTATAACCTTCAGCTTTCCATTCAAACTGAAAATTACAAAACTTAGTATAATTTATTGTAAATATTGTATTTAAATTTTGGTTCGAAAATAAATAAAACAAACAATATTCGTCCTCTCGGTTGCGATCATATCTAAATTAAACGAACTCTTAGCAAGAGTATCAAATTATATTCATCACAATAATATATATGTATATATTACCGCACGCTTTTAATAAAAAGAGAAATTTTTATTTAAAGAAAAATTTGATTTTTGAAAATTAAATATTTCAATTCATTTTGACGCAGAATAATGCAAAGCCTACCACAATTTGTAAACTATTTGCATTTAATTTCTTATTAGAAGTTCTTTTTTTCAAGTAATTATATGCGTTTGGGTATTAAAACAAAGTCGTAGAAAAAGTATATAACCAATCTCGAGTTGTAAAGCATTTTCCATGCTCGTGAAGATACTGCACTCGACGCTAAGCGTCTCGTGCGCAAAATTTTCCCTCGCATGTAAAATGCTATTTACAACTCTAGATATGTAATAGTATATTACATATCTAGAGTTGTAAACAGCATTTTACATGCGAGGGAAAATTTTGCGCACGAGACGCGTAGCGTCGAGTGCAGTATCTTCACGAGCATGGAAAATGCTTTACAACTCGAGATTTGTTATATACTTTTCCTACGACTTTGTTTTAATGCCCAAACGCATATAATTACTTGAAAAAATGAACTCCTAATTATAAATTAAATGCAAATAGTTTACAAATTGTGGTAGGCTTTGCATTATTCTGTGTCAAAATGAATTGAAATATTTAATTTTTAAAAATCAAATTTTTCTTTAAATAAAAATTTTTCTTTTTATTAAAAGCGTGCGGTAATATATATATGAAAATCCATTACCGCACGCTTTTTTTTACTTACCGCACGCTTTTTTTTACTTACCGCACGCTATTTGAAATAATCAATTTACATGTCATGGATAGTGTGATGTAATTTATAATTTACTGTGATAGGAGTAGGAAAAATACTATTACAAATCACAGGACGGTAAGAAATTACTTACCGATCATGCAGGCGGTAAGTAATTTTATACCGGTAAGGGAGACCTCAGGATGTGAATAAAAACGTTTTATAGTTAAATAATTGTGTACGTCTATTCACTAGCTTCAAATTTAAATAATATTCCCTTAAAAATATTGCAATTAAAAGATTTGAAAGCAATTTATTTTGAAAAAATATTCGAATTAAGTTTTGCAACAAAAAACCTATGGAATTATGATGAAACGCAAAGCTTACTATTTTGAAATGACATTTTAAGAAATTTTCTTTAAAACTTGAATTTTGTGAATGAATTTTATTATTAAAATAATTTTAATTGAATTTTTATTGGTCGTGCAAAAAATGTAATAAGCATTTTGGGCATTAAGAGTATTACCGATTTCGGATATATTAGAGATCTCGACTTCGTCTCGATCTCAAAACATATATCCTCAATTGGTCAAACACTCTTACTGCTCTTAATACTTAAATAACTATTGTGTATCTAGTTGCACATAGTTGATTTCTTCCGCACGCGTCGTAATTTCGTCCGGAAAAAATCAATTTGTGCAACGAGTTGCACACAACGTTTTTGGCAATTCCGAAAACACAATTAAGCAAAATTATTCTGCAGCCAAATTTTTTAAAATCAACATTCATATTAAAGTATAAGTAAACATTTCTATTATCAACTTATCATTGAGCCAATTTTCTATGAAAAATAAAACAGTGCGGAAAAATAAAAAAGTGCGGAAAAATCTCACTTTTTGATATTGTTGACAATATCGAAATACGTTGAATTGTGATTCGGAATTGCAAAATAGTAGTTTGTGCTACAAGTTTTGAAATGAAGATTAGTATTGTATTAGTATATATTAGTATTCGAGTATTGAAAATTAGGACGTATGCTGAAAAAAATTCATTTCAAAACGAGTTGCACACAACGTTTTCTGCACTTGAGTACCACAATAGACAAAAAATAAAAAAAAATTACAAAAAATCACTACAAAAAACTACGCGAAGTATTGATCGATCAACAATGCCTTGACAATATGCAATTTGGGTTATATGCAAGAAAAAAACGTCTTTTTGTTCTTGATTGTTCCCACACTACAAACGTGTTTTCATTTCCCGTGTATTTTATTGAGAAACTGCCAAAAATGAGCTCAGGGGATGATTCCGATTTGGAAGGAGCAGCAGAAAGAGCTTTGCAAGGTTTATTGCCGGTAATATCCAAAGAAATACGAAATCCATACGAAAAAACGTATCGAACATTCAAACAATGGTGCAGTGAAAAAAAAATTAAAGTGATTGACGAAAATAAGTTGCTTGCTTATTTCGATACCGAGATGAAATAATTCCAATCGTCAACTACATGGAGCATTTACTCAATGTTAAAATCCACGTTGAACGTGAACATCGATATCTCAAAATTCAACAATTTGCGAGCTCTTTTGAAGCGTAAAAATGACAATTATTTTGCGAAGAAATCAAGAATCTTCACCATTGAAGAAATCTACGAATTCCTGAAGGACGCTCCCGACGATGTTTATTTGGCTACGAAGGTAAAATTTGCTTATAATTTTTTTGTTTCATATTCCTAACCTCACAATTTTAAGGTGGCCCATATTGTCGGTGTCTATGGTGCTTGTAGACGAAGCGAATTGTTGAATTTGAATGTAAAGGATGTCGAATACATGGACAATGGCATTAAAATTACCGTACCAAAAACGAGAACCAAAATCATTCGACAATTTGTCATCAACGAAGGAAGTGATCGGGAGGTAAATTTTTTTGACATTTTCAAAATATATTCAGGACTACGTTCTCATGGCGTTATCACCGACAGATTCTTTTTGGGTTTTCGTAAAGGCAAATGCATCAAACAGCCGATTGGCATTAACACGATTGGAGGCTATCCGAAGACAATTGCAATTTTCTTGAATCTTTCGTCAAATGGTGAGTACACTGGTCATTGCTTCCGTCGATCGTCTGCATCCTTGTTGGCAGATTCGGGTGTGAATTTAACTACAATTAAGCAACATGGTGGTTGGAAGTCTGATAAGGTTACAGCAAAATACATTCAACATTCGCTCAACAATAAACGTCAAATTGCTGACAGCATCATGGGTTCGAAAATTGTTAGAGCTGATAACGTTTCAATGACCTCATCAATGACCTCAATTCAGTGAATCAATCATTGAAAATTGCAATGTTTCAGCCGGTACAACTGTTACAATAATTTTGAGTCAAACAAGTCGAACAAACTTGAAAGTGGTTGGAGAGCCTTTGCCACAACCACCGATTCCTGGAGCATATTCATTCAATAACTTGCAAAATTGCTTTTTCTACTTTGGTCAAAAGTAATGTTTTCATTCATTTCTACTTTATTAATAAAAATGTTTACCAACACAAACGCACCGTTTCGTCTTTTAAATTGGCAGCAGTGCGGAAATGAAAAAGCAATGCGGAAATAACTCCCTTTTCCGCACTCAAACGAGTTTCGATATATGTCCTATTGTGGTACTCGAGTGCAGAAACACTGTTTATGAAATTTTATAACCAAATTATTTGTAAAATTTATAAATTTTTTCACAAATAATACGCAATATTTATAACATCTGTTTATCGTTTATTTTTTTATTTATTTATTCGTATGAATTAACAACATATTACATTATCAAGAATACAAAATACAAACTTAAATGTAAATTTAAATAATCACATCAAGATCATCTAACCAATTGTTGGCATCATACGATAAGTTATGAAGATCTAATAATTCGCCTCCAAAATGACGGAAGGGCATTTATAATATGAGCAATTGTTTGTTGAGGAACTCTGTACAGTCACAAACAGGAGAGATTTTGGGATTCCATATATGTATTGTACTTAAAGTTTTACCAGAATTTGATCTTATTCTGTTTAAAGTTGTCCAGCGTAGTCTATTTTCATTAAATCCTAATACCTTTAAATAAGGAAATGACATGAGGTAATTATTTGGGAAATCTGCGCAATCAAACAATTCCTGTCACCTCTCATTAATTGAACAATTATTAAAATCTCCAAGCATTTCAATTTTTGACCAAAGTGGAATTCGTGATAAAAGTCTATTAGTTAGAAACATCTATTTTGTAAATCAGAGTGAATTGAAAGAGTATAAAGTTCTGAAATTTTACGTAACTCGCGGGCCAAAGCCGCATCTCTTCTCAAATTGTGAGGGGCAATATTGGCTAGTATAGACAGCCAAAAAAGATTGGTAGATTTTATTGTTCCGGTTATTATTCTCAAGGTAGAATTCAACTGCGTATCAATGAGACGAGCATGAACACTATATGACCAGACGGTAGCGTAATATTCAGCAGTGGAATATGCCAGAGCTAAAGCTGAGATTCTAAGTACAGAGCATCAGCTCCCTAATCCCATCCAGATAATTTCTGGATCATGTTATTTCTTGTTTTTAATTTTCCACCTAGTTTTTCATAGTGTTGTGACTGTTGTCTAAATGTAAGCGATCTATCAAATCATTCACCCAGATATTTCGGCGTATGGTTGTAACGGATTATACTATTACGAAAATAAATATTTAACGTAGTATTGGCATTATGATTAAAAAGGTGAAAATTAGAAACTTCACATTTGTCTGGATTTGGACGTAATTAATCTCCACATGATGTAATATTGGTCCAAAATTTTCAAATCGTTAGTAAGAATACGAATTACTTTTGATTCAGCACGTGAATCGTAAGAGTATTGACAAGCAAAGGCGAGATCATCTACATAAATAAATTTTCGAGATATGGTTTTTGATGTACATACGTGTACATACGATTTTGAGATCCGAAGTACATACATTAAAAAATATTGGAGCAAGTATAGAGCCTTGAGGAAGTCCATTATTGAGTCGTCTCCGGAGGCTACTTTTATTTCCACACATCACTACAAACGAACGATTTGAAAGCATCTCATCAATGTAATTTACAGAATTTTTGCATTTTATAATTTTTGAAAGTTTATACAGCGGACCAGTTTTCCAAACTGTGTCATAAGCAGCACTCAAATCGATAAAAACTACAGCAGTTCTCACTTTGTCTTGAAAGCCAGCTTCAATAAAAGTAGTCAAAGATAAAACCTGGTCACAACAGTTTCTTCCAGGTCTGAATCCAGCTTGTTCAACAGGAATGGTGGAATCAATCAATTCCGCTATTCTGTGGTAGATGATTCTTTTCAACAGATTATAACCCACACAAAGAAGTGAAATCGGCCTATAACTACCTGGGAGATCTTTTGGTTTTCCGGGTTTAAGTACTGCTCGGCTTTCAGATCTTTTTTTTATAAATTAGGGATTTTCCCAGTAGTATAACAATTTGTAAAAAGTTTGAAAACCACATCTTCACATTTTTTGTAAGATGAATGAAAAATTATCACATCCAGGACCCTTTCCCGCATCTAAACTTTTTATTGCAATGTTGACTTCTTCAACCGTAACGGAGTCTCCAAAAGGAGAGTTGTTTAATTTTTAAACAGATAACAGATGCGTGTTTTAGACGTGATTTGATTTTTCTGGAAATTACTGGATCTTTTGAGTTTATTAATAATAGGGGAGCAATAGCGTTAGGATTTACTGAAGATGTTGAATGAGACTGACATTTGGCTCCACCAAGCTTCCTTAGTAGATCCCATGCTTTACGACTGCAGTGAGAGAACTCCATACTTTCCACTAATTCTATTCAACGATCCTTTCTGGCTTTATTTAGAGCCACTAAAAGTTGTAATCCTGATTCTCTAGATCCAGAAAGTAAATATGAATTCCAAAGCTCTTCGCACTCAGGATTCCAATTCGGGATATACGTTCTTCTGAATCCACGTAGGATGTTTCTTTTTGCTGACGCTAGAATTACACCAACAAATCTATCACAGTTATCCACAGATGGAGATATCCATCGTATATTCTTGTCAACAGAGATAGCATATGCAGTCCAATTCGGTTTTCTAAAATTCCATCTGCACATAGGTAGAGAATTTATCAACGGAATTTGAATAGCTATTTTTAGGAAAACTGGACGATGTTGACTATTCGGGAACAAACTATCGACTGATCTTGCTGAAGGAAGAGAATTTCCAGACTCATCTACTAATACAAAACAAAGATATGCCAATGCCCAGAATGAAATGTTCCTAGGTCTTTGGCATCAAACACCAGATGTAGTCTGCTATGTAAAGCCCAGTCAATTATTTTTTCTCCATTTTCATCACTTAAGTCATAATCCCAAAGAGAGTGATGACTGATGAAATCTCCAAGGTAAACTGCTGGATGAGGATAAACTATAGCTAAAGATGACCAGATCACCAATGGAGGCTTGTAGATGTTGGTTATATATATATGGTATCCATTTTTATGACCAAGCGCTCAATGTCATTAACGCTGGATTTTGATATAATACTGCATTTCTGAACCAAATTACTTTTCACGAAAGTAGCAATTCCGTGATGAGGGTAGAGAATGTTACCTATACATGTAAATTCAGCAATATTTCCGACCCGATAGACATGGTTATAGTCCGATATGTGAGTTTCTTGCAAAAGCAATTCGTCGCACTCCATGGTGTGTATAGAATTATTAGTCTTCCTAATAATTCAGACTTATTTATATTCAGGCCCTCAACATTTATTTGGCAAATTTTGATGATATCTCCAAAGAGTCTATATTGTTGATGATCTTGCAAAATGTTGTCATCGGAAGATCGAATACAGGATAGCTCCGAATTCCGATGATTAAATTGACGACATTATTTGACAAATTATTTCAACGGGACCTTACTGTTTGTCTTCATCCGTAAACTATTATTTTATCACTGAATGCTGAAGGCTAAAAATTATCCTCTCACTTTCTTCTTTTACAAATTTTAAATAAATAAATATTTCAATTTAAGAAAAGACGAAAAGAAATTCACAACCGAGACATTTGACAAATAGCCTAATAGTGTACGACGCTAACTGAAACAACGCAGAGTGATTTAGCGTTTTGTATGAGAAACTATGTGAATATAAAGATAGAATCACAAAAAAAGTCCACAAAACAAAAACTAATAAAATCAATAATTTAAAAACATACAGTAAAGAACCTATATTAATCTTTAAAAAATATACCAAATATTTTGACAGGTTAAACAAAAAGTAACAAAAACAAATTCATTATTCATCTAAATTCTAATTCATCTAATATAGATTCTAATGCTGCTGCTGTTTCATGTAGCTTTTCTTTCGATAAATCGATGGTTGACTGAATACCATTTTTTTTTTGTAATTCTCTGCATCATCAAATAAGTTCATTCCTTCGGCAACTTGCTTCAATGACAATTCTGGTTGCGTTAATTTAACCATTAAATGGTCTTTCATAGTTCTGAGATTTTTAAAATGATACTTTAAAACAGGCTTAAATTTAAAATCGCCAGAGGAATTTCCGCCGAGAAGAAGAGTTAATTTGGGTATTGACAAGTCGGTTGCCAAAACCAAATTGGATCGAGGCAACGTGAGCAACGAATGTTCAATAACAAGATCCGTCGAGTCGAATGAATTGAGGCCAGTGGACCAAAGTTTCAAGAAAATTGTAGGGGACAAAATTGGAAAAAAAAGATCAACACAAAGAAATAGCTAACGATATAAAAATAATATTTTCCAAAATATATTATTGGAGGGAGAAGAAGAAGAATAAAGTTCCTTAAAAACGATCGAGTTGGGCTTGGGAGCTGAACGCCGTGCAAAAAGAATCCTAAAATTCAAAATTCCCAAAAAAATTTTTTATTAAGCTCAAAGTCAAAAAACTAAATAAATAATTTCAAATACAATAAATTCAAAAAAATACTTCAAATGTCCAAAATAAATCAACTTATCGAGTTGGATAAGTTGATTAAGAGTAAGATCGAGTAAGATCGCAGTAAGATCGAGTAGTTGAGTTTTTTATTAAACGTTAAAAGCTCAACAAAAAAATTTTTAAAATTCAAAAACTATAAAACTTTTAAAATAATTAAAAAAATTCATAAAATCTTAAAAATTCAAAAAGTTCAAATTTTCTTAAAAATTATTTTAAAAATTTTCTAAACAATTTTCAAAATTTTCTGAAAAATTGTTCAAACATCAAAAATTATTCAAAATTTTCAGTTGTAATTTCCCAAGGATTGCAATTTCCCGTGATAATTCGAAATAATTTTTTGTTAAAAATTTCGAAAGCAAGAATATTGATAAAAACATAAAAACGAGGCCGTAGGCTGAAGGCTTTTATCAATACCACTTGCTTGAGGAATCTTTCAAAAAATTATGAGAATTTATCAACGAACGAGGGGAATTCGTTTAGAAATTGTTTTGCCTTTTTGCTTTTCTTTATATATTTTTAATGAATTATACGTTGGCCTACTGCGAGTTAATCAGTTAATTATTTCATCAGTTAATTATTTCAAAAATTATTTGATAATTTTAAATATTCCAATAGGCCAGACGTTTAACTATTTGTTATTAGTATAATTCAAATGTTATTGGTGAAATTGAATGATGTCATTACATTTTAGAGAATTTCGTTGGGTTAAATTAAAATAAAACTAAGGCAAAAAATTTTCACAAAAAGAAATTTATAAATTTTCTAACTATTGAATAATAACTTATTAAAAACTGGCCATAACTTATTAAAAACTGTATTAAAAAATTTTTAAAAATTATATTTCAAAAACTAAAAATTTTTCTAAATACTAGTCAAAATTTTCTAAAAAACACATTCAAACATTATTCAAAATGTTCACAAAAAACAAATTTAAAACTTTTCTAAATAATATTCAAAATTTTCTAAAAACACATTACCAAAAATTATTCAAACAAATTTGGGTGTTTGGATTTAAAGACCCCCACATTGTCGCTCTGGAGGAGCAGACATTCTACTATAAGAGATGGACTCCATCGGACTCCATCTTATAGGAAAAGGTCTGGTTGTCCTATTAGGTATACCAGTTGGTTGTTCCTCGTGAAATACACAGGATGTCAAATTTAACTAAAAAAATAAAACGTACATCAAAAACGAAATTCTATCGCGTATCTGTACACCACCCAGGTTTTCAGGAATTGTGAGACCATCCAGGACACAACCCTTTCTCAATTATAAAATGTTAGCAAATCATTGCACCCACTATCATTAAATTCATACAAATGAAAATAATAATAAAAAAAGACTTTATATCGATATCGATGATATAGATATCCTGATGATGTTTTAGTTTTTGTATTATTATTTACTAAAAGGTGCCCGCGCGGCGATGCCCGTGCTTTCCAAATAAGTGGTTGGAAAATGTTTTTTGTTGAAGTAACTACTCTTATAATTTTTTTATAGTTTTATACTCTTATAGTTTTCTGCATAGGATCTTGATGAAACTTTGGCAAATGATACAAGTTCACTTGAAAATGGAAGATCTGGATTCATTTCAAATTTAGACAAAATGGCGGGGGGTCTCCCGAACACCTCTAAGTTTAAATCTTGAATAACTTCTGATCCCGGGCTATGATCTTATTGAAACTTAGTATATAAGGTTTTAGTACTGTTTCCAATATTTCTGCATACCAACTTCCGGTTTGTCACTTCCGGTTAAAAAGTTTTTTTTCAGGTGTTTATCCCTACTGTAGCCTACAATTACCGATCGATTTTCATGAAACGTTGCGAAAAGCTTTTAAATAACATGAGAAAGATTTTATCAGCTTTTGGAGCACATTGGATAAAGGGTTGGGGGGGTCCACCATACAACAGGTGGTTTTTTCCACAAAGTTTTTATGTTTGTTGGGAGCATAAAACATTCATTCGTGAATGAATTTAAATGACACTTTGGAAAAGGAAGCAAACATGTATGACAAGGAACTGATTGGTTTTTGAGCGATAGTGAACAAAGTGGTAGGGGGTCCCTGGAGCACCTGTTTTTTTGAAAGCTCTATAACTTCTGTACCTGATAAGCGAATTGAATGAAACTTGGTACATGAGTATGTAGTACGGTTTAAAATAGTTTTGCATCCCAACTTCCGGTTTTTCACTTCCGGTAAAAAAATTTTTTTTGTACTTTTTTGAAGTTTTTTCAGTGTCTTTATGCACACTACAGCCTACAATAATGAAGTGATTACGATGAAACTTATGGAATAGGGTTCCAATTAGTGTGAAAAGATAATTATCTTGTTTTGGGACACATTGATCAAAGTGGTGGGGGGTCTACCAAACAAATGCTGACTTTTCACACTTTGTTTTTAAAGTTTGTTGGGAGCATACAGACTTCGTTCATTAATTTATTTTAATGACACTTTGGAAAAAGATGGAGAGTTATGTAACAAAGAACTGATTAGTTTTTGGATAATATTGGAATAAGTGGTGGGGGTCCTCCCGAACACCTGTTTAATGTGTCATCATTTTTTCAATGTTTGTTGGGAGCACACAGCAATCGTTCATGAACGAATTTTGATGACACTTTGGAAAAAGATGCAAACATGTATGGCAAAGAACTGATTAGTTTTTGAGCGATAGTGAACAAAGTGGTGGGGGTCCCTGGAGCACCTTTTTTTTTTAAAGCTCCATAACTTTTGTACCTAAAAAGCGAATTGGATGAAACTTGGTACATGAGTATGTAGTACGGTTTACAATAGTTCTGCATCCCAACTTCCGGTTTTTCACTTCCGGAAAAAAATTTTTTGTACTTTTTTGAAGTTTTTTCAGTGTCTTTATGCACACTACAGCCTACAATAATGAAGTGATTACGATGAAACTTATGGAATAGGGTTCCAATTAGTGTGAAAAGATAATTATCATGTTTTAGGACACATTAATCAAAGTGGTGGGGGGTTTACCATACAAATGCTGACTTTTCACACTTTGTTTTTAAAGTTTGTTGGGAGCATACAGACTTCGTTCATTAATTTATTTTTTAATGACACTTTGGAAAAAGATGGAGACTTAAGTAACAAAGAACTGATTAGTTTTTGGATAATATTGGAATAAGTAGTGGGGGTCCTCCCGAACACCTGTTTAATGTGTCACACTTTTTTCAATGTTTGTTGGGAGCGCACAGCATTCGTATGTGAACGAATTTTGATGACACTTTGAAAAAAGATGCAAACATGTATGGCAAAGAACTGATTGGTTTTTGAGCGATAGTGAACAAAGTGGTGGGGGTCCCTGGAGCACCTGTTTTTTTGAAAGCTCTATAACTTCTGTACCTGATAAGCGAATTGAATGAAACTTGGTACATGAGTATGTAGTACGGTTTAAAATAGTTCTGCATCCCAACTTTCGGTTTTTCACTTCCGGTAAAAAAAAATTTTTTTGTACTTTTTTTAAGCTTTTTCAGTGTCTTTATGCACACTACAACCTACAATAATGAAGTGATTATGATAAAACTTATGGAATAGGGTTCCACTTAGTGTGAAAAGATAATTATCATCTTTTGGGACACATTGATCAAAGTGGCGGGGGGTCTACCATACAACTGCTGACTTTTCACACTTTGTTTTTAAAGTTTGTTGGGAGCATACAGAATTCATTCATTAATCAATTCTAATGACACTTTGGAAAAAGATAGAAACTTAAATGCAAGGAACTGATTAGTTTTTGGACAATATTGGGATAAGTGGCACGGGGTCTCCCGAACACCTGTTTACTGTGTCATCATTTTTTCAATGTTTGTTGGGAGCACACAGCATTCGTTCGTGAACCAATTTTGATGACACTTTGGAAAAAAATGCAAACATGTATGGCAAAGAACTGATTGGTTTTTGAGCGATAGTGAACAAAGTGGTGGGGGGTGTCCCATACACCTGTTTTTTTTTAAGCTCAATAACATCTGTACCTGATAATCGAATTGGATGAAACTTTGTACATAAGCATTTAGTATGATTTACAAAAATTCTGCATCCCAACTTCCGGTTTTTTACTTCCGGTAAAAAAAAAATTTTTTTTAATTGTTGGCAGTTTTTTCAGTATCTTTATGCACACTACAGCCTACAATAATGAAGTGATTATGATAAAACTTATGGAAAGGTTTCAATTAGTGTAAGAAGATAATTATCATCTTTTGGAACACATTGATCAAAGTGGCGGGGGATCTACCATACAACTGCTGACTTTTCACACTTGGTTTTTAAAGTTTGTTGGGAGCATACAGATTTCATTCATTAATCAATTTTAATGGCACTTTGAAAAATATAAAGACTTTATTGACAAAGAATTTGTCGCGGAACTAATCCAAATTCTCGCAGAGAGAATCGCGAACAGAATTTCTTCTACGAAATTAATTACCATAATACGCAGCACATCTGCCTAGGCTAGTAGATCAGAGAGAAGTGGGAGTGGGGATGTCTTAGGCATTTCGTAAAAGCTTGAGAGTGCTGCTTTTTTTCCTAAAATGTGTTCTGAGTCAATATTGTAGAAACCGTGAATATTGTAGAAACAACGAAAACAAAAGAAACACCGTATTGAGAAGAACATTTAGTCACTAGATTTTAAGGTGACTAGCACTTTTTCCCCATTAAACCACCCATGGAGACTAGCGTGCTGTATGTTGTTACAAGTCTCCCCTGATTATCTTAGGTCATATTACATCCTTGAATTGATCATCTATAAATTTAACGCATCATACCAAACATCATCATTCCCAAACAATAAACAAAATACTTGTAAATTCAAAAAAAAGAAGTATTTAAGGTTACAACAAAAGTAATCTATTATATTAACGGATTATCACAAAAGTATATATAAAAGAAACAATTTAACTAACTAACCTAACGGTTGAATGGTACCATAACCTTTTTCTTACGAATACACATTTTAGGGTTTAACTTAATAATTTTATAAATGTTATATTGGTGTAATATCTTTATATGTATATACAACTTAAATTAATAAATTTGGCAATTTTAGTTCATAAAATTTTATAATTTAATATTTTTAGTAATGAAGAAAATCAGGCATATGTATTTAATAAATTAGAATATGATTTATAAATGTACAAAACAAAACAAAAGCTTATCTTTCTTTTAAGTCCATATTTTTCCTTGTCCCAGTGAGGAAACCGTACTTGAAACGGTACCACAACATGATAGTTTTTCCAATGTGTTCAACTATTATCAAATATACGTTAATCCGAAAACCAGATTGTTCTAACGGGTCGCGTCGAAAGCGCGAACACAATTGTTCTAGATATTTTCTATAAAAATATTTTCTGGGCTCTATAAAAAAATATGTGCGTCCCAAATTTAGGACATAAAAAGCAATTAGAATTTAAGTTATCTTTTTTTTTAATAACAATTTGAATAACATACTTTATATATGGAATGACTTCAATAAAAAAAATTCAACGTGAAAAGGTATTTTCGTATTCTGCTATTGCTTCTGTAGGAAACAAACAATTAAAAAAACACAGACCACAATAGATAACACAAATTTTACTTTTCACAAGTTTTACTTTAAGCACTGGCTAATTTTAATATTAAGATGAAACTGAGTAACAAGCACAAATTGCTAAACTTTAGCATATATTTTTTTAATTTAATTTATTATTTTATATTGAGCACTCTCGACGCGATTTCAAAACATAAACTAAACTTTTCAGGAAATGTTTGAGTCTATATATTTTGAAAACGAACAATTTATTTACAGGCAATACTGGTTTATTGATAATCATACATATGTATTTAAATTTACATATATACCATCTTACATACCGTTTAAAAACAAAATCAGCTGAGCCAAGGAAAATCAAATTCATTTTATTGATTTAAAAAAAGTAACAAAAAAAATTCGATCATTATTAAGGAATGATGATCGTTTGCTTATAAATATTGTAATATAAAATACTTAGTACCGGAAAGAAATTCCATATGTATTTTAAGGTGGCCATCAACTGCCACAATCGTAGGGCTGACTCACACCCAGGAGAAGGGTCTCAAAGGCCGGGCTACATTTCTCTTATTTACGTCTGATAAAACTCCGTTATGGATCAATATTGAAAGTAGGAATGATCAACGTATGATAACTAACTTCGAATGTCCTTTGCATGGTAAACTCCAAGTTTTTCACCATTCTCTCGAACAACCTCGTAAGCCACGTTACTCACTCTCGTCAGAATTTGAGCTTTGATAAACTTAGGTGCAAGTTTGGCTGAAAAGTGTTTTGTAGCATCGCTCTGCGCAAAATTACGTACAAAAACCGTTTGCCCTGGTGTAAACGATCGACTATGGCTACGAAGATTATATTGGCTAGCGTTACGTTAATACGCGTCTCTAAGGTTATTTAATACTAATTCTTGAGCTAAACTTAGACGATGTGAATTGGGAATTATAGAAACATGATTGTCTGCACCTGAACTTAGTTCCCGTAACAGTTTATATGTAGATCCATGAAGTACCATATGGTAACCAAATACAAGAAAGTGAGGCGAGAATCCAGTGGAAGAATGAACCAAATTTCTTAACGCTGCTCCTATTTCATCCAAATGTTCATCCCAAGTTCGGTGGTTATCCTTGATATACGCACGGATAGCAGAGAGGATTGATCTATTTACTCGCTCCGAAGCATTTGATTGTGGCGAATATTTTGGAGTGAAATCATGCCGTACACCATAGGATTTTAGTAAATTAGCTAAAGCCACCGACTCAAACTGTCTTCCATTGTCAGAAAAGACAATTTCGGGTACTCCAAACAAGTTAAATACTTTGGTCTTAAGATAATCGACTAATTTTATCGACGTTGCACTACGCAATGGTTCAATTAATGCAAATCGCGAATATTGGTCAAGTATGATCAGTATGCACGTATTTCCGGATTTCGTACGTGGATACGGACCAAGAAAATCCATATATAGTCGTTGCCAAGGACGGGTCACTTCGTTATAATTTTCCATGGCCGGTCTGGTAGAAAAATTGACTGGTTTGACCGATTTACAAATGCTGCAACCTACAACATATTCTTTAACATCACGAGTCATACTTGACCAGTAAAATTGACGTTGAAGAATCTCCAATGTTTTCACAAAGCCGAAATGTGCGGCAGACGGAGGATTATGGGCTGATTGTATTAACATGGGTGTTAAAGATTTTGGAACTACTAGTTTCCAATTAGTAATGTCAGTGCAATCCAGGTCCTGCAATCCAAATGACGGTGTTATGTACAACTTCCCGTCTTTTTCTCGAAAGTTGGTTTCCGCACTAGAATTAACCTTCAACGTTTCGATCATGTCCAGGTAATCCTGTTGTTTGAAAGCCATAGAATTCAAATCGATGTGAAGAGTGGGGACAACAATATCGTCAACAGAGATGGAGTCTACATGGATTCTGGATAACGCATCAGGTACTACGTTCTAACTGCCTTTGCGATATTCGATATTAAAATCGAATGCCTGTAATTTAAGGCTCCATCTCGCTAACCTACCGGACAGATCTTTCTGGTCCATGAGCCACTTTAAACTGGCATGGTCCGTAATTATAGTGAAACGGTAACCTTCAATGTAAGCACGAAATTTTTTCACAGCTAACACTGCCGCTAAACATTCTAGCTCCGTCACACTATACTTACGTTGTGCAGAATTTAATTTTTTTGACATATAACATATTGGATGTTCCTCACCATCACTCGACTTTTGGAAAAGCACACTTCCAATACCGGTAGTACTGGCATCGCATTGTACGAAAAAGGGCTGCGAAAAATTTGGATTGGCCAGAACAGGTGCCGAGACAAGAGCAAGTTTTAGTTCCTCAAAAGATTTTTGGGCCACCTCGTTCCATACCACTTTGCTTCCTTTTTTCATTAAGTCGCTTATCGGGGCCGATAGTGATGAAAAACTTGGTATAAACCGACGGTACCATCCAGTCATACCGAGAAATCTGCGAACTTTCTGAACGGTTTTGGGGTTGGATATTCTGCTACAGCTTCCACTTTTGCAGGATCTACACGTAAACAACCGTCACCAATCACATAACCCAGGTATTTGGCTTCCTTGAGAGCGAACTTACTTTTCTCTACATTTATGGTCAGATTAGCAACATGTAATAATCTGGCCACTTCAGACAACAGTGACAAATGCTCTTCAAAAGTTGGCGATGTCATTAGTAAGTCGTCCAAGTAAACAAATACCCGATCATGCAAATGATGCGGAATCACTTTGTGCATTAATTTGCTCATAGTTTGTAGAGCGTTGCATAACCCGAAAGACATAGAAGTGAAATGGTAAAGAGGTCGTCCTGGAACTGTAAAGGCGGTCTTATCTCTAGACTCCTGCTCCAGCGGAATTTGCCAAAAGGCGTCCTTGAGATCAATGCTGCTGATAAATCTGGTCTGTTCTAAGCGACCAATTAGACCATCGATTAATGGTAAAGCATAAGCATCTTTTACGGTCACGGCGTTTAACTTCCTGGCATCAAGACAGAGACGAACCTTTCCAGAAGCTTTACATACTAATGAAACTGGGGCGCTCCAGGGGCTTTGGCTCTCCTCAATCACACCAAAAGAAAGCATTCTGTCCAGCTCCTTATAGATTTCCGCTTGTACTGCAGGAGATACGGCGTAATGTCTTTGTTTTATCGGTACAGCCTGACCGACATCAATTTTATGGGATAAAATTTGCGTGCGTCCTAATCCAAGCTTTGCTGACGATGGAAACTTGGCAATAACA
This sequence comes from Diogma glabrata, assembly GCA_963693315.1. Taxonomy (NCBI): domain Eukaryota; kingdom Metazoa; phylum Arthropoda; class Insecta; order Diptera; family Cylindrotomidae; genus Diogma; species Diogma glabrata. Next base: position 179,875,414 of record OY856187.1, read on the forward strand.
AGGGCTAATTGAGCTTGTTGAGCCGCAGATAATTCATGTTGGTTGGGTGGACGAATCGATGTTTTTGAAGTGTCATCAATCTCATTTATTTGAATGGGAGCCAAACCGAAAAGATCCCAAAAATCCATACCGAGGTACAAAGATTGCTTTAAGCTTGGCGCTATATGTAAACGCATCGTCTTTTGTGTCCCTTTATATGACACGGGAACACATATATGACCATGGACTCGTTCAGAAACACCACTAGCAGTAGTAACAAAGGAGGGAAGGTTACGACACTTAATACCAGCTTTTTCTAAAAACTGTTCCGAACCAGATCCCAGTATACTTATATTGGCACCACTATCTAATAAGCCCGTATAAGGTATTCCAGCTATTAAGACGTTGGCGTAAGGACGATTATCCAGATTTTCACTAGGAAGTATGGTTTCGGCTACCATTGCTTTAATTGAACGACGAAGACGCCAGTATCGCAATGTTCGATTTTTACAAGAACTCTTTTTCGGTTTTTCAAAAACATTAGTTTGGGTACTTTGATCGTTATGTGATGGGTTGGAATCGGACGATACATTGAAATAATCTACTTGAGATGCCTGTTCCTTTGTTGGAGTTTCAGAAATTCCGGGTCTATTCCAGTCGCAACTTCCTCCGTTTCTTTCCTGGGTACTATAGGGGTGGGATGTGGGAAGTGTGGTTCCCCAGGTGGTAGCACTCCCCTTCTCAAGTTTCCCGAATGCAAACAATGCTTACACTGTGATTTAATGATGTTATTAGTTCCACATCCAAAACAAAATCTGTGGTTAATCGGTATTGCACAATCTTTAAAAAAGTGTCCCTCACTAAAACAATTCCAACACGCAGGTTTAATTTGAGGAATGTACGATTGATTCGAAGAAGCATTTAAATTTAGATTTCTTCCTCTGCTTATGGCACAAATATCGGGTGAATCACCATAAGGCATCGGATTAGGTGGAAACGACATCGTTGGTAAATAAGGGTTATATTCGGCAGTTAGTTCGCTTATATCATGACGTGGTTTGCACAGCACATCTGGATTGTATCCAACACGATTCCATATATCTTCCGTCTCGACACTACGCTTCACTAGTTGCGCAACTGAAACAAATGAGTGACCAGCGAGAGCTACTTGCAATCCGTTTCGCATATTTCTTCTAAGTATCAAAAGTAACTCCGAATCGAGAATCTGTGTTTTCAAGGCCAAAGAAATTGACAGAATTGCCGTGTAAAATTCTAAAAAGGACTCTCGTTGCTTTTGTTTTCTAAGCTCTAAGGCTTGTCGTACCTTCAACTCATCGCGTCTGTCCTGGAACCTATTTATCAAAGCTTCACGCAATTGAGGCCAAGTTACCCTACCAGTACGTTCCAAATAAAGCCAATACCATTCCAAGGCGGGACCATGCAATAACATGCTCAATCCATCAATTAAGCGCATGTGCGAAATACCATGTGAAACTGCCATATGCTCAACTCTAAAAAGAAAGCGTTCGACGGCTATTCCAGTGGGTGAACCATCAAAGGTAATATTCCATTTGTGCATACCCAAGGGGTAATGTTGAGCAGGTTTAAAATCTCCAGAAGTGGTAATGGGAAGCTGACTCCAAGTGCGTGGCTTCAGACGAGAAGACTCCGATTGACTAATGTTTGGTAGAGGTAAGCCAGGAGGAAGGGAATCACCTCCCTGAGGCATCGTATTTATAACTCTTGGTTGATTTGAAACACTCGGTATCTTAGTGCCAATCAATGTATTCTGATCCATTGTTATGAGAGGATTCCCACTTATGGCGACACGTTTGGAAATCAAATCTAAAAGTGCATTAAGTTCTTCCTGAGGTGATTTAGGGACATCGTGTTGTTGAGTATTTGAGGTCATTCGTGGGTCGTAGCCTGGTGGCAAAATAGTCGGGTCAAAATGTACACCTATATTGGAGGTAGCAACCACAGCTCTAGGACCTGTGTTTACTGAAACGTTAGTCTGACTAGGCAGCGCAATCGATGCTTGTAAGGGTGATGTGTGACTAAAGGTTTCCATGCCTGTTCCTACTGATATACTAGTAGACGGAACTGGAGGTGCTGAAGAGGAAGGTCGCGATACATCTGACTGAGTTGTCGAATAATTGCCGGTAATGTTAGATTTTAGAGAAGACCCAGGTGATACTGTGGAAAACTCGCTTCCCGCAGGTTCTACTGTAGATGGTGCTATACCAGCTCCATTGATGTCATCATTCATATCCAATGTTGACTCAAGAATGTCAGCTAGAGCCTCACGAATAGAAACTTCAGTCTCTTCAGGACCTGTTACTTCTAAAATAACGTTGTTAACAGTTTCAATTAATCTTTCACACGACTTGGATAATTTTTCTATGATAGCTTGCACCTTAGGAGAGTATTTCATACGATTCAAACGAGATTGAACGTGAAGGAGACGCGAATGCAATGTTTTAAGAACATCAACCTTTTCAACGTCTTCGCTTGCAAGAGTTTTCTGTAATTTAGCCTGTATATATCTAAGTTTGGATTCACATAACTGAATTTCACGAACTGGATTTTTACTAGCAGCCAAATGTGGTCGAGTTGGAATTTCGATATCGCCTTTTTCCTCAGATTTGAGAGAAGCTTTCAAAAGCTTTAGTTGGTTACTAACTGTACCTTCAATATCACGCAAAGCACATTCCAACGCGAACTCATCATGTTCCAAACTGTCGGGATCCATAACAAAGTTTTAAAAGATAAATGATAGAAATTAAATAAATAAATATATAAAGTATTTAGACTGAAATATTAAGATATATAAAAAAAACATTCAATAAGTTCATATATTCGACTACGATACGGTACGCTACGATACGATATGAAAATTCTATATAAATTATTAAAAGTTTATTATTTTTTTTTTGTTTATAACAATTATGATCAATTCGAGGACATCATTAGACACAAAGATATACATATATAAAGTTCTCAATACGGTTTACAAGAGGAGAAAAAAATAGAAATATTGCATTTTCGAAGTCATCAAATCAAAAACATTCGCAAACGGAAATGATGATCCCTTCTATAACCCAACGAACCTTGATTATCACCAAGCATTAGAAATCAAAAGTAACACAAGCTACCAAAGTCCCAGACTGAATCTAACGCGCAAAAATCAAAAATACGTTAAGTAATACTATGCAATATAAAAATAACTTAAGTTCGCAAAACTTAGCATATCATCAAAATATCCAAAGAGAGAAAAGATGCTGTTTGCAAAAATAAATTCTTCAAAACTTTCAATCATCATACAAACTATAAATTATTGTGGAGAGATACAGACAAACAAATCATAATCAAAACGAACTAAAGTCCAGAAGAGATTTGCGATATCAATCCTGCAATAAAATTTAATAACCAAATATAGACTTGCATTAATACTCAAAACATTAAGCGTGAAAAATCAATGCGATCATCTATTTAGCATCAAAGAATTCCCATACATGAAAGAATAAACAAACAATAATATTCAGAAACTATGCAGCGAAAACCATTGCGGTTCAATCATATATTGAGACATAAATTTTCGTTTTCGTCGTTAGATGATGACTAAAAATTAATTACGGACAGAAATTTCATAATGATGCACAGCATAAAAAAAAAATAGAAATATTCAAATGAAAAATAATTTAACCAAAAAAATTATATATGCTTATGCTAAAATGACTGGTAACAAAACAATTATCGAAACGATAAAACGCAAATGCAAAATATATATACCTAAACCTGAAACCAATCACCTCAACAAACTGTAAATACAAAAAGGTATATATGGAAAATGAATTATGTGAAAAGACAACCATGTAAATTTAACAGAAATGCTGTTTGTACATCAAAACTCAAAAACTGTAAACTTCATCAACTCAAAACAACCTGTAATTTATTTAGGTCGATGTTATCTAAACCAAATAGCCATAACTACCATAATTTGGGCGCCACTGTCGCGGAACTAATCCAAATTCTCGCAGAGAGAATCGCGAACAGAATTTCTTCTACGAAATTAATTACCATAATACGCAGCACATCTGCCTAGGCTAGTAGATCAGAGAGAAGTGGGAGTGGGGATGTCTTAGGCATTTCGTAAAAGCTTGAGAGTGCTGCTTTTTTTCCTAAAATGTGTTCTGAGTCAATATTGTAGAAACCGTGAATATTGTAGAAACAACGAAAACAAAAGAAACACCGTATTGAGAAGAACATTTAGTCACTAGATTTTAAGGTGACTAGCACTTTTTCCCCATTAAACCACCCATGGAGACTAGCGTGCTGTATGTTGTTACAAGTCTCCCCTGATTATCTTAGGTCATATTACATCCTTGAATTGATCATCTATAAATTTAACGCATCATACCAAACATCATCATTCCCAAACAATAAACAAAATACTTGTAAATTCAAAAAAAAGAAGTATTTAAGGTTACAACAAAAGTAATCTATTATATTAACGGATTATCACAAAAGTATATATAAAAGGAACAATTTAACTAACTAACCTAACGGTTGAATGGTACCATAACCTTTTTCTTACGAATACACATTTTAGGGTTTAACTTAATAATTTTATAAATGTTATATTGGTGTAATATCTTTATATGTATATACAACTTAAATTAATAAATTTGGCAATTTTAGTTCATAAAATTTTATAATTTAATATTTTTAGTAATGAAGAAAATCAGGCATATGTATTTAATAAATTAGAATATGATTTATAAATGTACAAAACAAAACAAAAGCTTATCTTTCTTTTAAGTCCATATTTTTCCTTGTCCCAGTGAGGAAACCGTACTTGAAACGGTACCACAACATGATAGTTTTTCCAATGTGTTCAACTATTATCAAATATACGTTAATCCGAAAACCAGATTGTTCTAACGGGTCGCGTCGAAAGCGCGAACACAATTGTTCTAGATATTTTCTATAAAAATATTTTCTGGGCTCTATAAAAAAATATGTGCGTCCCAAATTTAGGACATAAAAAGCAATTAGAATTTAAGTTATCTTTTTTTTTAATAACAATTTGAATAACATACTTTATATATGGAATGACTTCAATAAAAAAAATTCACCGTGAAAAGGTATTTTCGTATTCTGCTATTGCTTCTGTAGGAAACAAACAATTAAAAAAAACACAGACCACAATAGATAACACAAATTTTACTTTTCACAAGTTTTACTTTAAGCACTGGCTAATTTTAATATTAAGATGAAACTGAGTAACAAGCACAAATTGCTAAACTTTAGCATATATTTTTTTAATTTAATTTATTATTTTATATTGAGCACTCTCGACGCGATTTCAAAACATAAACTAAACTTTTCAGGAAATGTTTGAGTCTATATATTTTGAAAACGAACAATTTATTTACAGGCAATACTGGTTTATTGATAATCATACATATGTATTTAAATTTACATACATACCATCTTACATACCGTTTAAAAATAAAATCAGCTGAGCCAAGGAAAATCAAATTCATTTTATTGATTTAAAAAAAGTAACAAAAAAAATTCGATCATTATTAAGGAATGATGATCGTTTGCTTATAAATATTGTAATATAAAATGCTTAGTACCGGAAAGAAATTCCATATGTATTTTAATGTGGCCATCAACTGCCACAAATTGATTAGTTTTTGGACAGTATTGGGATAAGTGGTGGGGTCCTCCCGAACACCTGTTTAGTGTTTCAATGTTTGTTGGAAGCAAACAACATTCGTTCGTTAAGTAATTTTGATTACACTTTGTAAAAAGATGCAAATATGTATGGCAAGGAACTGATTAGTTTTTTTAGCGATAGTGAACAAAGTGGTAGGGGGTCCTCCGAGCACCTGTTATTTTGGAAGCTCAATAACTTCTGTACCTGATAATCGAGTTGGATGAAATTTGGTACATACACATTTAGTACGGTATACAACAGTTCTGCATCCTAACTTCCGCTTTGTCACTTCCGATAAAATTTTTGTTTACTTTTTCTCGTACAACAGAATTTATGTTTGTTGGGATACTACTGCCTGCTTTAATATTTTTATAATTAGAACTACGAAGTCCATAATATTGGTTAGCTTTTAATTAAAGTATTTTATGGATATTAGCTCATTATATATCCAGAACACTATGTTTCCAGAGCTGTGGTGAAGTCAGCTATGCATCAGCGTCGCAATATTTTTTACTGAAAGTTAGAGTTGCACGCTATATAAAATTTTTGGTAGTTAAAAAGAGAAAGAAATTTATAATCTAGAAGGCGTTGAGCTATAATTTTTGACAGATAAACATTGAAAAAATTAATTATTATTTTGTTGTTTGATGTTTTATTAAATTTAAACATAAAAAACATGGATTATTTTATGGATAAAGGCTTTAAATTTTATATTTGGTGATGATATAGTGATGACGATCAAATTTTGATCAATTTCATCTTTAAACTCAGCTTTCAACTTTGAAATTACAACAATAAAATTTTACAATGGCGATGCTATTCAATACAATTCAATACAAAATTTTACAAATGACGATGCTATAAAATTTTGACATCCAATGGGTCGTATGAATAAAAACTGAGAAAAGTAAGCATATTCTCCAAAGTAAAAGATATTGAGAAAAGTAAAGTTGTAGAGTATATTCTCATGTTGGTATGATGTTATACTTTGCTTTGCTCTGAGAATGTTCGAATTCGAACATGAGAATATTCTCAACGTAAATGTCATTTTGACTTAAAAATTTAAACTGTTAATATACGTAGTTATGGAGATCGAAATTTTGGAAGCAGAATATTTGATTGAAGAAGGTATTTGAATTTATTTTATTTGGAATGTTTAATGTAGAATCTTTTTCACCTGCTCAATCAAATCAATTTGGATTTATTTTATGAGTTTAAAAAATCAAAAGATTCAAACATTGGTAGGAAATATGTATGTAAACCATGGTATAACGAATATAAGGTATTCTTGACAGCTAAACGAAAATTTTGTGTGACGTCATCCGGCGTAAATATAAAGAAACAAAAAATGTTTTAATTTGAAAATTAGAGAAAACATAATTTTTACGTTATGGTTTTCCTTATTTTTTTCATTAACAATTTGTTTATTAAGTTTTCTAACTCTAAAGAACATTTTGCAGGGTAGGAAATTCGACTAATTCAGAATTAGGTTGGTGTATCGGAGACAAGCAGAGAAAAACTGCTTAGTCTATTACGCTACATAACCGCGAATTGGCGCCTTAAAACTTCTTATAACCTTAACATCATAACAGAACCATTAACGAAAATTTGGGTTGGGACTGAGGTTAATACCATCACTCCGAAAAAAAAGCTTTGTGAAATTTGATAACCAAAAAAAGAATACCAGACACTAACAAAACAAGAGAAGTTTTACCTGGACGTGAGAAAGAACCAAACTACCGAATCGGAACGTGAAACGTGTGCAGCCTGATCGCTTATGATGCTTTAATAAGCCTAGAAACAGAGACTGAGAGGCATAGGATGGATATCATTTCTCTGCAAGAAATTAGACAGCCAATAATCGGAAAACAAAACTCGAATAGTCACTCTTTATGCAGTAGTGGTCATTCTTCTCGAAATGAATTTAGTACTGGTTTCCTTGTTGGTGCACGCATACAAGAAGCCGTGTTGAAATTCATCCTGGTCAATGAGAGGATTTGCTACTTAGGGGTACGCGGTACATAAAACAATATTTCTCTTATTGCCTTGCATGCACCTACTGAAGCTAAGACCGTCAATATTTTCTACATAGCACTAGAGGAGGTTATGAAATCAACACCAACAATGATAATGGTGAGAGAATGACTGAGTTTGCATTATCACATAATTTGAGAATTGCCAGTACTTTCTTTTCGCATCGATCGATTCATAAGCAGACTTATGTTTTTAAACCGATTTTAAACCGTTCCTTTATATGTGCAAATATTGGAAGTAACCACTTCCTTGTATGTTCTAAGATAAGGTTCCACTTTCAACGATCAATTCAACGATCTTTTACTCATTAGAGTATTTAAAAGTTTGTCTTTTAAAGTCCAATCATTTTCAGTGAAGTGTAAGGAACAAACTATCTTATAATAAATACGAACATTTTCTTTTTCCACATGATTCTATCCACTACAAATTGATTTATTTTTCTGGAAATTAAAAAACCTTATGTTTTGAGTATGATTTTTCACATTTGTTGAAAACTTTTGCAGGTTTTAACGTAGTTCGGCATTTAAATTTGTATATGTTTTAATAGTAAAACAAATACTAAAGTTCATTAATTAATGAATGAATTAATTTCAATCATTTCATTAACTAATAAATTAATTTATAAATCATACTAAATATATTTTTAATTTAAAAACAATAGCTTTTCTCATTGATAATAACAACAAACGTATTATATAAAACTCTGAGTGACGTCAATCAAAATCAAAATGGCATCGCTGTCACTCTAGTGAGAATACCTTATTTTCATTTTACCATGTATGTAAACAATAGAAATGGCGACTGTTTGCATTTTAATTCATAAATTGATAGCATTTTTTAATTGAGCATTTAGCAGTGATTGATTGATTAAGTTTCAATATATTTATGGTAATAGTAAATGTTAAAAATTAATTTAATGTCTAAAATAAATTAAGGAAAAAATAATTTTTATATTGATGTTAATCAAAAGAAATTATTTATTTTAAAAGTGTTTTTTCTAGGTGAAAAGAATTCAACATAAAACTTATGGTAAATATTTGAAGTGTTTTAAGATATTTTTTTATATTTGAAGGTATTGAGAATTTAGGTGATTCGCCAAGTATCAGCAAAGGGCATTATAATGACCTACTATTTATAAGACTTGTGGAAAAATTTGGCATGGTGCTTTTACAGAAAAGCCAGGCTCCGCCAATAGAAATAAAAAACAGTCAGCAGCAAAGCCTAGAAGTGAAGTATTGCTGCTCGAATATGGAATACAACTCGATCCAGAGCAAATTAAAAAAAAATTCATAACATGAAACAAAGATTTTAAGCAAAAAACTGATCGAAGGAAAACCGGCAATTTAAAAATAAGTTTAAAAGATCATGAAAAGCTGCTTTTCGAATTATTGGATGGAGAAGAAAACCCAAGCATTACGGAAAGACCTTGTAATATATGTTATATTTGCATTCAAAATATTTACAATAATTTTATTTAAATTTTTACAATTACAGATGGAATGGAAGTCGGCTTAGAAACTCCCGAACCTGTTATAAAAGAAACTGGTCCATCGCATAAACCATCCAATCTCTTCGTCAACATCAAAAAGAAGGCGACTCGTGTCTACAACAAAAGGTATATACTATATAGGTATAATACTATAAAGGTATATACTATATATATATATATATATATATATATATATATATATATATATATATATATATATATATATATATATATATATATATATATATATATATATATATATATATATATATATATATATATATATATATATATATATATATATATATATATATATATATATATATATATATATATATATATATATATATATATTATTTTTAAATTTTGTGTTAAAATTACAAATTAATTCATTATTCTGTAGAATGAAGATGACGGGGAAAACAGGTTAAACACCACGCAACGCCGTGTTCTTCAAGAACAATTAAATTTAATAGCATTTCAAAAAAAAATATTAGCGGATCAACTAGAGGAAGAACACCTACGCCATACTGAGCAAATGGAAATTTTTGTTTTAGAAAAAAAATTGCTAACAGCTAAATTACTTAATGAAAACAATTTGTAATTAAATCATAACTTTTTATTAATAAATGTTTTAAATAAATATTCTAAATGTTCTAAATTCTAATCTTGTAAGTTACGAGCAATGATATCACGGCGACGAGTTCCTCTTCCTCTTTGAAAGAATGATGTATTTACTTCATCTGGTGGTCGGCACTGATACATCGATAGGTAAATTTGGTTCGTCAAAATCACCATCATTCAGAAATGTTGCACAGTTGTCCAAAACAAAACATGCAATGATCATGGACGGAACTCTTTCAGTCAGCATACGTACTTTTGATTGCAAAATTGAAAAACGCTGTTTCAATTGACCGAAACTGCGTTCAATTATAACGCGTTTTTTTATGGACTTTATTGTAAATTCTTTGAGCTTCGGTAGAAGAGTTCCTGAATGGTGTCATAACCCATGGTGTTAAAGGGTATGCTTCGTCTGCTAAAAGTATAGCACCTGACACATTTTCATTCAAAGCAACTTGAAGATTTGAATTACGCCATATACGGGCATCATGTACGAAACCAGCCCGGAACCAGACAGTTGACACTAGTAAACATTTCACTAGAATTACAAGTGGCCTGGAAGTGGAAAGAATGTAAGTGTTTTCTATTTATGTAATCATCCGAATGTAAGTGAGGTTTTTTGATAATGATGTGCGTGCAATCAATTGCATTAATAGCACATGGAAATACGTATTTGCTTTGTCATAACTTTTTCTCCATATCCAATTCATCGATATTTTTGGAAATTTTATCCATTCGTGCGCTTTATTGGTTATTTTTTTGCAAACGTTCCAAATAGTTTTGCATACAGTAGTTTGGTGAACAGCTAAATCTTCACCTACTCCAGCCTAAGAATATGAACATTCCAAAATAATTATATATGAAAAATACAAAAACATTAAGTTTTTACCTGGAAGCCAGGATCTCCTACGTAGCGCAAAAATATTTTCCTCTTTTGTATATTATCTAGGGCACCACATCGAAATTTCTACGACGTTCATCATAATTTTCCAAAAATGTGTTTGCTAATATTTCGACATTTCTACGATTAAATCTATATAATTGCTTAAAATTGCTATCGTAAGTTGATCTTCGTGGCTTATATAATTTTTTCTACTCCTATCACAGTAAATTATCAAGTACATCACACTATCCATGACATGCGTGCAGTAACATATATACGAAAATCCATTACCGCACGCTGTTTTTTACTTACCGCACGCTATTTGAAATAATCAATTTATATTTCAAATAGCGTGCGGTAAGTAAAAAGAAGCGTGCGGTAATGGATTTTCTTATATATGTTACTGCACACTTTTAATAAAAAGAAAAATTTTATTTAAAGAAAAATTTGATTTTTAAAAATTAAATATTTCAATTCATTTTGACACATAATAATGCAAAGCCTACCACAATTTGTAAACTATTTGCATTTAATTTATGATTAGTAGTTCATTTTTTTAAGTAATTATATGCGTTTGGGCATTAAAACAAAGTCGTGAGAAAAGTATATAACAAATCTCGAGCTGTAAAGCATTTTCCATGCTCGTGAAGATACTGCAATCGACGCTACGCGTCTCGTGCGCAAAATTTTCACTCGAATGTAAAATGCTATTTACAACTCTAGATATGTAATATACTATTACAATACAACGATTATAATCCTCGTCTACTACCATTGGTAAAATTGGAAAAGGTAAAACCAAATTCATTTTTAATATATAAATTTATTAATTATATTGTATTATATTAATCACTTGTCACTTGTCTATTCATACCAAATTGAGAAAGTGAGTTGAGAAATTTATGTTCGAATTTTCTTTTCTCTTTTATCATACTAAACTGAGAATATGCTTAGATTTAGTGGTGAACTATGGTGAATTACGTAAATTGAGCAAAGTAAAGTATAATCTAATTTTTATTCATACGACCCAATATAATCAAAAGAAAAAAATATTACAAAAAATACCAAAATTTTGATAAAATATTATAACTAAATATTTTTATTTACAAAAAACTAACTTAAACAAGCAAAAACTTAATTTTTTCCTAATAAAATCATTTATGTCGCAATAAAATAATTTTTGCTGCCATAAAATATACTTGGGTAAGTATATTTTGTCAACATTCTCAGTTTTATGGCAATATTTGCTAAAAAACTAGAAATAAACTCCAGTAAAATTATGCATATTTATATTGTTGTTCTTGTCTCGCATACGAAAATCATAATAGACTTATTGCTTCATTTTTTACTGGAAGAAAATGTTGGAACATGTAAATAGCCCATTATACCCGAATTTTCCATTTGTATGATAATTCTGTTTAGCGAAAAAAAATCAATCAAAGATACCTCAGCGAATAAAATGAAATTTGAATAAAAATCCAAATTAAATTAAAATCAACATTTAGGCAAACCCTTAAGAAAATTATTACTAAGTTTATACCACCGATAGTTTAATAGAATAATAGTTTTTTGCTATTAAACTATCGATACATTGAGCGTTTATACCCCAAAATAGTATTATTCTATCTGTGGTATAAACGCTCAGAATAATATTGACAGATAGAATACGGCTACCGTATTTCAAATTTGAATATAAAATCTTATCAATCTAAAAGTATTTCAACAAAAAATTATAATACTATTATTAATTTAAAATAAAAACTAAATTTTAAATGATTTTGGTGTTGCACATTTTTTACAATCGCCTGAAATTGTCTATTCCATTTAACGTTTTGACCGTTACAATTTTTTTGAATATACTATTATACTATCAATCAAAAGCAAAATATCAAATAACTATCTGTCAAAGTAAAAAGGTATTATTCTATCCGTTTATACCGTAATAGTTTAATAGCTATTTGCTATTATTCTATTATACTACCATGGTGTAAACTTAGTGTAAAATATATTAATTAAAAAAAACTAAATCTAACTAACTAGTATCTGTCAATGACTTCCTCCTGACAAAATTTCAGACTGCTGTGTGCTCCAGATTTCACTGGAGAGCGCAAGTTACATCCGCAGACTGCAACATAACATCAATAATTATGTCATTTGTATTTCTGTCATATGCATGTGTCAATGTCATATGACACAACCCTAGATAGTTATGTTAGTTATATTAGTTATACCATAATGCATGTTTCTTTATCAGTAATTTTATTAATAAGTTTTCCAATTATTAAACAACAAGATTCTCAGACATATTTTATTTCCAAAACATTTAAATATTTGAATTCCAGAAAATGATTAAATAACAAAAGATAATATTTTTCACAAAATGTAAACAGTAAATTCTTATAAATTTATTAAGATCAAAATATAATAAAATAAAACAAAATTTATCTTATCGAAATGCAATTTTGCATTTCTCATATTATTCTTTAAGTTACTAAAGAAAAATTGTTTTGAGAATCAAACAAACAAAATTATTTTTTATCGTGATGCATATTATTGCATCACCCAAATAATTATTGAAAGATATATTTTAGAAATAAGATTTTAGATTTATTGTGGCTTTTGAAGTGTTAACTTCTTTCTTTTAAAATTAAATAAATTTTTTAATTAAAATTAAAATAAATAATTGTTTTTTTTAAAAGTATTATTAGAGTAGAATCTAATTGGCGCAGTTGATAGCGGATATTTTTTAATATCCAACGCGGTTTTTTAAGAAAATTTTTATTTAAAACACGCGTTTTTTAGTGCATATTTCGGGAAATATTTTAAAATAAATCCACACTGACGGTATATCAGTGGTAGTGAAAGTGCCTTAACGTAGATTAAAAAATAATTGTTCTTAATAACAGTAAACAGTAAAGTGATAGTTATAGTGATTATCGACGGTATATCGAGTCATCAAAACATCATCCAGATTGCTGAATTGCTGAGCCGCTACCTACATGAACATCATACTATTGTTAGTTGCCTGGTGAGTGAATTTTATATGTTAAAATCCTTTTCATATCCCAACGTAAATAGTAGCCATAATAAGTCTCATTTAAATATTAGTAATAACGATTCCACGGTTTATGGAGTCAGTGAAATTACCAATAAGTTTTAAATTTAATAATAGAAGAAAGTTTTAATTATTCCACGGTATATGGAAATAGTTTCAAGTTTCAAATTATTTAAAATAAATTTAATTATTCCACGGTATATGGAAATAGTTTCAAAGTTCAAATATTTTAAAATAAATTTAATTATTCCACGGTATATGGAAATAGTTTCAAAGTTTTAAATAACTTAAAATAAATTTAATTATTCCACGGTATATGGAATTAGTTGTAAAGGTTCAAATAATTTAAAAGAAATTTATTTTAAAAATAATAAAACAAATCAAATTTAAAATTATAATAACAAATTAAAAAGTGATAATATTAATTTAAATTTTAAAATGACAGAAAAAATGACTATTGAAAAAGTGACTAGTTTAGTAAACGCATTAAAAATTCCTGATGTTATTAAAGACTTACCTAAATATGAAGGTAGTAGACATACATTATATGACTTTATAGACAACGTAGACGAAATAATTACAAGTTGTTCACAGATTTTAGAAAATGGACTTATTCCTACGACTTTTCTTCGAGCAATCCGTAATAAAATTACTGGAGAAGCCGACGAAATACTTACTATGTATGGAACTCAATTAAATTGGAACAGTATTAAAGAAAACCTTACCACTCATTATGCAGACAAACGAAACGAGACTAGCCTTATAAGAGACTTACATCTTATCTACCAAGGACAAGATACAGTAGAAAAATATTTTTCTAAAATTATTGATATCCAGTCTACAATATTAAATCATGTTAAATTGAATGAAAAGTCAGTATCATCTCAAATAGTTAAACGAAGTTTATACAAAGAAATGTGTCTAGCTACATATCTCGCAGGACTCAGAGAACCCCTTGGACCCATGATTAGAGCATGGCAACCAAAAACTATAGGTGATGCATTTTCTTTATGCATAAGTGAACAAAACATGCATTACATTAAACAACGTAATAATACACACCACATTCCATCATTACCTCCTAAACGGATAATTCAACCGTATCAACAATTCACTGCACCGCATAGACACATTCCAAATTCATTCCAGCCTAGATTACAAGTAAATCATTTTGGTAAACCACAAAATCAATATTACAATCAGAACCCGTTTTCTAATCAAAATTTTAGACAAACATTTCCACAAAATCCTAATTCGAAATGGAATCCTCCATTACAACCTAAACCTCAACAAACAAACAGGAAAATTGAGCCTATGGATACAAATTCTAATCAAAACAAATTTAAACAACCAACCAATTTTCAACCTATTAATTTTGGGTATAATAGACCAAATTATTTTCAAGCTACAGGACCACCTAGATTCCACAGTCAAGAGCTGTTCAACTTGGAAAATCCCACTTCGAATATTATTGACGAAAACGATGTAGACGTTTCTCCAGAGAACTATAATTATTTTCCAAACTTAGATGACACTTTAGACGAAACAGTCTTTTTAGAAAATCAAGAAGTAGATGATCAAAATTTTCAGGAACAAGCCTCGGAAACCCCATTGGATATATAACACTAAATTCTCATCAATCGTTTTATTTACCATATATTCATATTAAATTAAACCCACATACTACATTAAAAATGCTCATAGATACAGGAGCCAATAAGTCATTTATAGACCCAAAACATGTACATCCTACACGGATCAAAACCATTCAGCCTGTTCTAGTAAAAACTCTTTTTCAAACTCACGAGATAACAAGTCAAGTAACCATTAACGGTTTAATGGAACTCAAAACTAAAGAACCTTTAGATTTCTTAGTCTTTAAATTCCATAACTACTTTGATGAACTCATAGGATTAGAAATTATGCAAAAGCTTAATATAAAATTAGATTTTCAAAAATCGTTATTAGAAACTGAGAACATTTCAATTCCATTAATATTTAAACCTAATTTTATCTCGAAAAACTATACCGTTCCACCAAGAACGAAAATGACTATCAGCATCCCTGTTGATATTCAAAATGGTGACATATACATTAAACCTGTACACGTAGAAGAACAATTAGTGATACCTGAGGGTATATACCATGCCAAAAACTGGTATTCATTTGTCGAAATAGTAAATTTCTCTAACCAAGAAAAGATGTGTTTAATTGAACAACCTGTTAAAGTACAAATGTCAAGAGATAATTATCACATTGAAGTAAATCATTCATCCGTAATATCAAAAGATTCCGCTGAATCTACGGATATCACCCAACTTATTAGAACAAATCACTTGAACATTGAGGAAAGAAAAGCAATTTTTAAACTGTGTAAAAAACATGAAGATGTCTTCTTTAAAGAATCACATCGACTGTCGTTTACAAATCAAGTAAAACACGAGATCAATCTTAATAACGAAAAACCAGTATTTACGAAAAGTTATCGCTACCCGCATATCCACAAGGAAGAAGTGAGAACGCAAATTGACAAAATGCTAGAAAATGGGATAATTCGTCCTAGTTACTCTCCTTGGTCAGCACCAATTTGGATAGTAAAAAAGAAGGCAGATGCTAGTGGAAAAGAAAAATGGCGACTTGTGGTAGACTACCGTAAGTTAAATGAGCAAACGATAGACGATCGTTACCCACTGCCAAACACTAATGAAATATTAGACAAACTAGGTAAATGTATGTACTTCACTACTCTAGATCTTGCATCGGGCTTTCACCAAATCGAAGTAAACCCTCGAGATATACCCAAAACAGCATTCACAGTCGACAACGGCCACTACGAATATGTTCGCATGCCATTTGGACTAAAAAATGCTCCGTCTACCTTCCAACGCGTAATGGATAACGTTTTGAGAGACCTTCAAGGTAAAATATGTCTTTGCTACATGGACGATATCATTGTGTTCTCTACATCCCTACAAGAACACCTCGAAAGTTTAAATCAAGTATTTTTACAGCTAAGGAAAGCTAATCTCAAAGTACAACTCGATAAATCTGAGTTTTTACATAAAGAAGTTGCATTTCTTGGACACATTGTCACGTCCGAAGGTGTTAAACCCAATCCTGACAAAATTGAAGCTGTAAAAAATTTCCCTATACCAAAGACAGAGAAACAAATTAAATCTTTTCTCGGATTACTAGGTTATTATAGAAAGTTTATAAATAATTTTGCTAACCTCACTAAACCAATTACAGAGTGTCTCAGAAAGGATAAAAAGATTGTATTGAGCCCAGAGTACATCAAATGCTTCGAAAATTGTAAACAATTACTTTGCAACAATCCCATACTACAATATCCCGATTTCACAAAACCTTTTGTACTCACAACAGATGCTAGTAATGTAGCATTAGGCGCTGTTCTATCTCAAGGTCCTATTGGATCAGATAAACCTATATGTTATGCTAGT
This sequence comes from Diogma glabrata, assembly GCA_963693315.1. Taxonomy (NCBI): domain Eukaryota; kingdom Metazoa; phylum Arthropoda; class Insecta; order Diptera; family Cylindrotomidae; genus Diogma; species Diogma glabrata. The sequence goes on from OY856187.1 coordinate 179,892,664, forward strand.
CGTACACTTACACAAACAGAACAAAATTATTCTACGATAGAAAAAGAACTTCTAGCTATCGTCTGGTCTACAAAGTACTTCCGACCATATTTGTACGGACAAAAATTTAAAATTGTGACTGACCACAAGCCTTTGACTTGGCTTTTCTCCCTAAAAGAACCAAATTCTAAACTTGTAAGATGGCGTTTGAAATTAGAAGAATTCGATTATGAGATTATCTACAAAAAAGGAACAAAAAATACAAACGCAGATGCATTATCCAGACTTGAACCAGAAGTGGAAATAAATCATAGTTCAACTAGTGACGAACAATCAGTTAGTTCAGTAGAAAAAATCGATTCGACTCAAAATACTGATGAAAATAAGACTATCCCTACGAGTAAAACTGTGTTAAACGAATTCAACACGCAAATAATTCTAGAATTAGACGACAAGTTTACTGAATGGCAAGTTACATTCAAGTTACTCTTTTTAAAAAAGAAAAGATATCATTTTAAGTGTAAGGAATTTACCGAAGATAATTTAATCAGACTGTACAAAGAATACATAGAGCCAAACAAACTAACAGGCATTGCTTGTAATGACAACATCTTTAAACTCTTAAACCAAATTTATAAAAAACACTTTTCTGAAAACAAACTAAAAATAGTTCGCAGTAGAACATTAGTCGAGGACATTACAGACAACTGTCGACAGCAAGAAATAGTATCTAAAATACACCAAGACGGCAACCATGGTGGCATAACAGAAAACCAAGAACAACTCAAGCGAAAATATTACTTTCCTAAAATGAAAAATCTACTAAACCAAATTATAAACAAATGCGAAACTTGTCAAACCTTAAAATACAATAGAAACAAAAAACTGTTAAAATTTGAAGTTTCTGAAACACCTAGTAGACCATTAGAAATATTACACATAGACATATTTTCTATAAATAATAACAAGTATCTGACAGTAATAGATAAATTTTCAAAATTTGGCATAGCGTATCACATGACAATTTCAAATGGATTAGAAGTCGTAAACCATATGAAAGACTTTATAGCAAATCATGGTGTTCCGAATAAAATAGTAACGGACAGAGGTGTAGAATTTACATCAATAATATTTAAACAGTTTTGCACACTATATAAAATACTACTTCATCTTACCTCAGCGAAAAGCTCGACTGGCAACTCACCTGTTGAACGTTTTCACTCGACCCTTATAGAAATTTATAGAATTATTTACTCTCAAGATAAAAACAAATGTGCTAACGAAATAATGAAACAATCTTTAATTACATATAATAATTCTATTCATTCTGTAACTAAGCTTACACCTTTTGAACTAAAAAGTGGACATTACACCAAACAAGAGATATTTCCAGAAAAATCCAATAACAAAAATGCTGAAGAATATCTTCAAAACCATGTACAAGAATATGACAAACTACGAAATCTAATATCAACAAAAAATGCGAAAGAAAAAGAAAAATTAATTAATAGACTAAACCAAAATAGAATACCACCACCAGTATTCTACGAAAACGAAACTATATACGAACAAGACAATAGACGCAATAAATTAAGCCCTAGATTCTAAAAACATAAAGTTAAGAAGAATAACAAAATAACGTTAGTTACTAATAAACGGAAAGTACACAAAGCTAAAATAAAACGTTTATTACAGATACGCAATGACACCACAAGCTCAAGACAGACTCTCTGAACAAATAACTATTATTACTATTAATACTGAACAAATAACTATTAATAATTTTAACTATTAATATACTTAATTGAATTGTTTGATATATACTTATCCGATATAACCAAATCTATTATTATGGCAAAACTCAAACTAATTTCGAGACATATTTTAAACCTTAACGAACTGATAAATATATTAATAAATATAACGTAAAATTTGAATCAGATGAAAGTATCTATGTATATGAACTTTTATGGTTACAGCCATACTATAATGAAAGACAAATAATATTTTCAATCCAAATTCCTAAATTCCATCCGGCATTTCCATCTTTCCACATTATTAAAGCAATACCAATAAATAAAACCTATGCATTAGATTTTCCTGAACCCTATGTAATCCTTAACAAAAACATATATAAATTCATAACCAAACCTTGCAACAAAATAGAAGGAATTTATTATTGTGACAAACATTCAACCAGCAAAAGTAAAACTTCATGTATACCTCAAATTATCAATAATCAACCAGCTTTCTGTAACTTAACAAAAACTACATTCTACGAAGAAATCGAACAAATTTTACCAGAATATTTATATACAGCAACAGAAAACGAAATCACTATGACATCAACATGCTCACAACAGAAATCAGTAAACGGTAGTAAATTAATTTGCCACATACAAATTGTCACATACAACAAAACAACGAAAAATATACGGATGCAAGTATAATGACTACTCTAGAAGACAACATAATACTCCAACCATACAACGACATGAACATATTAGCAATAAACACCATCATCAAACTACCAGCACTAAGTAACTGGACACTAAAAAATAGCGAAGAAATTCAAATACTCCACAAAACAACATGGTCATCATAAAAATGCCATTGTCGGCACCTTCGTCACATTAACCGCACTAGTTTTTTTTTATATTTCAGTTAAAAAAAATATTACATTGCAAGAAAATTAAAAATCAACCCATACAGATAGAGATGAACCATTCACAATCTAACTATGAAAATCAGCAACCACCAGCTGTCAAAAAACGTCGTTTTTGGACAACTCTTAAGAGGGAGGAGTTACATCCGCAGACTGCAACATAACATCAATAATTATGTCATTTGTATTTCTGTCATATGCATGTGTCAATGTCATATGACACAACCCTAGATAGTTATGTTAGTTATATTAGTTATACCATAATGCATGTTTCTTTATCAGTAATTTTATTAATAAGTTTTCCAATTATTAAACAACAAGATTCTCAGACATATTTTATTTCCAAAACATTTAAATATTTGAATTCCAGAAAATGATTAAATAACAAAAAATAATTTTTTTCACAAAATGTAAACAGTAAATTCTTATAAATTTATTAAGATCAAAATATAATAAAATAAAACAAAATTTATCTTATCGAAATGCAATTTTGCATTTCTCATATTATTCTTTAAGTTACTAAAGAAAAATTGTTTTGAGAATCAATCAAACAAAATTATTTTTTATCGTGATGCATATTATTGCATCACCCAAATAATTATTGAAAGATATATTTTAGAAATAAGATTTTAGATTTATTGTGGCTTTTGAAGTGTTAACTTCTTTCTTTTAAAATTAAATAAATTTTTTAATTAAAATTAAAATAAATAATTGTTTTTTTTAAAAGTATGTATTATTAGAGTAGAATCTAATTCGCACACAGACCGACAAACACTTTGTTTTATTATTATAGATAGAAGATTAGTATCAAGTATCTATTTACAAAAAAAAGTAAGACAAGTGCAAATAAAATTCGCTCGCCAAGGGTTCCGAGAATGTAAAGAACACAATATCAAAATAATTGACATAAAGTTGTGTTGTAAAGTGTTTATATTGCCAGACCATAGACACATATAAAATAAATGGTTCATCGTAAATGTCAATCTCATCTAAATTGATCGAAATGATATAAAAAATATTACTTTTGGTTAAATGTTATCCATAGTTGTTTATGGTAGCTAAGGAACGACTCAATTAGGTTAATCAACGACGAAATTTGGGGGTAGGAAGTGTAAACACTAAAAATAGGTCATTTTTGACAGTAATTAAAAAACTATGCATCGGAAAATTCTAAAAAATTGTAATGTAACCCACTTATGCGGATCAAAAAACCTATTTTTAACCCTTCCCCACTCCCATCCACCAAACATACAGAAAAAAAACCATTTGAGACTTCGCTATATTTTTCGTTAAGGCTTATCAAATTTCCTATCTCTATGAATTTTTTCAAATTTTTCTGTCTATCAACGAAAAAACTTAAGGGGAGGACCAACTTTTTGTTGCACTTTTTTGACAATAATGCAAAAACTGTACATCGCAAAATTCTAAAAAAAATTGTAATGTTTCTTAATTTTTGTGCTCTTTCAAATGACAGCCCACTTGACCGTGTTTTAAATGGTGTTTTTACTCCTTCCCATTTCCACCCCCTTAATAAATATAATCATTAGTATTTTGTACTTCACTATATTTTTCTTCAAAAATTTACTAATTTTTCTATCATTCAAAAAGCACTTTTTAAGATTCTCGATTACTTAGGCTCGGAGCTAATCAAGGAAAGAAAACATGCAGAAAACGCCATTATTTAGAATTACACAAAAAATGATGGGGTTTAAAATTTCAAAATATATTTTTTAGAAATACTGCAGTGAAACCCTTTCATATGATACCCTACTTGACTCGAAAAATGTATTTTCTCAAAGGCGGGGTAAAAGGTAAAACAAACAAAAACCATTTTTTTCATTTTTCAACCCCTCATCTTGTGTGGATAGGTTAGTTTTATACGCATCCCAAATTTCAAGTCCATAGGGTTTATAGTTTTCGAGATAATCGAAATAATGGGAAAAACATGTTTTACTCTCACCAATAGGGTTCGTTATAAAAACCGGTACCCTAAAATAGTAATACACTTAATAAGTAAATTAAATATTTATGCCGATCTTAACTCTTATAATTTAATATGCTATAATTATTCAGAATTTTTAACATATAATTCCTTACCGCACTAAAAGGATTAGTTTCACATTTATTTCCATTGATATAAACTTGTTATCTTTCACTATTCCAAAATGTTGGTTTTTCTTTCTGTTTTTACTTACCGAAATATTCTAATTTGTTGTTTAAAAAAATAAAGGAAATTTTCGAAATATTTGATAGCTGGATTAATAAAATTAAACTAAGTTTTTGCTTTATTAAACTTTGTGACATCACCCGTTCGTTAACTACCAAAATACCCAACTCGATCATGCGGTTCTATTTTACAAACCCGACTAACTGATCCCGTCCTAAATTAATTTCCGAAAAATCAACTGTATATAAAAAAGATGTTGGCAAAATATCTAATCAAAAATGAACTTTTTAGTTAACCCTCAGATTCGTATTATTATTTTAATTAATTAACAATTTTTTTATTAGTCCAGTTATTCAACGGAAAATACGGCGAAACTGAATAATCCTTACAAACAGAATCGCGATTTGCACAAAAATTTGGATTTATCTTTACTGGCTTTAAATCCCGAAACAGATTTTTTAGCTTTGGATGTAAATGTTCTAGATGGTTGACCTTTCCAAAATAAACCAGTCTCTTTAACATTAAAAACTTGTTTCGAAAAATATCTACGTTCATTTATTAATAAAAAAAACAAAAAAAAATATTGCGACGCTGATGCATAGGCTGACTTCACCACAGCTCTGGAAATATAGTGTTCTAGATATACAATGAGCTAATATCCATCAAATACTTTAATAAAAGACTAACCAATGTTATAGACTTCGTAGTTCTAATTATAAAAATATTAAAGAAACAGTAGTATCCCAACAAGCATAGATTCTGTTGTACGAGAAAAAGTGAAAAAAAATTTAACCGGAAGTGACAAACCGGAAGTGACAAACCGGAAGTTAGTATGCAGAACTGTTGTGAGCCGTACTAAATGTTTATGTACCAAGATTCATCCAATTCGATTATCAGGTACAGATGTTATTGAGCTTCCATAATAACGGGTGCTCGGAGGACCCCCTACCACTTTGTTTACTATCGCTAAAAAAACTAATGAATTCCTTGCCATACATATTTGCATCTTTTTGCGATGTTTCATCAAAATCACTTACCGAACGAATGTTGTATGCTTCCAACAAACATTGAAACAATAAACAGGTGTACGGGAAGACCCCCACCACTTATCATAATACTGTCCAAAAACTAATCAGTTCTTTGTCATTTAAATCTTTATCTTTTTTCAAAGTGTCATTAAAATTGATTAATGAATGAAGTCTGTATGCTCCCAACAAACTTTAAAAACAAAGTGTGAAAAGACAGCAGTTGTATGGTAGACCCCCCGCCAATTTGAGCAATGTGTCCCAAAAGATGATAATTATCTTGAACATTGGAACCTTTTCCATAAGTTTCATCATAATCACTTCATTATTGTAGGCTGTAATGTGCATAAACACACGGAAAAAAATTTGTAAATTTACAAAAAAAATTTTTTACCGGAAATGAAAAACCGGAAGTTGGGATGCAGAACTGTTGTGAATCATACTAAATGCTCATGTACTAAGTTTCATCTAATTCGATTATCTATTCGATTATTCGATTGTTTCATCTATAAGATTATTCGATTGAGCTTTCAAAAAAACAGGTGTATGGGACCCCCCCACAACTTTGTTCACTATCGCTCAAAAACCAATCAGTTCTTTGCCATACATATTTGCATCTTTTTCCAAAGTTTCATTAAAACTCGTTTACGAACGAATGAATGCTGTGTGCTTCCAACAAACATTGAAAAAATGGTGACACAGTAAACAGGTGTTTGGGAGGACCCCCACCACTTATTCCAATATTGTCTGAAAACTAATCAGTTCTTTGTTATTTAAGTCTCCATCTGTTTTCAAAGTGTCATTAAAATTGATTAATGCATGAAGTCTGTGTGCTCCCAACAAACTTTAAAAACAAAGTGTGAAAAGTCAGCATTTGTATGGTAGACCCCCCGCCACTTTGATCAATGTGTCCCAAAAGATGATAATTATCTTTTCACACTAATTGGAACCTTTTTCATAAGTTTCATCATAATCACTTCATTATTGTAGGCCGTAGTGTACATAAAGATACTGAAAAAACTTCAAAAAAGTACAAAAAAAAATTTTACCGGAAGTGAAAAACCGGAAGTTGGGATGCAAAACTATTGTGAACCGTACTAAATACTCATGTAGCAAGTTTCATTCAATTCGATTATCAGGTACAGATGTAATAAAGCTTTCGAAAAAACAGGTGCTCCAGGGACCCCACACCATTTTGTTCACTATCGCTCAAAAAATGATCAGTTCCTTGTCAAACATGTTTGCATCTTTTTCCAAAGTGTCATCAAAATTCATTCACGAACAAATGTTTTTTGCTCCCAACAAACATAAAAACATTGTGGAAAAACCACCTGTTGTATGGTGGGCCCCCTCGGAACCCTTTATCCAATGTACTCCAAAAGCTGATAAAATCTTTCTCATGTTACTTGAAAGCTTTTACCAACGTTTCATGAAAATCGATCGGTAATTGTAGGCTACAGTAGGGATAAACACCTGGAAAAAAAACTTTTTAACCAGAAGTGACAAAACGGAATTAGGTATGCAGAAATATTGGAAACTGTACTAAAAGTTTATATACTAAGTTTCAGTAAGATCATAGTCAGGGATTAGAAGTTATTCAAGATTTAAACTTAGAGGTGTTCGGGAGACCCCCGCCATTTTGTCCAAATTCGAAATGAATCCAGATAACCGACAAAATCTATACATAATATAATGCAATATAAATATTTGCCCGTTACCACAAAGCACAACTTTGTTTTAACTTTCTAATTGAAAAGTTTTTAGCTTTTTATGCAGCTTATATCATCTAAAGCTTTTTATTTTGAAAAGCTTGTTTGACGAAATTTTGGTTTGAATATTCGATATATCATTCGATGTTTTACGATGTTTTATGATTTATTTTCTTTATAAAGATTATTGCAGCTTTAAAAATATGAAACAATTTACTATAGTTTCTTGATTTTAAAGTTTAATACCGACTTTATTTTTTCATTAAACTTATTAAATAAGTTATTTGCGTAAAATAACAAGAGATTGACATTATGTTATTTGAAAACTTGCACCAAATACCAACGGCAAACAGTGTTGATTATCGTGACAAAGTAATGTCTAGAAATTTAATGCAAAAATTCTCATATAATGTAAGAACATGTCCATAATATGGCTTCTAATGACAGTGGAAAAACTCAAGTAAATAAATAAGTGAAGATGAAGCTTCAACATCGAAATCATCATCGCCTCAGTAGCGTAATTGATAGCGTGTCTGCCTAAGGGTTCGAACAACGCACTGAAGAGGAAGGTTCGAATGTATCCTAAACACGTATAGTGAGAAGTGGAGTTTTTAACTAAAAAACTTCCAACGATACCTTTGAATTGAAAAAATTCCAATTACTTTCTTACTTACTTGAATTTAATTGATCTCAAAAATCCCCAATAAATAGTAAGAAATATTAAATCATCAAAGTACCTTTCCGTAATGATAGATTTTACACCGGCTTTTCGAAAAATAAAGTGGTCCATCTCTATTAAAATAACAGACTAAACCCCAAGGGTTCGAGAAAGTTTCTTAAACTTTGCAAATATAATGTTGATAATTAGAAAACACCCTTATTGAGGAATTAAAAGTATTAGGATTCAAAATTCCTGATTGCCGTGGTCAGTCGTATGACAACGCAAGCAATATGCAAAAGAGAATATAAAGGAGTAAAACGTCGAATTTTATAAATCAACAACCCGACTAGCATTTTGATCAGGCATGCCCTGTTATGGCCGGATCAGGGTGTAATAAGGTATGCCCTAATAGGGCATTTGCATCCAGCCTCTATCAGGAATCATACCCGATTTCACTAACAGGGCACGTCCTATTTGTCCTGATCCGGCCCGAACTGCGAATACCTATCTCATCCCTAGTAATAAATGACCGATCAGGGCCGAATCAGAATCATATATGATTTTCCAATTAAGATACCCTATTTTTCCTGATCTGAGCCCTTTTTAATTTAAATAAATTTCATTTAGTTAAAATTCACTCAGTGTTTCTCAATTGATTTCATGCTACGAACCAACAATTATTTTAAAATTCAGTTGTGGACATTGAAAAGTATTTCATATTAGATAGGTGAAAGTGCCGGTTATATCTTGCTCTTACTTACATACATAATGTAATTTAAAACAACAGGGATGAACGAAGTAAAGTTTAGAGAAACCAAAAAAGAAAACGAATTTTTGATGTGTAATAAACAAAGTTTAAAACGCTTCTTTTATCACTATGTAGTTTACTCCGTTCGTTCAAAACGAATAAGATAAAAAAGTATAAAATTCTCAAAAACGGGACTAAAATTTAAAAAAAAATCGTTCTTACTCCTAACTCGAAATAATAGTAATTTATTGCTTATTTGTTTAATGTGTTATTTTATTTTTCGAGCAAAAGTTTACAATGCAAGCTAGAGATTGTATTCCCGGAATTTTTTGCTTCACAAATCCCGGAATCGTAAAGCAAAAAATTCCGGGAATACAAACTAATGCTAGCGAGCATGGCAATTTTGAGAGAGAATAAAATTCATTAAACACTAGGCCAGTACAACGTTTTATTCTTCCAACAGAGTAACAAGTTTTAATTTAAATTGAATTATTTTAAAATTCGTTGATAAACCAAGTAAAACAAACAAAAAACCAATTTTTTTTTATTTTTATTTTTTTATTGAAACATTATAAAAGTAGATAGAAAACAAAAATATTTTTTAAATAACAAATTTTTACCTAAGAGGTCTTAAAAGTAGACATATTCTAGGAAATTACCAACTTAAAATAAGCTCCAATAGGAATAACGAGATACAAAGTGGGATACAAAATTAAGAGAAGGAGGATTTATAGAGAGATAAACAGTAATGAAATATTATTCAAACCAAAGTTTCCTCTAGAATGTTAATGAGTAAGAGTCGAACTAGTAATTAGCTACCTACAGTTTATGTAATTACAACAATAATCAAATTTTACGATCAAAATACTTGGTACAAAGGCTGAGAGGACAAAATCCTGGATGAGACACGAAGAAAATCCATAGGCTTAGTGAGATGTACAGAAAATGTTTAAAGGGTGGGCTCGAGGGAAGTTTTTGCAGTGTGATATCGTGGTAACGCTCTTTATGTGGTCTGGCAAAGAGTGATAGATTGTAAGACCTTTGCTGAATATGCTGCATTGCGTTAGATTACTCCTAGTGAATATTGGCCTAAAGAACGGCGCAGAACGAGTGCTATGATCGTGAAAATGATCATTTGTGGTAAAATAGAATGCTGATTTAGTTGAATTGTTAATTATTTTGTAGATGATAAGTAGCGTTTCGTAATTGTACATTACAGTAATTGGTAAGATGTTATCTTTGTATAGTCGACGCTGTGCGTTCTAAATTTCAAGTTGTATATATTTTTGATGGCTCGGTTCTAAATGGCTTGAAGCTCACGAATCTTATAGGAAGGTGCTGCACCCCAGATGGGAATTATATATGTTAGGATAGAATGGAAATACGCGAAATAAAGCAATTTAATACATGACTGGGAAGAGCAAAATTGACCTTTTCCAGAACGCCGGCCAGACCTGAGAGCCTTTTCGCCAACATGTCAATGCGCGGTACCCAATTTAAATTGTGGTTAAGAATGAGACTGAGATACCTCACTTCCTTAACACAGCTGATTGACATTCCAGCAACAACAATATGATTAATCAAGTGTTCCATTGACGAATTCCTCTGGTAGAAATCAATGAATTCTGTCTTTTTTGTATTAATAATTAATTCTTTGGCACTAATCCAGGTCTGCAGTACCTTATAATCATTTTGCATAGCTTGCTGCAGGTCACAATATGAAAGTTCACCGTAAACTAACGCTGCATCATCTGCAAACAGTTGTAACATTCCTTGTAAATTTGAGCTGAATATATCATTAATAAAGATGAGAAAGAGTATAGAGGACCTAAAATGGGGCCTTGAGGAACACCAGCAGTCATCAATTTTTGTTGGCTCTTCTCTGTTGACTTGAATAAATTGTCTTCTATTAGTGAAATAGCTGGTAAACATTTTATATGCATTACCCTTAAGCCCGGGTTTTCTTAGCTTTCTTAACAGTATTTGATGATTTACGCAGTCAAATGCTTTTTTTATGTCAATCAGAAGAACCGAAGTCTTAAGTTTGTTTTCTATGTTATGATAGATTTGGACGATAAGATTTAAATATGTTGATAAAGTCGATGAACCTTTCTGAAAACCAAACTGGTGATTTGATATAAATTGGATGCTATCTAAATGTCGCTCAAGGTGAGTTTTTATCACTTCCTCACTTCCTTCACTTCCGAAAATGGTCTGTAGTTCTCTGGAACTATTTTTTCCCATTATTTTTGTAGATAGGTGTTACTCTGGTAATTTTGACTTTATCTGGAAAATACCCATTTCTTAGAGATGAGTTGATGAGAATAGTTAGGACTGGAGCAAGCTCGGTTTTGGTTGATTTAACTAGTTTAGCTGAGATATTGTCGTAGCCAGGCGATGCTGAGTTGTCAAGTTAGATATAAGGGTAATAACTTCATCAATTGTGCACGGAGTAAGTTCAAATAAATGTGTCCTGCTTGATGTATCCTTTTGGGACTCAGTGATAACAGTCTGCTAATTAGTGGAGCATTCCTCGTTCAGTCTATTACCAATATCAACAAAAAAGTAATTAAGGGCATCGGCCTTATCCTTGTCATTTTTATAACAGTTCCCATTGTAACAGATTGATGAGATGTTTGTGTCATTATTTGATTGTTTGTTATTTATTAATGTGTTGACCAACTTTCATGTATTTCTGGGTTTACCCATCTGTTCTAAAAATTTGACTCCATAAAATTTTTTTTTTGACATTTTGCACTCAGTTTTTATCTTCCTTTTAAGTGTATTATACTCATGCAAAATGAATGCATTTGCTTGTTGCGATTTAACTAATCTATACAGATCTTGTTTTTCCTTGCAGAGCTTAAATATTTCGGGTGCTCCCCACTCCTTTTTGTATGATCTTGGTCTCGGTACTACAAGCTTTGAGTGTTTATGTATAGAGCTATTGAACGTTTGTAGAAAATTATCCCAGTCTGGTTCAGTATCTGAAGCTTTACTTAAAATACTCCAGAATATCGTGTTTGACTAAGTCATATCGTATTTTAACTTTAGGAGTATTTCCGTTGGTAATCTTTCTACCTATCCTATTGATGTTCAGGAACATGATTTTATGGTCGCTATAATCGATGTCATCGATTCCGAGGTAGTAATTGTTGTTTAGCATATCGGCTACGAAGATTTCGATTGTTGACGATGCTCGCTCTGTAACTCTCGTGCCATATTCGTTGATAGCTGATTGATAAAGACAAAACCATCTGATAACGTAGAGTGTTTAAAGTTTCTCACCTTTGCGTCGCTTTCATTGGCAATATTGATATTAAAATCCCCAAAAAGCAAAAAATTTTTAAGTCTGTTTAATTCTCCTAAGTAAAAATCCTGGAACACTTCGAAATTAGTGTCGCTCGGTCGATATACAGCACCTATATACATATTAAAGGATTTAAGACGAACCACAATAAAGTTGCATTTACCATCTATCGTATCATTACTAGAAAGCTCGGATATCAAATTGAAGCGCACAAAAATGAAAACACCTCCACCAATCTTCAATCTTGTTGAGTGATAACTAGTAAAGTCGAACAAGTTACAGTATTGGGACGTTTCACTCTTCAGCCATGTTTCCGTGGCTACTATGATATGAACCTCCGATTTGATAGCGTTGAGCAGGAGTTCAACATCTGAAAGTTTGTTATTAATACTTCTATCATTTAGGTAGAGAACATTCTAGCCTTTAAAAGATCACGTACCATCCAGAAATTTGTCGTCATGAATCACATTCAGATATTGATCAAGTTAAAATCCATGTCCATTTTGAAGAATTAACTTTCTTTAAGTTATTTAGAAATTTGTGTAGCTAAAATAAAGTAATAAAAGCAATGTTAGAAGAAAAAATAAATTAGATTGCTTATTTTTCTTTTAATATCGGTAATTCAAAGTGGCAGAGAAAGGAAAATTTTATATAAAACATTCCTCATACTAAGAATAGAAGGACAAAAGCCCTTGCGAAAGGGAAAATGAATTAGAAAAGAAAAAAAAAGAAGATTTTTGTAAGCATAGAATAGAAACGGAGATTCCGAGTTCGGTAACAGATTGTATTAAGGTGGCTTAAATTTAAACATAGATGAAATTAGTTATGAAAACATTAAAGATAATAACTAAAACTCTATATGAGCAATTTCACGCAAGTTCAGCAAATTTTTGGGAAATTTTGACTTGACCCCTTTTAATTTTGATTATTTTTTGTTTATGGATAGTCTTTCATAAATAAAAAATACAAGTTCTCTTAGAATTTTTTTTTTCGACCAGGGGTCTTCACAGGGTGCCCCTCAATTTTTTGTTATTTTGTGATGTGAGTGCATTTCGACGAGCGATTGTAGAAAAACTTCTCAATCGATTTTCATAAATGATATGTCGTTGAATAGGTATTAGAACACAGTTTTTAAAAATGTACACTGTTAATTTTTTGAAATAATTTTTAACGGTGTAACATAAGAAAAAAACGGTGTAATTGAAAAAAAGATGGCATAGCCTTTTTTTTTTTAAACTAAGCTGAAGCTTATTTTATATCTAACCACTTGTGAAAGTTTAGGAGATGCATTATTTTTTGTTTTAAAGATAAAATTCGTTGTGCATATGACTGTCGGGAATCAGTTTTTTTTTGTTCTGAAGGAAAATTATAAAAATGGCGATTTTTAGATTCAGATTTTTTTTTTATGTTAAATATCAAATATTTTATTATTGAATGAACTTTTTAAAAAGCAATTTCAGTCAAGTTCAGCAAAATTTTGCGACATTTTGACTCGACCCTTTTTAATTTGGTTTATTTTTAGTTTATAGATAGCCTTTGATAAATGAAAAAAAAATACGACTTCAAGTAGAATTTTTTATAGAATTTTATAAATATAATAATATAAATCATTATATTTTTAAATATAATAATATAATTATAATAACAATATAAATGATATGTCGTAGAATAGGAGTTTATAATGTGTGCGTGTGTACCATACATCAAAATATAAAACTAATGATTCAACACTCTAAGATGTCTTGGATTACTGATGCTGCTTTCCAAAATTATAAAACATTAATTGAATTTGTTTCATGTGGTAAATTAACAGAAGAGTGTCATAATTTGAAGTGCAATGAATGTTCAAAAAAACTTCAACAACTGAAAGAAAAATTACTAAATGATTTTGACGTTAAAGGAATCCTTCAAGTCAAATATCAACAATGGAATACTACTGATCGATGCAATTTGGATACTTTAATAGAAACTGTAGAAGAATTTATGAAAAAATTTATTTATCGTTTACAAATTTTGATACCACACAACTTTATAGCAAAACAGCAATCTACATTCATTGAGGAAAAAAAAAGTTTAGAAGCAGGAGAGTGCTTCGTTCAAGGGGATTTTTCTGAAAACTACGGCTTCATAATTCAGAATGCGGCTCAAGGCTATTATTATAATAATTCACAAGCTACTTACTATTCATCCATTTGTCATTTATTTTAAAAGTGCCACAAGTGAATATATACAGCATCGAAGTTTTATACTCATTTCGGATATAAACGATCACAACTAGTGTTTCCAATCCGGCTTAAGCCGGATTGAAATTATCCGGATAATGCGTAAAAATCTTGCTATACGATATCCGGTTAATTCACAAAAAATATCCGGATAACTAAATTAAAGCAAAAAACTTGTTCGCGCTATTTACCTTTTTAAAAATTTTAATCAGCTACTACTAATTTTTTCATAACAGACGATTTCGTTTTGCTGATCTAAGATTTATCATTCCAGCAATTGTTTTGTATTTGAATTTTTAGAAGTTTAATTTAGACTGGGTTCCAATAGAATGCGAAATGGTCTCCGCAATACTAAAATGATTTAGCACATTTTCAAGTTGACTAAATCCAATACTTGCATTGTAGACTTATTTGAGCTGACAGTTAAACATTAACTTCAAGTTTAATTTCAAAATTGTTAAGAATTTTAAATTCTATTATAAAATTTAAAGTTTTTTTATTATTAAATATCAGAACAATATATTATTGAATATTGTGTATCAAATCAGTTTTTGGTCATCTTTCGTTAGAGAAAATTTATTTATTTTAATTATTTATTCACTTTGATGTTTGAAACTATGTATAAATTATTTTCTAGTTTTTAATGCAAACAACTCAATAACAATTATATGATTTTTGTCACCGATGTTCAAGTTTATAATTATTTAGAAGAAATAAATTGGAACGATATCATGCTAAATTTTTAAATTTAGCACGATTTAGAATTTGGAGACCATTCTATTGGAATGCAGTTTTATATTTACAAACAAAAAACAGTATTTTTCCGTGTCATAATTAACAGTTCAATTTTGAGTAATTTATAAATATTTAAAGTTAATCACATTAAGACACTCTATTAACAAAAGGAAAAATGTTGAGCTAGTTTCATTAATGATGTTGTTGCAGGATTCAACATTATCCCGAAATGATAATTTTAACGATTTTAGCTATGTTTCTAAAACATCAACTATCATTTATGCAAAAAAGTTAATAAAAAGATTGTTTCCGTATACCAAAACATCCGAAAATGTTTAGTTAATAATGGCGGATCAATAAGATAAGGAAAGGAAAATTCTTCAAATCCGACCGAACTCACCGAATGTACATTAGTCAGGGAATTGAAAAATACGATTTCACCAATCAAAAATAGTAAAGTTATTCGTTCAAATAATTATTCCAGACAAGGAATTTAATTTATATAGCGCATGTAAAACACTCATTCCTACCCTAGAAAAGCTAATAAAAACTAGAAATCGTTTGCAGTTTCCAATGTTAAACGCTCTTGTATTTTTTAAATATTATTTTTCAGATGAAAGTAAATTTTGATTGCTTTTGATTTGATTTTAATTTTTTTAAACTATTGTTTTTATTAAAGGCATTATTTATTTATTTATTTATTTATTCATTTCATCTTTAGTATTGCATACAGGTAGACTACTTTCTTAATTTTAAATAAGTTTTTATATAAATTTACAACAATAAGCTAAAATAATAAACGATTTTTAAAAAATTACAGCTTAAAAAGAAACAATAATAATAAAATCAAATATACAGAGGAAAACAATAAAAATAAAATTAAAAATCAAATGTTCGAATTGAACTAAAACAAATTAAAAACTCCTATTAGAGTGTAACATATCATTTTTTAATGAGATCTTTAAACTTGTTTTAGAAATATTGAAGTCAAATACACTAAAATTTTCATTAAAATATCTTATACAATTATAAATAGGATTGGACATTTCGCTGTTTGTACGACAAAACGGAACCTTGAAGAATTCATCGCGATGACGAAGCGTCCGCGATGGAACATTAATTTGAAAACAACCCAAAAGCTCAGAACAGTCTATTTGAGCTGTGATTACGTCATAAGTAAATGTAATAAAAAAAATTTGTCGTCTACGGAACAGCGGTAACATATTAAATAATTTCAAACGACTATTATACGGTTCCCTTACAAAAGTGTTTTCATTATTGGATGGTAAGTTGCGTAAGGCAAAGATAAGAAATTGTTTTTGTATGCTTTCTATCCTCGATGAGTGAATTTCATAATTTGGTGACCATATAACTGACGCATACTCTAGCTGCGACCTAACGTATGACATATAAAGAATTTTGATTGTGTTTGGGTCTTTAAAATCTCTACTATTTCTTTTAATCATACCAAGCATTGAACAAGCCTTGGCTATTATCGTATCAATATGTCGGTTAGAGCATTCAGTTATTCGACATTTTGAGTTATCCGAATATCGAATAACTTTTTCTTTAAATATCCGAATATTCGGTTAGTATTCGAATAGTAAAAGAAGTACTAAGAACTATGAATAAAATCAAACAGGTTTAACATATTATGCATTTTATTTTATTTATTTTCTTGAAATATGCATAAAAGAGAAGTGCGTTTAGATGTTTAAATTTTAAGCTACTTCTACCAACAAAAACTGAAAAAGGTTTCTCTACGGCGGTATATCTGAACCGCCGTAGAGAAACCTTTTTCAGTTTTTGTTGAAGTGGGGCTATAGTCAATAGAGCATTATTCAAATTGCCTAATTTATCTGTTCTTGTTTTGAACGAGTTTAAATAAAAAAATGTTTTTTTAAACTATTAACCGCGATTTTCAGTACCACTGTTTCAGTACCGTGTGTCTCATATCGTGGAATCAGTAATTGAGCTAATCGCTGGTTGTAGCTTTTGTTGCAATATATTTTTACTTTGATTGTTGACTGCAAGTGCGTCATTTATATTACCAGATACCGGCAACCATGGTTATTACTGTTTTCATCGCTAGGATCTGGTACATCTTTGAAGGCTGAGGAGGCGAGAAAGGAAAATTTTCGCAGCAGTTTTCTTTGCGTAATCAAAATATTCGTTCGATTGTGGTATAACTCCAGTGTCTAGATATAGAAATAAGGTTGTTAAGGTTGTTTTGTTTCTTTTCTGATCCATTCGTTTTCTGATTTCGTGGAGTAAGATTTTACTTGAATCACTGTTCATTTCCGTTAGAGAAGTAAATAAAAATTTGCATATGCTTTCAGCTGTCATAAGTGTTGAATTTTTTTCGCTAAGTTCTTTGACTGCAATATTAAGCGGAGTGTATACGTCAAGCACTTTTTGTAATAAAATTATTTCCCTTAAAATATTGAAATTTCTTAGTTTCGAAGTTAGAAAAAAAAAATGAAGGGATTCAAAACCATTATATTTTGGGAGATAAAAAATATTCGAATATTCGCGTATAAATATTCGAATAACGAATACATGAAATATACCCAAATTAATCGGATATTCGAATACTAGAATATTTGAATTTGAATGCCCTAATGTCGGTTGAATGACAGATCAGAGGAATAAGTTACGCCCAAATCGCGCATGCATACAACTCGGTTAACTTTCGATCCATATAGATCGTACGAATAATCTGCGAACGATTTGGTCTTACAAAAACTTATAACTTTACATTTTTTTATGTTTAAAAGTAATTTATTTACACGTGACCATTCACAAAAATTATTTAGGTCTTCTTGAAATTTTTTAGAATCCGAATCAGATTTAATACAGGCATAAATTTTTAAATCATCAGCGTACATTAAACATTTCGAAAAACTAAAACAAGTAATAACATCGTTGATAAACAGGTTAAATAAAACTGGTCCTAGGTGGCTTCCCTGGGGTACGCCGGAAGTAACTGAAAAAGTCTCCGATCTACAATTTTTTATCTTAACATATTGCACGCGGTTTGTTAAATAAGAGGCTAGCCATTTCAATGATATTGCGTTAAAATTTGAAATTTCAAGTTTTTCTAGCATGATAAGATGATCAATACAATCAAAAGTATATACCACATCAACTTGATAATTACTAATGTTTTTGTATAGGAAGTTGCTAAAAACTGCCAGATTTGTTACTGTGGAACGTCCCTTCATAAAACCATGCTGTGTTGGAGATACCAAAGAAGATAAAGAAAAATCTATTTTTTCTTTTACTAATTTTTCAAAAACCTTAGGGATTGCAGATAAGATGGTAATTCCCCTGTAATTCGAAACATCACATTTATTACCAGATTTAAAAATCGGAGTTACATGTGAGATTTTCCATTCATCCGGAAATATGCCGCTTAATAAACTCGAATTAAATAACATGGTAAGCGGAACAGATAAAACTCCAGCACACTGTGATAAAAACATTGGTGGAATTCCATCTGGGCCAGCTCCTTTGAATCCATTAAGTGATGCTAGACTTTTAAACACATCAGTTTCATCTAGACGCAAAAAACATGAGTTGTAGCTGTCGCACTGAAATTTAGAAATATCTTTACAGCGATGGTAAACGCGTTTAAAAAATGAAGAGAACAAATTGCAAATTTCAGATGGACCTTGTGCCGTTAAACTTCCATAGATCATTGAACTTGGAAGTGCTCTGGAATTTTGTTTGCTATCAATAAATGCAAAAAATCTTCTTGGATTAGAAGAAATTTCATTTTCAATGTTTAAAATATAGTTGCCGTAAACAAAGTCATTTAAAATTTCAAATTCACGCTTAAGATTTTTGTAAATGTTCTTGTTATACTCTCTTTCAATTGCGGACTTAGATTTACGTAATCGCGTAAGAGCTTTAGATCGACGATTTAATAAGTTGATTATTTTCCCATTAAACCACGGAGGAATCGGAGAATTCGGTTTGCTTAGATGGCACGTAATTTTCAATACAGGTGTTTAAAATATCGTTAAATTTCGCAATATTATCACTCACATTGCTATGGTTTAATACATTTGACCAATCAATATTTCCAAAATAATCGTTGATACTCAAAAAGTCAGAGTTTTTAAAATCTTTTATCAAAACAATATTAGAATAGTTTAAGGACGAGTTATTTGAAAAGTAGTATTTAATATTTAAAGGCTTGTGATAAATACTAGACGATTTTCCAAGATCCTCACAAGTGGTGATAGTAATGGCATTGCTCGATGAAAATACTAAGTCCAATAGACGACCATTGCTGTTGTATATGCTATTAAGTTGATTTGTGCCAAATCCAAGAAAGCTATCCACAACAAAACTAGATATAGCATCAAGTGAGAATGGAAAAAAGTCATCACCAATCCATTTCCAATCAATCTTGGGGAGATTAAAATCGCCAATGAACAAAACTGGACCATCATCGGTTATCAGATGTAGTAAATTACTGTTTATAGACTCCACAAATTCGCGATATACGCTTTCAGTACTGTTGCATCCAATGTAAATATTGCTGATAAAAATCCATTGACTACCACATTTAACTTTAACACATATAATTTGGCATGGCTCTCTTGCTGAATAGACAAGTTTACTTTCCCAACTATTTTTTACTGCTACGACAAGGCCACCTCCTTTTAATACTAAACTATCTGTATGACGGTCTTGACGAAACACTGTGTAATTAGAAGGAAAAAATTCTTCACTTTTAAACGCTTTTGTCAACCATGTTTCTGCAAAAAGAATGACATCGTAATCGTTACACAGAACAGAGTTGAAAATACGTTTCGATTTACTGCGAATGCCACTGTTGTTGTGGTAATATATATCCAAGTATGTGCCATCGTTTGAAGATGAAGATGGGAGTATTCTTCGTTGTTGTGTTGTTGTTATTGCAGAGAAGTTAGACGTGGTAGTAGGTGACGGAACTAGAATTTGTGGACATAATAGAAGATCTATATTTTTTAATTTGTTTTCAACTGGACAGGAGGTGGTCGAAAATTTTCATTTCTTGGTGCTCTCTCCTCAAAGGGTTTGACTATTAGATGTTGTGGCCAAATTGTCGGATTTAATATGTCCATCGTGAGTTCACTTATATGTACTCCTATCTTAAATGAAATAAATGTTAACTCATTAAGATCACGATTTTTAGGAATGAGTTTAACACATTTCACGTTTGTTACATGTAATAATTCACTAAGCCATGGAATCATATCGACTACCTCAGTGGTGGGTTCAAATTGTGAAAGATGAAACCAGGTAACTGGCTCCAAAACCTTTACCGGCAATTCTTTATTTTGCAGTCTTGATGTCCTAATGACCACGTTACTATTTGAAGGCATGGCTGGTGTCAAAGCCATTAATTCTTCATTACTTTCCTTGACAACATTGGAAAATGAGCGATTACTGGCATGCCTTTTTCGCCTAGGACTCAGATCAGATGGTTTAATTGTTCCACTTAAAACATGCTCCCCCTTGCTAACAACACTCTTTATAGCAGCTACATCAGCCGTTAACAATTCAATTTTTTCAATCAAGTTTCCTAAAACTGATCCATTGGCGTTACTGTTATCAATTGACGGAGATGTTATAGTTGATGCTGAAACTTGATCTACGTGTCTTCGCTTTGAATTTTTCGAAACATCATTATCAAGACAGTCATCACAGATAAACTTCAAATTTTTAATTACCTTGACTGCAGCACATGCATCCTTGGTTAACCCTCCACAACGTATGGCATGAAAAACATTACAGCAGAACAAACATGACAGCATCTCATCCTCATCTTGAGCCGCATGATCACACCAAAAACACTTTGACATCTTATTATATTGTAATCAAAGAGTAATAAAATTTATTTTGTTCTAAAAATTGTCAAAACAAAAACGAAAACTTATCCAATATCCACACAATCAAAAAAAAGTTCTTAATAAAAAGTTGAAATTGAATATTGTTTTGTGTCAATATTATTTATTATATGCTTTTATGACCTTTAACTGTTTAGCTTATGTATTGATCGTTTAACATTAAATATTAATTGTTGAAAAAACGGAAAAAAATTGAAATGTTTGTGCAAGCCGTTACTGTATTTTTAAATTCAACCATTAGTAAATGTTTTATTTTTTTCTTACAAAATTCTTCAAATCACAAACTATTTGCACTGTTTAAAATAATATAAAACTTGAAACTTTTCAAAATTAGATATGATAAAATATATTAAAAATTTGATTTCACTTCACGGTAATTAATATAAAAAACAGGAGAAAAATTTATACACGTCTGTTCGCTTTAAAAATATTGATTATTTAAAATATGATAAAAATATGGATTATTATCCGGATATCCGGATAACTACTTTACATACTATTCGATATCCGGATAGTTAAAATCACGGATAATTGGAAACAATAATCACAACAGTACTACAGTCCATCTTTTCATTACAAAACTTATTGAATTTATCAAAACGCATATAAATTCTAATATTACAAAAATAATTTATAACACTGACGGTGCACCTTCTCAATACAAAAATAAACATAACCTAATTAACTTATGCCACCATAAAAAAGACTTTAAGGTTGATGCTGAATGGCATTTTCATGCTACCAGCCATGGAAAGGGACCTTGTGATGGAATTGGTGGTACACTGAAGCGTGCTGCACACCGTTATAGTATGGCGAGCGAAGATAATATTATTGATACACCAAAAAAACTTTTCGAATTGGCTTTAAAATGGGAATCTACCATGAACTTTGGATACGCCGATAAAAATGAATATCAATTAACAAAAAAAAAATTACAAAGTCGATATAAAAATGGGATTACTATAAATGGAACTCAAAAATTTCATTCTTTTGTACCAATAAATACAAAGACAATAAATGCAAAAATGTTTTCCAACTCAAAAGAAACTTTTGAATGTAAAATAAGTAAATAATTTTTAATAACTATATTTATTTTCACATATATAATTTGTATGATATTTTAAAAAGTTTATTCAATAATAAAATATTTGTAATTTAATGTTGAAAAACAATCTTTTACTTTATGATTCCATAATAACATAATACGAACATAATGCTTCTCCAGTCAAAAGTTCCTAAATAGATTTAGTTGTTTATACGGCTTTTTTGTTTGCAGTCGAGACTGTCAAATTATTTTTTATAAGAGTGACAAGTGATTACTAAAAGTGATAAATAAACATTTCATTTTTTATGCCATCTAATACAAAGAAAATAATTGCAGAAGTTCTTTCCTATTCAAAAGAAACTTCTGTTTGTAAAATAAGTAAATCATTTTTAACAATTGTATTTATTTTATTTATTGTACTACATATATAATTTTTATAATATTTTAAAAAGTTCATCTAATAATAAAATATTTGATATTTAACATAAAAAAAAAATCTCTTAGTTTATAACGCCATTTTTATAATTTTCCTTCAGAACAAAAAAAACTGATTCCCGACAGTCACAACGAATTTTATCTCTAAAAAAAAATAATGCATCTCCTAAACTTTCACAAGTGGTTAGATATAAAATAAGCTTCAATTTAGTTTAAAAAAAAAAAAAAAGGCTATGCCATCTTTTTTTCAATTACACCGTTTTTTTCTTATGTTACACCGTTAAAAATTATTTCAAAAAATTAATAGTGTACATTTTTAAAAACTTTTTTCTAATACCTATTCAACGACATATCATTTATGAAAATCGATTGAGAAGTTTTTCTACAATCGCTCGTCGAAATGCACTCACATCACAAAATAACAAAAAATTGAGGGGCACCCTGTGAAGACCCATGGTCGAAAAAAAAAATTCTAAGAGAACTTGTATTTTTATTTATCAAAGACTATCTATAAACAAAAAATAATCAAAATTAAAAGGGGTCAAGTCAAAACGTTGTTGAATCTTCGCGAAATTGCTCATATAAAAGTATAAATTTAAATTGAATTTAAAACTGAAAAGAGAAAATTCATTATTGTGATACAGCTGGTTGTTTGTTTTCCAAAATGCGGTTCAAGTCGGTTTGACTTTTGATCCATTCAATCTTACTGCCTTCCATTTAGCGCACCAGCACCGTTCAAGCATATTTGAGCTTCCCATCCTTACATAATTTTTGGGTGCTTTTTAGAATTTTGAAATAGAAAGATGTTAATTTTTCACCTATGAAAATCTTTGACGTAGATGTAGTTCCTTCAAATTGAAATTCGTTAGCGAAGATGCATTTTTTATAATCTTTTTTTTTTCGATGAACTTCTCTTTGGTGGATGAATCACTCATGGTCACGTCAACTGGTATCCCATATCTGTAGGCTTCAATTTTTTTAGGTTCGAAAACTCGCTTAACAATGGATATGTCACTCTCAGTAATATTATGGTCGATTTGCTTCATAATTTGCACTATTTTCCGTTTTAGATTTTGTTCATTTAATGTGTGTGGCAGCTCAGTGATTATTAAGTTATTTTTTACCTGATTTAGTTCGGATTTGAAGAGTTTGTATTTTAATAACTCAATATCGCTGCTCAGCACACTGTTTTCCTTTTTGAGATGCTCCACAGTTTTGCAGAGCCCTTTAATTTTTTTGTGCATGTTCATCATGCAAATATATAAGAATGTTTTCGAGGAGGTCGTTTCTGTCCTGATTTCCGCACTCGGTTGGTGTTGATTTTGAGTGTTGATGATGAATAGCACTAGATGTACCCGGAATGATTGCAGTAGATGGTAGAGTTGGAATACCGACGTCGGTGTTGTTGGTTTTGAGGTTATGGTTTGTGATATCATGTGACAGTTTTCACATCGCCAATCCTTTCTTTGCTGCAGGTCTTTGAACTCGGCATTATTAATTTTAGCCCTTAAACATCCCACAGATAAAAGAACTTTTTACAGATCTGGCAGAAAAGATGCTTATCATTTAGGTAAATTTCACCAACACATTTACCACATTTTTTCGTCATTTCGTTGACTTTGACACAAGACCAAACCACCAAAAAAAATATGGCGATTTATTCGCAAAAAATTATTGAATTCTTTTTCTATACAAAAATCCACTCCCTACCACTTAAAATTTTAGTTATTCATTTGAAATAAACTATAAGCTTATATTTTTAGTTCATTAAACTATTTAAATTATTGTAATTGTATTTTAGTTGATTTTTAAAGTTGGAGCGAAGAAATAATAGACGAGGAAATAAAGCACTAAACCTTAGCAAATTGGCAGAGTAAGATGGATCGAGATGCGGGTTTTTGCATTCGGTTCAGGAAGCCGTCAGGAAAGTTTGTGAACATAGCCACTTTTTGGCAAATGCATATTGCACCCGTGCATAAGAAAAATGAATTTTTAAAAGTGCATTCAGTGATCTGTTTAAAAAAATTCATAACTTGGTCAATGATCACATAAATAGAACCATTTTTGGCATTTCAGGGTTTTTAGGGTCGCTGAACACGAATATGATGTCAGCAATGACCTCCGGAGTACTTAGGGTCAGGGCGGGTTATATGCACCTCATCTCCTGGAGCTTTCCATAAATTCAGCTTGAAATTGATCGAATCTCGTTACTTAGGGGGTTTTGAAGCCGCTGAATACGAATATGATGTCGGCGATGACCTTCGGAGTACCTAGGGGCCAGGGCGGGTTATATACACCTCATCTTCTAGAACTTTCCATAAATTCCATGTTACTTGGGGGTTTTCGGGGTCGCTGAACACGAATATGATATCGCTGATGACCCTCGGAGTACCTAGAGTCCAGGGCGGGTTATAGGCACCTCATCTCCTGGAACTTTCCATAAATTCAGCTCGAAATTGATCGAAGCTCATTACTGGGGGGGGGGGGCCGCTGAGCACGAGGATGATGTCGGCGATGACCTTCGAAGTACCTAGGGGCCAGGGTGGGTTATATACACCTCACCTCCTGGAACTTTCCATAAATACAGCAAGAAATTGATCGAATCTCGTTACTCGGGGGTTTTCGGGGTCGCTGAACACGAATATGATGTCGGCGATAACCCTCGGCGATAACCCTTTTTTTAGAATTTTGCGGTGCCCAGTTTTTGAGATATTATCGAAAAAGTGCAAAGTCCAGACCGTTCCCCCACCCCCCCCATACGTTTCGACATTGAATGACAGAAAAATTTGAAAAAATTCACAGAGTTAGGAAATTTGGTAAATTTTGTATGAAAACTATAGCGAAGTCTCCAATAATTATATTTCTGTGTGTTTAGAGGACCAGGGTAGAGGGGGTAAAAAAAAACTTTTTTTGACCCAAGCGAGTGGGGTGTCATTTGATAGAGCACCTAATTTGAAATTTGCTGCAATTTTTTTTAGAATTTTGCGGTGGCCAGTTTTTGAGTTATTGTCGAAAAAGTGCAAAGTCCAGACCGTTCCCTCCCCATACGTTTCGACACTGATTGACAGAAAAATTTGTAAAAATTCACAGAGTTAGGAAATTTGCTAAATTTTGTATGAAAACTATAGCAAAGTCTCCAATAATTATATTTCTGTGTGTTTAGAGGACCGGGGTAGAGGGGGTAAAAAAAATTTTTTTTTACCATTTGAAAGAACATCTAATTTAAAATTCGTTGCAAGTTTTTTTAGAATTTTTCGGTGCCCAGTTTTTGAGTTATTGTGAAAAAAGTGCAAAATTCAGACCGTTCCCCCCCATACGTTTCGACACTGGTAGACAGAAAAATTTGTAAAAATTCACAGAGTTAGGTAATTTGGTAAATTTTGTACAAAAATTATAGCGAAGTCTCCAATAATTATATTTCTGTATGTTTAGAAGACCGGGGTAGAGGGGGTAAAAAAAAACTTTTTTTTACCATTTGAAAGAACATCTAATTTAAAATTCGTTGCAATTTTCTTTAGAATTTTGCGTGCCCAGTTTTTGAGTTACTGTTGAAAAAGTGCAAAATTCAGACCATCCTCCCCTCCATACGTTTCGACACTAAATGACAGAAAAATTTGGAAAATTTCACAGAGTTAGGAAATTTGGTAAGTTTTGTATGAAAACTACAGCACAGTTTTTGAGTTATGGATAAGAAAGGGCTAAATTCAGATCGTGCCGCCGCCTACCTTTCGACGATGACTGACTGAAAAATTTGAAAATATTCAGAGACAGGAATATTGGTAATTTTGAATGAAAATCATATCGAAGACTCAAATAATTATATTTCTGTGTGTTTATGGGATGGGTGTGGGGAGGGAAAAAAACCATTTTTGACCCAAATGAGTGGGGTGTCATATGAAAGAGCACTTAATTTAAGAAATGTTACAATTTTTTTAGAATTTTGCAATGCAGAGTTTTTGTGTTATTAAAAAATAAATATTTTTAGTATGTAGCCCTATACCTGTAGCCCTAAATTTCAACACTCGATTGACCGAAAAAATAATCAAATTTAATCCATTTACAAGCTGGGGCCCTATTCCCGAACACATATTTGTCAATCGACAATATTGTCAATTTCACCAAAATGCTTCACAACTTTGTTTGAAAATGGTATTCTGTAACTTTTATTTGTGTCACACAAATTATAACAAATTTTTACAAAATTATAACAGATTTTTGGTACTAGATTCGTACTTTTGACAACATAAATATGTTTTAATGATATTTATGATATTTATAGAAAAATATGATTATTTAATATTATTAAAGACTTAATTTTGCGTTATAAATTAATTTTTATGCCAATCGAAGAAATTTGTATAAAAAAGTCAACACACAAAGCAAAATTGTAATTTTGACAGTAACTATATTGTTCTTGTCAGATTCACAATATTGTGTTGAATTTTCACCAAATTGGTGTTACATAATACGAAATTCACAATATTGTGTGAATTTACAATATTGTGATGACATTTATGTGTTCGGGAATAGGACCCCTGGTGTAATTGAATCTTTTTTAAGTTACCAAAAACATCTATGGATAATATTTAACCTGAATTAACATTTTTTTTGCCATTTTTGATCAATGTAGATTTGATTGTAATTTACTATTGACATTTACAATTTAACATTTATTTTGTTATGTGTCTATGGTCTGAAAATATAAGGACATTACAACACAACTTTTTGTCAATAATTTTTGATATTGTGTTCTTTTACATTCACGGAACCCTTGACGAGCGAATTTTATTCGCACTTGTCTGACTTTTTTATTATTGAAAAGAGTTTTCAAAAATTTTTACGTCATATCTTTTAAATTTTTTTATCGTGGCCTCCACTAAGTTCGCAACAGGACCTGTAAATGATGCGGCCGTCCATGGCTGATACTCGTATATTATTATGATTGTTTAATAATAAAAGTAGTTTATCGGCGCAATAGAAATTTATAATCTCAGTGCGCATGTCTATTATTAGGTTCCACTCTTTTTCTATTTTAGTGTACGCACTATAGAGTAATAGAATACAATCACAGATATTATATACGTTGAGTAAAACCGTGCACGTATTTCAGAAGTTTTTTATTGAATTTACTAATAATAACAGATTTTTTCCATATTCAAGAAATTTATTATAAGCATTAGGAAAGTTATAAACATTACGAAAGGTCCAGAATTGGTTATATGGAGAAAATTTCTTAAATCCAACCAACTGGGGATGGGAGCTTATCGACAATTCCTTGGTTCCAACAAGAAAGACTCAGCCACCCGGCCCAGCCCATATTATGAGCTTAATATTTTGTGCATGCAAAACAGACTGTGGTAATTCTTGTGGATGCCGAAAGCACGGATTAGCTTGTAATATTGCATGTAAAAATTGTGCAGGGTCAAACTGCACGAACATGGAAAATTTTGCGGAATCACAATTTTCAGAAAATCTGGACGAAGATTTTCTTGATGAAGAAAATAAGTGCACGAACGTCGAAGAAAATGAATAAATTGTGTAAATCGAAATAAATAAAACATTTGTATTATAAAGACTTTACGGCTTTTTTTCCTTTATTATATTCGTCGAATAAATAAGATATAAATAAATAAGATTGTAACAAACAGATGGAAACTCTTTACTCCAGGATTTTTAAGGACACTGAAGTTTGACCCCTAGGTACTCCGGGAGTCATCATCGACATAATATTTGTGTTCAGTGGCTCCAAAAACCCCCGAGTAACGAGCTTCGATCAATTTCTTGCTGTATTTATGGAAAGTTCCAGGAGATGAGGTGTATATAACCCGCTTTGTCCCCTAGGTACTCCAACGGTCATCGCAGACATCAGATTCGTGTTCAGCGGCCCCAGAAACCCCCGAGTAACGAGGTTCGATCAATTTCGAGCTGAATTTATGGAAAGTTCCAGGAAATAAGTTAGACATGCCTGCCCTGGGCCCTAGGTACGCCGGAGGCCATCGCCGACATCATATTCGTGTTCAGCGACCCCAAAAATCCCCGAGTAACGAGCTTCGATCAATTTCGAGCTATTAATGGAAAGTTCCAGGAGATGAGTTAGACATACCCACCCTGGGCCCTAGGTACTCCGAGAGTCATCGCCGATATCATATTCGTGTTCAGCGACCCCAAAACCCCCGAATAACAGAAATGGTTCCATTTCTGTGATCATTGACCAAGTTATGAATTTTTTTTAAATCAGATCACTGAATGCACTTTTAAAAAATTCATTTTTCTTATGCACGGGTGCAATATGCATTTTCCAAAAAGTGGCTATGTTCACAAACTTTTCTGATGGCTTCCTAAATCGAACGCAAAAACCCGCATCTCGATCCATCTTACTCTGCCAATTTGCTTAGGTTTGGCCTATTTTTGTGCTTTATTTCCTCGCCCATAAAGGCTTGTTGACAGTTTGACGGTCTCTTTCTATCCCCAATAAATTTTATTTTATTTTTTTGTACCATTAACTCCTTACTTTAAATAAATTTGAAATAATTTCAATACCTACTTAATTGTTTAGTATTTTAAAAAAGAAATTACCTTAACAAATGATCAAATTTCTAACTACTAATACTAATGAGAATTGAACAACCAAAAAACAATCATAAAAAATTCTAATTTTTTCACAATGGAAATTAATTTAAATTTTTTTTTATATTCCAATGACAAAATTAGTAAAGATAAGACAAAACCTTTTTGCAATTGTTCTGCCCCAAGACAGATCAATTCTCTTATGTACCTTATAAAAAATTTATACAATTGAAATTAGTTTTACATTAATCAAATTTTAGCAAATTGAATCTCTTAATAATAATAATTTTATTTTATTTAATAGTATTAGACTAAGAGCCCGCGACGAATTAATTTCTCTTCCATGAATTCATTTTAGTACTAATTGTCTAAACTTAGCTGCAACTATTTGTCATTGGGTGAGTGACTGTCGGTTGGGTACAAACAAAACCCCCTATATAGAAGCAGTGGCGTAGCGACATACGGGTTTGTTCGGGTTCAAACCCCCCCCCCATTGAAATTTTAAAATTTCTGTAATCTAGAAGAATTGCTCTAATATTCTAATATTAAGATTTTTTCCCTGGTATCTTACGAATGAGTTGAACAGTTGCTTTCTTTTCGTTCCTCAGAACCCCCTCCTTCTCTCTTCCTGTCAGACCTGACGCCGAGGGGGTTTTGGGGGTTGTGACACCCTCCCAAGAATTTTCCCATTCGGCAAATTCGGCATTTTTACGAAAAGAATTTTCCAATTCGGCAATTTTACGATTTTATTAAAGTTAAGTTAAGTTTATTAGTTATTTAAGCAAACATTTAAATTTTCGCAGCGATTCCCATTTTTTGCTCAGTATCACTTATTTATTTTCTTTGTCATTCGGCAAATTACGATTTTAAAATCTTTACGGCAACTCGACTTAAAATAGCCGAAACAGAAAAATCTGGATGAATGACTAATACATTTTTAAATAAAATCAATAATTTATATAAATAAATTATTGTAATTATAATCAATGGAACAAACTTTTTTGGTATATATTTATTATAACATGTTTCGAATGTAAACATTCATCGTCAGATTACCAAAATCAGTGGCGTAGCGACATACGGGTTTATTCGGGTTTAAACCCCCCCATTGAAATTTTAAAGTTTCTGTCTTCTAGAAGAATTGCTCTAATATTCTAATATTAAGATTTTTTCCCTGGAATCTTACGAATGAATTGAACAGTTGCTTTCTTTTCGTTCCACAGAACCCCACCCTCCACTATGTTGTCATAGTGATAGCACACATACTCACTAGCACACATACTCAAAAAGTTGACTGCCAGTTGCATGCCACGATGCGTACTATAAGTAGTACTATCAGAACCACCCCTTAACCTTGGCCCTGTGTTAAGCAATATCGCTCCACCTGCACTCAGACGATCGCATGCTCTCATGCGTGAACATAAAAAGGTAACCAACAACATCACGTTACCCTTGCACGAAGATAACGGTGACCACACTCGTTGTCGATTGAAGTCAAGAAAGCCTCCACATAAAACTGCCAGCAGCCTGCTGGCAACTAATTTTAATATCTTGGATGTCTGGGACACCTTCTGGCATCATCAATACAACTGGCCTTTCTATTACTAACCCGACTTCTACCCAACCTGGTTTCGATCTGCCACGTCATACCTGGACTACACTAAACCGAATAAGAACGAATCATGGACGTTGTGCTGATTCTGTCTACATGTGGGGCATTTCAGAGTCCCCTGAGTGTGACTGTGGCGCTCCACAATAAACCATAAAACACATTGCAACTGTGTGTCCAATTCGACGGTACAATGGCGACATCTCAGACATCCATTTGGCAACTCCCGATGTAGTAGCATGGATAGACTCGCTCGATGTAAACATCTAATATTCAAATGTACTGCCCAATGTTCAAATATTTTACTTTTTACTTTTTTACTAAAAGACGCGCAATCAAATTGAATGTAAGTTTATTTAATGTGTATCCATGCTTTGTTTTAGGTAGATTTCATAGAAGAGTCTACCTATTTTAAGTTTAATTTTTAATGTGTCACAAAAAACCATACGCTAAATAAAAAAAAAATAGTGAAACAATAATTTGGAAAAAATAACAAATATTATGTCAAAGGTAACTTGTTCCACATATTTTTATTTCAAAACTTATGCAAATTTGTAATTTCAATTTAGAATAAACATTTTTTTTTAAATATTTTACTTGCGGCGAATAAAAAATAGTATATGATGCACGGACATAAGCTATTTTGGACTTAATGTGGATGCAACTCCACATACGACCAAAATCTTTAGCTTTACGTCCTAGCATCATAATGTACTATTCTGGCGTCTTTTATTTATGCCCACTGGCCTACTATTTTGTCTACTATTCTTTCTTTATGAGTACATCTGTAGCCCTATTCCTGTACATCGTGACATAGGATTTGAGAAATAAATTACAGCAATTTTTTCATAACTAGCATTCCGTGCCGGAAATAACAAATAACAATTTCGTAGATCGAACAATAGATAAGATCGGACAAAACAAAGTGTCCTGGAAGTTGTTCTAAATACAAAACAAAATTAATTGTGTTAGAATAGTTAAAATGATATCTAACGCCTTGGTATTTTAAGGAATTTGATTAATCAAGAAAATCATTTTTCATCCCTTCCTAGACACAGGTTTGAGGCGAATCAATAGGTAAAGTGTCATTCAGTTTCAAATAAGTTTAAATTTCAAAATCACTAGCACAAAAATTTCTATTTAAAAATAAAGAAAATTATCATTTTTTAAAGTTAATAAAAAATTATTCGAAATTTGCTTTATGAAAGTTAATTAAATTATTGTTTTATATTGCACCAACTCTCACCAAAATATTTTATAAATCCTATAAATCTGGTATTTTTCCATCCTGCTGGAAGTTGGCCAATGTCCAGCCTGTCCCAAAAAAGGAACGAAATGTGATATTTCAAATTACAGACTAATAACCTTACTCCCAGTCCTGTTTAAAATATACGAGCAATATATTAATTCACATATATCCAAATTTTTGGAGGACAACCATTTGATATCATGACAGCCAATACGGTTTTAGAAACAAAAGATCAACAACCGATCTATTGAACTATGTAGCACATCTTTGGAATAGCATACTTGACAAAGGTGGTGAAAAGTACGTAATCGCATTAGACATCACAACAGCATTTGATCGAATCTGGCATGCCAACTTGATCAACAAGCTCGTTGCGTACGGTTTTTATCCCGCAGTTGTGAAGTTGATTCAAAATTTTCTGTCTAACCGATACATCTCGGTATCTATAGATGGCTTTATTTCTGAGTCCAAATTAATTAACGCTGATGTACCCAAGGCTCAGTTTTATCTCCCACTTTATTTTTAATTTATATCAACGAACTGTTGCAAATCACCAATAACCCAATAAATAGTTTTGTAGATGATAGTACACTGCACAAGTCATTCGTCCCCCTATCTTCAAAGGATAAAATGCATGAAGAAATAAATCCAGCCCGGAGAGACGCTGCCATAAATGTAAACGAGGGCCTGAAAAAAGTCGCCGATTGGGGTGACAAAAATTTGGTCAATTTTAATTCCACCAAAACACAGCTATTGATTGTTTCCAGATCAAAGAACGAGTTTCCCAATGATATTTCAATTAATATGTGTAACGACCAAATAGACGAATGTGAAAACATTCGTTTATTAGGAGTCACAATTTCTAATGACTTACTCTGGAACGATCATATCATGGCCATGGCAAAGAGCGCATCAAGAAAACTCGGCCTCCTCAACAGATGTAAAAAATATTTTTCTCCGTTTCAATTACTCCACATTTATAAGTCCTATATTCGTCCCTGCATGGAGTAGTGTTGTCAAGTTTGGGGCGCTGCATCTGTTACCATCTTGGGCCTTTTGGACTCTGTTGAAAAGCGTGCTATACGAATTGTTGGTGATCGAAATTTAACATTAAATCTTGATTCCCTACAACATCGTCGCACTGTTGCTGATCTAGTTGTTTTTTATAAATATCGTCACCAGCAGTGCTCGGATGAAATTAGATCTATAATGCCTCAGACATCTTCTTTTCCTTGTTCAACTCGTCAATCTGTTTCTGCAAATAGTCAAACTGTCGGGATTACTCACTGCCCCAGTAACAAAATGCAAAGGGATTTCTTTGTGCGTACATCGTACAAATGGAATGCTTTGCCTGAATCAATAGTCTCGAGTGTCTTCAATCCACAAAGATTTAAATAAAACGTCCACCAACACCTCAAGATGCATGTTGTTGCGGGACCTATAAGGTCTTAAAAGGTATCTATGTGTTGTTGTGACATATTTTGTAATTCCTACTACACAACACTTTTTACTAAAAAAAAATATTGTAAAAATATTTTTGTTTTGAAATAAAAATTATTCGATATTTGTTTTCTTAAAGTTAATTAAAAATAATTTAAAATAGTTAAAAAAAATCATTAATCTATTTTTTAAAAAATTATTAATTAAAAAAATTAAAATTAAGGAAACACCCGAGTGAAAATAACACGCCGACAAATAAAAAAAATTCGGCGTATTATAGTCTAAAAATATGCATAGTAAAAACAGCCGAAAAGGAACCGAGAACTAGCCCAGGTAGTGAACACAAAGCCGAAAAAACACAACAATGACACCGAAAACAAGCTGACAGTTGATTAAATATGAATCAAAAAAACGCCGATATAACGCTGAAATATTGAAAAAAGGCCCAAACAAAACTGAAATAAGACCGATAAACGGCTGCAAACCGCTTAAATAAGATCAAAATGAAACCATCCCGGCTTCATTTTGGTGTAGTTAAGGGGTTTTTCAGCTTTGTTTCTGCTTTGTTTCGGTTTTGTTTGGGCCTTTTTTTCAATATTTAGACGTTATATCGACGATGTTTCGGCTTATAATTATTCAAATGCCTGCCTGTTTTCGATGTCATTTAGGTATTTCGGCCAAAATTATAATTATTTTTATCGAAAAGAACTCATTTTTAAAACCCTTCAAAATGACATATTTTTTTAAATCCGCCCAAGTTGTTCTTGAGCTATGGGTTCTTGAGCTATGGCTAGTTTTTTAAGCCACGAATTTCATCTATATTCAAAATAATGTATCTCGAGGTCTTAGCTTCAGTGAGTGTATGCACGGCAACGAGAGAAATATTGTTGTCCGTTCCGTGTTCCTGTTGGTAGCAGATTCTTTCATAGACTGAGATGAATTTCATCATGCCTTGTTTTATGCGTGCAATCAAAAGGAAGCCAGTACCAAAATCTCTTCGAGAAGGGTGACCACAACAGTATAGAGAGTGACTATCCAAATCTTGTTCTCCTATTATTGGTTATCCAATTTTTTGCAGAACAACGACATCCATTCTATACCTATTTGACTCACTTGACAAACGAGAACAACAAGACTCAACTCGAAACTTGACTCGAGAACAGCTTGGCGGATTAAAAAACGAATTATAACATTTCAAAGATAAAAGTAAATAATTTATAGTAAAACATAATTGAATTTAAAAATTTTCGGTTGTAATACCACGAGTCATTGAAATTTTTTCGAAAATTTTTTGATTTTACGAATTAAATTATTTAGCAACACTGCGAATCAAAGCGCACAATAAACCACGAGTCCGAAGGACGAGTGGTTTAAGTAGTGGTTTGATTGAGCAGTGTTGCTTAAAAATAATTTAATGAGTAAAATTGAAAAATTTTTGAAAAAATTTCAATGAAGAGTGGTATTTAATGAGATAATTTTTTTTTAGTTATAACTTTGTTTAAAATATAATTATTAGTTTCTAAATAAAATTCATTCTACAAAATATTCAATAATACAAAATTATGTAAAAATGCAATTCACAAATAATAAAAATGTCCGTTTTCATTCACAAATGGTTGCATGTTTATGTTTATTTCTGAAAAATAAATTACAAATTTATAACAGTTATGCGCCTACTAAGATAAAATTATATTTCATTTTGTTAGAAGAAAAAATGACAACAAAGAATTTTCATAACGACAAAGCAAAATTATCGACGACAAGAAGAATTGCCGACAGTTAAAGCAAAGCCTACTGTTTAAATATCATAGTTTGTATGAATGAAAAATAAAATTTCTGACAGCAAAAAAAAAATTATCATAGTAATTGTTATTAAAAATTCAAAATTAAAAAAATAATAAGAGAATTGGAAGGTTGATGTCTCCTTTGTTTCTTATATTTTCTCCCATTATTTCTTAACTTCATTAATTTTCTATAAAAATCCAAACACATGGATTTTGGTGATGCTTTTTGGAAATTATAGAAATTATTTAATGACTCATTATATGTAAATATAAGTCGAAATTTTTTAAAAAATTGTTATAATTTTCAATCTGAGAATCTTAAGATAAGAACGAACCCATCAACGACCTCATCCCGGAAAAAGGCTTCGTTATAAAATAGGAACAGAAAAAAACAACAACAGAGCCGAAAACTAAAACTAAATTTTTCCTAAACGTGAAAACAGACCAGACTACCAAATCAGAACGTAGAACGTGCGCTCTCTGAGAGCCCCTAACAATCTGAAGGCTCTAGGAAGTGAGGCAAATAGGTGTAGAATGGATGTCGTTGCTCTGCAAAAAATTGGATAACCAATAATAGGAGAACAAGATTTGGATAGTCTTTCTCTATACTATTGTGGTCACCCTTGAGATTTTGGTACTGGCTTCCTTTTGATTGCACGCATGAAAGAAGCCATGATGAAATTCATGCCAGTCTATGAAAGAATCTGCTACCAACAGGAACACGGAACGTGCAACAATATTTCTCTCATTGCCGTGCATACACCCACTGAAGCTAAAACCGTCGACGAGAAGGATACTTTCTACTGGAAGAGATTATGAAATCAACATTCGAGTTAATTGCTGCGTAATCTGCTAGTTTATCGAGACATCTCGTAAGGAAATGTGGAGCGTTCCAACAGCCTGCATCTGAATTCGCATGTTAATGGCAAGAGACTGTCTGAGTTTACATTATCAAATATAAATTGAGAATTTGCAGTACATTCTTTCGGCATCGAACGAGTCATAAACAAACGCGGGTCTTACCGAGTGATAACACTCGAAATCAAATTGATCTCATTGCACGTTTATTTTCCAGCGTTCTGGATATGTAATCCTTTAGAGGTGCAATTATTGAAATTGACCACTTCAATGTATGTTCAAAACGAAGGTTGCACGCCTATACCCAGGGATTCTTTAATTCAATTAACGGAAACGTGTTAACATATTATCACTATATAATGCTGGAAATTCAATCACAATTTCTTTAATCTCTTGATCAATATTGTGGACAAAATTGGAACGAAATTCCCTAATTGCGAGGTTATCGTTACCGGTTACTTAAACATCCACAACAAATCGTCGTTATAATTTTCTACAATGACCGACGACAACAACAATGGAAGACTGGCTGAAGTATTTACCACATAACAGAACCTGACGCCAATGATAAAAACTAAAAAGTAGCCAATATGGCTAGCCAAAATGGTTTTCGAAGCAAAAGATCAACAACGGTTTGAACCCCAAAATATCGTTCGAACCGCATACTTGAAATGGTGGTGAAACGTACGTTATCGCATTAGATCTTTCCAAAGCATTTCATTAAATATGGCATATCAACCTGGTCAATAAGCTCGTTGCGTACAGTTTTCACCCCGCAATCGTGAAGCTAATCCAGGAGGATTATTTGGTTAATTTACTTAATCCGTAAAACAAGACCCTTTAAAGTGTTTGAAAAGCTTGGAATCAAAGATCGTATCAAATTTTGGCCCAGGAGCGGTGCAAATGAACACAAGGTCAAAGACTGCTATAACGAATCCAAGTGTTCCCATGATTTGTACGGAAAGAAATTTGTCAAAAGTAAAACACACTACCGGCAACCGAAATTGCGCAGCGGTTAAGGGGGCATTACAACATGAACTTTGATGACATTGATTCAACCCAATCTAGATCACAGAAGGATTGCACATGATCTATTATCCGAAACGGTGCGGGAAAGTTGGGCGGATTTTGCTATTTTAACTAAGCCGTACAAAACTATACCAAATGATTGGCGCAGCTATTTGAAGATTTGGGAAGTGGCCTTTGACAAACGAGCTGATAAAGACAAAATACACTTCGTGAGAGGGAAGATATATAAGATATATCTATACAGTTACACTCGGTCAATAAAGAGATTTAGTGTTTAGTGCATTGTAAGGTCAATAATTGGTCTAACATTTGTAAGTAGTTTTTTAACCGGAGGAGAAACAAAATTGAAAGTTAGCGAACGATAGACCAACAGTGATCATAACGTCACATGGTGTGTTATCGTCCTAAAAAAGGATCGATTATTAAAGCCTTGAAAGATATTATTGGATGGAGTACAAAATTGTTTGATTTAAACATTTTTATTGGAGGCGAATAAAGATCTGTGGGGACAGTGTCGTCATGAAAAAATTGAAGCAAAGACCGTTTACAAGCTCCAACAAAATCAAAATTTACTGAAAATGCTAACCGCCTTTTTCCCACATGAGCGAGACACAGTTGATATTTTTGTATCAGCGGTATATATGGATGAGTATGTACTAAACGTTATGAAACAGGAAGTGTTGGAATCAGTTTGTAGAACTGAAAATAAAATTACTCCTGGTGCTGAAAGCATTCTGAACGTTTAGTATAAAATGACAGTTTATGCAAAACGATTTTGTTTGATACGCCTGTTTGAAAGAAGGGATGTTTCCGCCAGAGTGGAACCATCAACGTCTATCGATTTTTTAAAAGGAAACTTGAAACCAGAAAAATAGTCTTCATACTACCCAATCTGTATAGTAGATAAATCTAGTAAATTTTTAGAAGGAATAATAATTTGATCATTCGAACAAGCTTTGAAGATAAACAGCACCAATACAGTTTTAGGAAAGCTCGCTCAGCGGTTGACACAATAAAGTTTGTGATTGGCGGATCTAGAGGACAAACAGTAGCAGGAAAAAGGATGAACAAAAAAGCACTGTTTTAACTTAACATATTAAGAAGTGACACAGGCAGATGGTCTTATATTACATCAAGAGCTCTGATGTGTAGAAGTTCCTGGGTGCATCGAAGAAATCGTAACCGATTGTTTTTGCAACAGAATGTTGAAATATTATAGCGACGATGGTTTTAAAGCGTATAAAATTACTAGTGAGGCACATAATCAGTAAAGTCTAGGTTCAGTACCGTGGAACTTACTGTGAGATGGTGTTTTCAAGCTGCAATATAAGCCAAATAGCTATTTCAGCTTCAAGCTGTTAAGTTTTTGAAAATGGAAGGTCCTACGCCTCAGAAGAGCTCGGAAGCTAGCTCCGACCAAGGACCATCACAAAAATTTCGACGAGAGGTGTGACTCCTTTGCTTTTGTGTAAAAAAGCAGCTATCACTGGCCTTACTGCTTCATACCCTACTGGTTATTGCTGGTATTGAAAGAAATCCTGAACCAACTAAAACATGGCACTGTGCAATATGTAAAATCATTTTCAGGATAATATCATTTTAAGGAGAAACTGATAATAACTGTGATTATAGAATTATAATACTGGATAGAGAGTAGGAAAAAGGTGGTGGCCTGCCTTTTTCATCCACAAAACCATTCGTACTCCCTAGCTCGACTTTTGCTACGTTTGTGTTCCATAACTAACTAATTTATTAATGTTCTTATTCTTTCCCGAAATTCTAGAGTAAGCTGGATCTGCCTTCTGGATGTCATCTCTTTGAGTGGAAATTACACAAGCTTCTTGTGAGAAGTTTGGTTTAACTTTTTTTATTCCACTCGCTAGAATGAGGCGAGATCGAGGTTTATTAAAAATTTCTCTAAATTGTGTATTCTCGTAGACGTAATAAGATTATAGAACCAACCAAAAATGTTGAGGTAACGCTACATAATCAATATTTATATTCCACTAGTAAGCAGTTATAATACAGGTTTTGAACCGTCCATAGGACATTTATTTTACAGCAAAGACTATCTAATTCTCAAAGATGTAAATGGACACCACGACCTATGACACTCACCTATAACGTCGATTAACGAGGCGAAAACATTGCTGATCAAAACGATGGCTCCAACTTTCGAGTTCTCATTGAACCACAACCAACAAGGGTAACAAATAACTCCTACTCTTCTTCAGATGTCACACTTGCCAACATGCCACTACTGCCAAGCTAAATAGAAAACTGAAAGTGCACTGGGATCAGACCATATACCGATCAAAATCAACTTAAGCCGTTCCATAAATGAAATTAACTTCGAAAAGAGGACCTATATTAATTTTAAACAAAGCTGAATGAGTTAATTTTATAAATTTAACTGTAATGGAATTCTGTTAGTAATTTTTACCACCAGGATCTTACTGCCTCTTAATGCCTTAGTACGCTTTTTCTACGAGAATACACAATTTAGAGAAATTGTGGAATAAAATGAGGGAAATTGGTGGAATAAAAAAAGTTAAACCAAACTTCTCACAAGGAGCTTGTGTGATTTCCACTCAAAGAGATGACATCCAGAAGGCAGATCCAGCTTACTCTAGAATTTAGAGAACATCATAATTTCCGAAGCAGAAATTGAGAATGCTATAAAAAAAACTAAGCCATCTAAAGCTATTGGACCCGATCTCTAAATACTCTCCAGATACCAAATATCTGGAAAACGGCCAGAATAAGCACCATCTTAAAACCTGGAAAACACGAAGAAAAAAGAGAATCTTATAGACCGATCTCCAACCTTTAATCAGTTGCAAAACATTATATAAATTTTGCAAATTAGCGTTACACAAACATGTCTTTAGGATAGCACATAGTATAACTGCTACTCTTCACAGAATCCAAAACCAAATCAGCGATGGTGTGAACCAAAAACAACCCTGTGCTAGAACAATTTTAGTTGCATTCAACCTATCAAAACCATTCAACACAACATCTACTACTAAATGACATATTTAAAACTAATCAACCAGGTTTAAAAAAACACTGGTTGTGAATCCGAGACTGTTGGGGTAACATTCGACTTACTGCTTAAATTCAATGCTCATGCTCAACAGGTGAACTTGATAGTAAAACACAGGAATAATGCACTGACGACACTAGTTCGTATTTCATGGAGCAAGGATACAAACACAATAATAACAGCATATAAAACAAGAGTAAGACCTTTTTCAAACTACGTTGCACCCAAATGAATACCTCAAGCTTGTAAGTTAAAAATAACACAAAACACAGCCTATAGCGCACCGCAACCAGATGTCATTTGAAGACCGAACGAGATCACTTACACGGGAAATGTAACAAATTGGCGGTCTGTGAACATAACGAAATGCTGACCAAACAATATCTAGATGGGCCTGTCACAAAGAGTAATATCCCTGCAGTGACACCTTATCCATGAGTAATGACTATACTCCCTAGAGACATTTAACATATTTTATACATGAATCACAATCGAGATTTACAATAAGTAAATGAAGTAAAATCAATTGACAAACAGTCTTTACAATTTTATAATTTTGACGACGTGAACAGCAAAACAACAATTTTTTGGATTAAAAAGATTAAATTCTTGCACACATAAGGAAAGCATAAATAAATTTAAATGCTTCATGCCTTAATGTGATAATGGTTTGAGAAATGAGCCTAAAGCAAAAGCTTTCTGATATTAAAGATAATATAATAATAGAAGTAACAACGTTTTTTACGAATAAACCAATTATTGCAAAATTCAAGCAATTAATTATTATACCTATATAATCACCAAAACCACGACTTTTTTGGTATTCCCGCTTATCAAAATAATAGAATTTTTCGAAATAATTTCCGATAGCCACATCAACAATTTTTCCCAAAAGAATTTGGATCTATAATCCAATCCAACTCATAATTCTATTATAATTCTATTTATATTTATAAACAACATACCTAATAATATCAGCTGTCTAAAAAATCGGGAATTACCCCACTTTATTTAAACTTATTGTAGTATGAAACGAACACACGTCTATAGGGTCCCAAATTAAAATAACGACTGATATTTTATTATTTGAATTTGAACCAGTTTTTAAAAAATCATCCTAAATGAACAATGATACATTTATTTTGTCAAAATTTATAATGTCAATATTATTGGTGTAATATCGGCTTGTTTAAGCTGCAGATAAATTTAATATTATTACTTCATCGGTCCTTTTTCGAGTTATTATCGGCTTTTTACTAATATTTGGGTGTCTTTTCGGCTGCTGTTTTAAAATGAAAATATTATCGGTCCACTTTCGTTGTCCAAACATTTAAATAAGAATATGTCGACGTCTTTTCGAACTGTTAATGGCCTCTAGTAATATTTAGGTGTCTTTTCGACAATAAATCGGCTTTTTGTCTTCTTTTCAGCGTCTTTTCGGCCTATATTTTTTCACTCGGGGCATTAAAATGAAGTATCTATTATTGTAATGAATTATTAATAAAACTAATTAATTGGTTTGTTTATTGGGTTAAACTATTAAGTCTTATAAAATAATCCTTGACCCCCCCAATGGAAAATTCTGGCTACGCCACTGTATAGAAGCCTAATTCATTTTTTAGCACAGTAAAACTCATGAAATTGTAGCGCCATTTTGAAATTAAAACTCAATATGAAAAAAATTCAAAAAATTGCCATAACGCCATCTGGAAAAATAAAACTCCATATAAAAACAATTCAAAAAAATTTAACCAAAAACACTAATCCAATTTTTTGCATATGGCAATGTTCATTGTGTATTGCAAATGGCGTGAACCTGTAGGGCTATGATTAAGGAGGTTTTGGTACACATCCTAGTCAAAATTAGTTTAAAAAAACCTTATCATGAAGACCCTAATATTTTGATAAGTATAGATATGTCATATGGCTGCCCAACTAGCAAACTTACTTCTCAATATTGAGTTATGCTAATTCCTAATTATTACTAGCAAATTTTGGATAATTTGCAAAAATATAACCGACATTGAATTTCTAAACTCTTAAAAAATTAAATCAACATCAGTTTTGATTTTTGAATGAAAATAATTAACACAGATACGTTTTTAGAAATAGGCAAAAATTATGGTCAATTCCACAATGGGATTTCAGAAAACAAACCGCATTTATTAGTTATGGTGGTTATTTAAGGTTATTTAAGTTTAAAATGATTCATTCTAACTAACTGTAAATTAAAGTTTTTTAAATTTTCATATATTTTTAATTTACTAAAAAATTGTCTTAAATACATTTAAATAAGCTGATTAATTTTCAAAATATTTTAGTTTCAAAACCGCAAATAAAAATTGCCGTTATTACAAAAAAAAATTTTCAAATGACATTTCAATTTCAAATATTGCCGACAGCTTATCAAATAAAAATTAATATTTAATGTTGATTCAGCGCAATGAAATAATTTTGCTACCTACTAATCATCGGAATAAAATAGTTTATTCCAGAATAAAAAATATGGAGGGGTTGAAATCTCACAGCTCTGAGATATCAAGACTTCGGTCTGGGTTAAGGATTTTAATAGTTTTCGGCAAAAAACTTTTATGAGGACATGGTTTTTAGTTTTTTGGGCTGCGATGTATATCAAACAAAACTCTTTGTTAAAGTACAAATATTTTCTTATCTCTGTTTAGATATGTATTACAAAACTAACACGAAACATCAATACGTTGCCGGAAAATTATAACAGATCATAAATTAACATAATTTAGTGAAAAGATGATACACTCAGCAAACTACTCAAAAACCTCTGCATTTAGCGTTTCGAGAAAATATTAATCACAAATTCATATTTCTTTCACAACTCCAAAAATATTGTAAAAATTAAATAATATCAAACTTTTTTCAAAATTCTAAAAATATTCCAAAAATTATTACAAAATCAAAAATTGAAACTTTTTTCAAAATTCCAAAATAATAAAATCAAAAATTATACATTTTTCAAATTTCTAAAAATATTCCAAAAATTCTTACAAAATCAAAAACTAAAACTTTTTTCAAAATTCTAAAAATATTGCAAAAATTATTACAAAATCAAAAATACAAACTTTTTTCAAAATTTCAAAAACTATAACAAATTCAAAAATTTCCATGTCCAATTTCATTTTCAATTACATTTACGTCATAAAAACAGCTACATTTTTTTTGACACACTTGACAACTTTTGACACACTTTACAACATTTTTTTGACAAACTTATAATGCCATAATCTAGATCTTGAGCTCACATACCAAACCCGACCATCAAAATTTTTCCAAATTCAATGTTCCTACTCGTAATCACTTAAAATGAACGTTTTTTAAGCAAAAAATATGCAAATTTCCTTGTTTTGACACACTTGACGATTTTTTTGACACACTTCCGGTACAGTTATCGAACACATCGTCCTTTCGGCTCTTCCCATTGCGTAAACCTATTTTTAGAAAAAAAAAATTTTGAAATCCGTCTAGCGGTTTTCTAGATTTCGTCGGTTGTGACGGCCGGACGGACAGACGGCCGACAGACAGACACACATTTTTTTTTTGCTTTTTTAGAATCAGTAGGTCCTAAAACGTCGAGAAATGCCAAAAAAGTGGGGGTAAGAATTTCACTTTGAGCTCATGAATGTAATACTTAGGTCTTTCAGACCTATGGCCTTGTTGTTGTAAAATTACCAAATACATAAATACTGACTATTAGTAATATTTGGTTTTTTTGGAAAAAGTTAAAATTGTTGAACCCTAAATGGAGAGGTTTTGCTTCTGCCAAGACCTATAAAAAAATCTTTAACACTGACAGAACCTTGAGATCGGCCCCCTCTTTATCTATTTATGAAGTGTCCAATATGGAAAGATCTTGTATTTAGAAGAATGTTTGAAATCAGAATATTTATAAGATCTTCACGTAAGAAAAATTATAAATAAGATAAGAGGCAAAAAGCATATTTGTTTAATAGTGTATTCTTTCGGCTGTACCGAGTTTAGAGTTTTTTCTTTAAACTTCAAATTTTAAACGTCAAAATTTGTGCATGTAAAATAATCAAAATTTATTGATTTTCCTTGCAAATTTGGTTATGTTGATTGCAATTAAAAGTGAATTTTTGAAAACAACAATTAATTAAATAGTTAATTGTGTTGTGCTCTTAAGTTTTAATGCATTAGGGATACTGAAATAATAAAATCGCATTAAAATATGGAAATTAAATCAACCTTCAGGTATATTATTATTATGATTATTTTTCATTTATTTAGGTTTATTTACAAAAATTTTTTACAAAATCTAACAGTATCAAATATATACAATCATAAAATAGTTAGTTTTTGTAAAAAAAATTTGTAAATAAACCGAAATAAATGAATAATGATCATAATAATAATATACCTGAAGGTTGATTTAATTTCCATACCTTAATGCGATTTTATTATTTCAGTATCCCTAATGCATTAAAAACTTAAGAGCACAACACAATTAACAATTTAATTAATTATTGTTTTCAAAAATTCACTTTTAAAACACTTTTAATTGCAATCAAAATAAGCAAATTTGCAAGGAAAATCAATCAATTTT
The DNA here is from genome assembly GCA_963693315.1 of Diogma glabrata. Taxonomy (NCBI): domain Eukaryota; kingdom Metazoa; phylum Arthropoda; class Insecta; order Diptera; family Cylindrotomidae; genus Diogma; species Diogma glabrata. The sequence continues at coordinate 179,937,447 of OY856187.1, forward strand.
GATTATTTTACATGCACAAATTAAAACAGCTGGTTTGAGCTTGCCAAAATATTTTCGGGAAAAAAACTCTATAAACAAAATATCAAAATTTTTAAATTGTCTCCGCAAAGAACCAAAAAAAAATCAGTACAATTACAAGTTAAAAAGATCACTTGGATTCTGCTCTAGTTTTTCATTACAAATATTAACCCAGATTGATTGTGATTGGTTGATTTTTTATTCACAAAATAGTATTTTCAAAATATTCATACCTGTTATTCAAAAAAAAATCATCCCGAATATGATTAACAAACAAAAATCACAAAAAAAATTCAGTACAACTTCTACACCACAAATTTCTACGATGCTATTTTGTTGTAATCGGTGTGGACAAAATAACAATTCTGTTTCCAAAAGAATACGATCGAATTGATTTTGTGATTTTTGTTTTTGAGTTGAAATTTCATCACCACTCACCAGTTATCTCCTTAAGTTGAATGTATCAGCAACCATCGCACCTTGATTTAAACAAAATCTTGAACTAAAATCGATGTTGTGACCATCTCTCCAGTAGTATAGGAAAACGTCTTTCAAGTTCATAGAACATACAGTTATTCGTTCAACACTATCGTAGTTAGAGTATCAAAAACAGTAAAAATAAAAATAAAAACTGCACTAGAATTGAAATGAAATAAAAACAAATATTTTTATACCTTAAGCACAAACGTTGCGAGGCTGAAATCATACAAGAGGAAAATGTTTCATTTTTGTAAAGTTACAAACTGGTCCTGTTTCTAAAACATTTAATAAACACAAAAATACATATTTTAGTTTGTTTGAATGCAACACCATATTGCAAAACACACAAATTATTTTAATACCATTTTATTTTTGTTCATTCTTTTTCACGAAAAATTAACTTTTCTGATTTACACTTAAAACGGTGATTAAAAGTACAAACGTGGTGCGTTTCATAGCTATCGTTATACAATATACTATTTCATTACAACTAATTAACTAATCAAATAAGTTATTGTTTGACGGTTGAGCTTTCTAATTATCCCACGTGCAATGTGCATAAGGTTTTAATTATTATGAACAGTTAAAATGCACTGATAAAAACAAATTCACTATATTTAATCACAGATAAACATAACATAAAATTTGTTGACTTTAAGACCACAATGTTGCCCTTCACTAGGCAGCTAACATTTTTATTTATCAAGTTAGGTACCAGATGAAGGACCGAAATGTAGCCAAAAACATAAAAATTTAATAATTCCACAATTTCACTATTTCTATCACAATTGGAAATAAAAGCGAAATGTACATTTAATGTTGTTAAAATAACATTTAATGTTGTTTTATATTTTAATAATACTTCCTAAACTATTGTTATATCACAACTAAACTAAAAATGAAAAAACTTGTCCTTTTATATATTATAATGATAAGGCATACAGGAAATTGATAAAAAAACCATGTTTGTGTAATTATAATTGAAATGAACACTTGTGATTTTATTATTATCACAACTAAACAGATGTATTGGATTTGCATCTCATTGTTGGTCCATTTCCAGTAAGTTTATTATTATTGTTTTTATGTTTAATTTATAAATTTAACAGGAATTTTTTCGGTTATTTATAAATTTTCCAATTTTAAACTAAATAAAAATTAATAGATTTCAAATTTACTAGTAAAATTGTTATAAATAAATATAGAAATTTAATTATAAAATTGATTTGGTGTAAATACTAAAAAAACGATAAATAATTTTTCTGTGCAAAATCAATAAAAAATTTTACAAAGGGTAAAATTTCATTATTATGATTAGCTTTGAACTTTTGTATGAAATCTCTGCTTCACGACCTCAACACTTGCAGAAGCACAAAGTTAGTAGATCAGTATTACCTGATTAATTGAAAAAGAGAACCAAGCAAATTCCCGTTTGTGATTCATATAAAGTGTTTATTAGTTGATGCACAATATTGGAATACAAAAACTTATACTATACTCTTGAAAAAACTATACTCTTGAAAAAAATTATGAAGTTGAAAGTTTTTCTGTTTAATTTATCCACGATAAATCCACGACTTGAGTCGTAAGAAATTCATTGACATGGGACTTATTAGAGTGATAATTTTTAGACGAGAAATAAATTTAAAAGCAAAATCAACACACGGCAACATGATGAAAGTAATAGAAATTAGAAAGCCTAAAAGATGGTAACCTTTTCTACTCCAAACATTCATACGCCATGCTAGTAAATATATTCTTGATTAAAAAACGCATTAGACGTGCATTCAACAAACGAATTGCTATGGGTTGGTCTGTACTAGACATGCAAATAAAATGATTATCATGCTCAAAGCTTTTAACAATTCCCCCTGCAGTTTACATGATCAGTACACTTAAATGAGTAATAAATTTTTCAAGGTACAGTCCAAAATGTGGCAAATACAGTGTAATTATCTTAACATCCTAAGCCGATCTAGTTCCAAAATAGTTTTAGCTTAGTTTACCCGCAAAAATAAAATCAAAATGGTATTGCATTCTGTCTATAAATTTGCGTTATTTGATTTCCCCTTAAGCAAAAATAAAAAGTCAGGCAAGTGCGGATATAATTCGCTCGCTGAGGGTTCCGTGTATATAATATTTGAGAAAAAAAACAGTTTTTGTTAGTATAGTTTCACGTTTATTTGAAATTATAACCATTAAAAAAAAATTTTAGTATCGATTTAGCAAAATCCCTACGCCCGTGAGTTTTTTTAAATTTTTTCTTTTGTATTGTTCGTGGATAAGGGGGGGGGGGGGCAAACAAAAATTTTACAGTTTTGAAAATAAGTCGAAAACTGTGCTTTCAAAAATTACAAAAATTACTGTTTTGCACTACAAAGAAAAATCACCTTTTATATGACACCACATGACATGGTCAAAAATTATTTGTTTTCAAGATTTCTAATTTAAACTCCCTCCATGAACATTTGAAATTATAACAACCAAAAAAATTTCGTTTCGATTTAGCAGAATCCCTACACCCATGAATTTTGTTAAATTTTTTCTTTTGTAATATTCGTAGATAAGGTCGCGGACCAAAAAAATTTTACATTTTTGAAAATAAGTTGAAAACTGTGCTTTCAAAAATTACAAAAAAACGGTTTTGCACTACAACAAAAAATCACCTTTCAAATGACACCCCACATGACATGATCAAAAATAATTATTTTCAAAATTTCTACTTTAAACCCCCTCCAATGAACATTTGAAATTAAAACAACCAAAACAAAATTTTCGTTTCGATTTAGCGAAATCCCTACACTTGTAAATTTTTTTAAATTTTTTCTTTTGAAATGTTCGTAGATAACGGACAAAAAAAAATTTTACGTTTTGAAAATAAGTTGAAAAATGTGCTTTCAAAAATTACAAAAACACTGTTTTGCACTCCAAAAAAATCACCTTTCATATGACACTTCACATGCCATGTTCAAAAATAATTTTTTTTCAAAATTTCTACTTTAAACCTCCAATAAACATTTGAAATTATAACTACCAAAAAAAAATTTTCGTTTCGATTTAGCAAAACCCCTACACCTACGAATTTTTTTAAAATTTTCTTTTGCAATGTTCGTAGATAAGGGGGGGACAAAAAGATGTTTACATTTTTAAAAATAAATCGAAAACTGTGCTTTCAAAAATTAAAAGAAAAAACTGTTTTGCACTACCAAAAAAAATCACATGCCAATATGTCATGATCAAAAAATAATTAAATTATAACAAACAACCAAAAAAAATTTTGGTTTCGATTTAGCAAAATCCCTACACATGTGAATTTTTTTAAATTTTATCTTTTGTAATGTTCGTAGATAAGGGGGGGGACAAAAAAAAATTTTACATTTTGAAAATAAGTCGAAAACTGTGCTTTCAAAAATTACAAAAAAAAACAGTTTTCACAAAAGAAAAACCCTAAAAACGTATTAAAGTATCCAATCTTGAAATTGTTTCTTTAAAACAAACAACAAAATCTGCATGTATTTGGAATTTTTTAAAATAGGATGAGTTTGTCGAAAAAACAAAGCATAATGCGGTGTCTAAACTCAAATAAACAGCTATCGTAGATAGCAGCAACAATAATCACTGATTCCTAAGAAATAGCATTTAAAACAGATAAAAGTAGATTTTCGAACAATGCTTAGAAAATTTGTGAACGGCATCAAAGAAGTTTGGCATAATGAACTTAACAGTCTACCAGTTCATGAAAATAAGTTTCATTGTAAGATTGATGTTAGTTTTTTAAATGTAAGATCTCTAACCAAGTAAACCAAAATTTTGTTTGTACTGTACTATAGGGTTTTATTTCTTGTAAGCACTTAAGACCTCTGAAGTCTCTTGGATTATTAGCTCAAAACGCTTACTCTGTTTTTCTTCCTCCGACCTAAGAGTCTACTCTTGTGGTGTAATTACAGCTAATTTTATTTGGTAAACTTTTGTTATCCTAATCATTGCGATTAGCACCTTGCCACATCACTCCATATTACGATTATTCACATGGAGGAGATTAGTAGAGTGTACAAACAATAAATTCCTTTCTAGATGGACTATGATATAGCAGCGAACTTAAGAACTTTCTGTTTAAATTATAGTATTTTCTCATTACTGATGTTTGTTATCTTCAAACTCACTAATATTCATGTTTCCTCTATATTTATCTGTCTAACATGTTTTCTCTATCTTTCGATAATTATTTTTTTATATTAAAAATTAACTTTCAACTATTATGTTTTGAAAAATGGTGTGAGTCCAGCTAAACTATATAAAAAGTAACATTTAAAGTAAAAATTGTTTGTTTTAATTTAACTTATTAATTAATTTGTGATAAGTAAAGTAAAGAAATGTACACTAAAACATAAAAATTTCCGAACAAGAAACAAAAATACAAGATATAAAATATATGGGGCATTCTTTTACAAATCAATAAGATTTTGACAAAATCTGACCGACACATTTTTGATGTGGCTGAAATTTTTTTTATGGTCTTATATCGAAATGATCAACAAATTCCTATTGTTACAAACAAATAAAATGTTAAAATCGATCTTTTGTCATTGCCTCACCCACGAAATGAGGTTTTAGTATGACCATCGTATTTTACGTTCAATTTTCTATAAAAATCGTATTTTAAAAAATGTGTCGGTCAGAAAGGAGTTCGGTTTGTAAAAGAGTTCGATTCAATGACCCATATGCAAAACAACAACAACTATATAAAGTTAAATTCGACACTGAAAAAAAAATTGAAGTTCATGATCGTTCATGACCTCATCTCGAAGTTGGCAGTTGATTATTCATAGAAAGAAAAATTATTTGCAAACAATTTCACTGTGAGTGGGACAACTACACGATAACATTTTCCTAACAACAGAATGAGGTTTATTTAAAATATAAAGTGTTATATCCAATATAACACTAGTTGAATAAAGATAATAACTATTGCAATGAAAAAAATTTTCTTTGGCCTTATATCATGAATTTTTCATTTTAAAGTTTAAGTATTTGAGATTTGAGAGACACACGGGTGAGGTGCTATGACCTGAATTGGTCCAATCACCAATAGCATGAAGGCTGGGCGGACTCTTCCCTCAGCAGCTGATCGGGCTGCGTTGGAAGATGTCCCTTAGTATCATCCATGGGGAACTGGACAACTCAGGCCATAGGGAAGCTAATATTACCGGGAGGGGTCTCTAACGTTAGGCAATATTAGCTCGAGTCGGATCCCGAAGACACCGTGAACCCGAGGTATGGCCAGGTGATATATTTTATTTTCAAATAAATATTTCGTGTGATTGTCTCAACTTCATCGATTTATAATTCTAGAGTTGTTGAAGCAATTTCGTAGTTTGATTCGCCATATGTGACCGCACGGTGAGGTTGAGACAATTGTATTTCGATTGGAAATAGGACATGTTTTTTTCAGTGAAGATTTTATTAAGATTTTTATCTATACGATAACCAATGATCTTAGCCATTATGTAGTTTAGAATTATAAGTCACTAGAACTGAATGTATTCAATTGAATAGAATGAAACATAAATTGCTTTGAAAAGCGAAAAATCCTTATAACAAATGTTTTATCTCAATTCCAGTTCGGAGATCGAACCGCCGACCTTCTGATCAGAGTTTATGGTTTACCATTTAACCCACTCGACCACTCAATTTTATTAAGAGTTTTATCTATCTACACCATAGCACTGAATCTAACCATTATGTAGTTTAGAATAATAAATGTTGAATGGAAGTCTAGTACTTAAAATTTCCGATTTGTGTGTTTAATTTCGTTAGGTGTAAATAAAAAAGAATGCATTGTGAATGTATCTGAAGTAATAAAAGAAAAAAGAATAGAATACAAATAATTAATAAAAGAACGTTTTTTGTCAAATTTAGAAAAATCACAAAATGGGACTTGAGACTTGGGACTTTGGACTTGTGACTGGGGAATTGGGACTTAGGTCTTGGGACTTGGGACTTGGAACTTGGAACTTGGGAAGTGGGACTTGAGACTTAGCACTTGGGACTTGGGATTTGGGACTTTGGAATTGGGATTCGGGACTTGGGACTTGGACTCAATTAATTGAACTAACTCAAATTCCAATTATGTTATCTCTTAAATTTAGCTCTAGCTATATTGTAATATAAAATATATATCTATTATACCACAAATATTGTATATATTATATATTTAATTGTATATTTGCTCGGACCGTCTGACCATAGATAATAACTACATTTTCAAGTTATGATAAAAATTGGTGTTTTAACCTAAAACTAGATACAAACATACTAAATCAAAAATCTACGTGAACTCAATTGATTTCTTGTTTACAGTATTCTAAACTTATGAAAAAAACAACAAAAATCATTGCTGATTCCACAAAGGAAGTAAAATTGACCACATTTAAACTGATAAACGAATTAATGAACTACAAATACATTTATAATTTTGAAAACATGAAAATAATGCTAAAACTCTCAACACGTAATCACAGATGTTTTCATTCGGAAATTACCAGTTTTGTGGTTAAAGAACGAAAACGAAAGAATAATTTATTGGGAAAGTAAACAATGCAAAACAATTCTACATATTTGGTTTAAGATAAAAATCGAAAATACATCTATATATTAATTATAATTACGATTACAATATCGAAAAATTTCTCTGAAATTAGATATTAACAGTTCAATATAAATTATCTATTTGAATTTTAGAATTAAATTCAGAGAATTAATTATGTAGATTTAATTTTATGAGATCAGCTTTTTTTATTATTTGAATTTTTTATGACTCAGTTGAGATGCGTTTTTTGGAGTGTTATCGAATCGCGATTTCCAACTGGTCATACTCTGTTTTATAAATACTACCGTCGATTAAAGCAAAGCTTTCGAAATACCTATATAGTACATAAAACTTTTAGTTAGCGAGAAATTGGCTATTTAAATTTATCAGTGATAATTTTACTTTTTTATAGTTATATTGCTTAGTATTTTCAACTTTTACAGTTTGCACAGTTATGCGGTAGCCAGCTTCTCTTTAAACATCTCTTTGTCAACATAAACTACCTCTGTTGATCAACAGAAACCTCATTTGATGTTTCAAGAGGGAGTTCTGATAGTATTTATCAGTCAACTAAAACCATGAGCAGAGCGCAAACATAATTTGGCCAAAACACTGGGCAACCTCGACTAGGAGGTCGCGAAGGAAATAAAATCTTTTGATTTCTCGATAACTATAAACTGCGATTCAAATTACTAATGCAATTTCGGAAGCTGTTACATTACTTGTCATCAATGGTTTATTTCATTTTTTGATATATTTAAAACCGTACTGCACTTTGATTTTTCTGCACTTTGTAAATATTTGTAAGTTTAATTAACTTTCCATTTCTCCTATTCCATTCTATCATTATTTTATAAAAAAAAATTAATTATTCAAAACTATTTAAATTACGAATTTTTTCAATTATTTTAATTAACAAAATAATTTATAATTTTCCGCGGCACATTAATTAAACATAGTAAAATCAATGGCATGCCAAATAAACATTACATAATATCGTTTTTAAAATCATGTGGATAGCCTTTATTATATAAAACGTCAACTTAATTTATTTTTTCCGATCTTTCCACATTAAGAAATTACAAGCAAATGTGAGTTTATGTATTAACAATCAAACGACATTTTAATTATTTACAAATAAAATCAATAAAAATCACAATTTTTTTCTATTTAATAGTTCATGTGCTGAAATCATAATATTATTACCGCATTTTCTATTTACTATATAACCTACATGATGCACAACAACAAAAAACAAAGAAAAATCACATTGAATTTTCTTCACCCACATTAAAAATTAACCAAGTTCATGTTTATATTTTAAATTCACCATAAAAATATTATGCATTATCCGGTTAATACTTTTTAATTCGAATAAATTTTCTTAACATAATTTTCCTTAATCAGTCATAGTTTTTCCGCAACTAAAGTAAAATAAAAGAAAAATGAAAATGAACTTGCCCGATAGAATAGAATGAAAAAGTTGTATATAAATATTTTGCTTGTATATAAATATAAAAGTATATGTACAAACCTAACCTATATATTTTAGGTTACAGTAAAAAGATAAAATATTGAAGCTTTTTTGTGAAAATTCCTGAAAGCTTTAAAATTTTATCAGAAAGGAAGCGAGGAAAGTGGAAAAGAAAATCGAACAACTCGATTCGATATCGGGTTGTATTATTATTTCTTCAGTCTACGATGTATTATTCTGACTATTATAACTTTACTGTTAGTTATTCAGTAAAAATGCTACATATTACAACAGTATAATTTCACATTTAATTTTTATAAGACTCTTCTTGTAGACAATATCAACTACAGTCCTAATAAAATAAACCCAAAACTTCTTTTAAATTTACACTGTAACTTGTTTGCACTTTGTTTCTCTTCTAATATTAGGTGCGTTCGATTTGACTGAAACAACTGAAAAAACAACAACAATTGCATTTAATTTTTCAGTTGCCTCAGTTGTTTCAGTCAAATCGAACACGGCTATTATATGTATCTGCAATTCAATTTCACGGAAATTTAACAACGTCTTGACTTGACAGTTGGCCCCTCTTAATATGGATTACATTTTATTTATAGAAAAATAAAAAATACTACTTCTCATAGGTTTTTTTCGACCTCGGTCTTCGCAGGGTGCTCTTGAATTTTTGTGAGTTTATCACGTAGAGTTCATTCTGACGAGTAATAGTAGATAAACTACTTAATCGATTTGCATAAGTGATATGTCGTTTAATAGGTAGTGGAAAGTAGAAGTTAAAATTTAGCACTGTTATTTTTTTTTATTAGTTTTAAGCTTCTTCTATACCTAACTAACTGTGAAAGTTTAGGTTTAACGTTATGTGTTGTTTTAAAGATAAAATTTTTTGCGTATACGATGCTCTAAGAATAATTTTATTTTGTTCTAAAGGAAAATTATAAAAGTGGAGTGATAAAGTTACAGAATAAGTCAAATAAGCTATATTTTGAATTGTTTGAAGCAATGCAATCTATCTGAAAAAAAATATTGCTCATCCCATATTTTGTTTTATCTTTTTTTTTGACCATTCTCTATCTAAATAGTCAATAATGGGTGTATGTCTGTGGTTGGGTGGGTGACAAAACCGCATAGGATCTTGATGAAACTTTTTTATATGATCCAAGTTAACTTGAAAATGGAAGATCTGGATTCATTTCAAAATTGGACAAACTGGCAGGGGGTCTCCCTGCACCAACACCTGTAAGTTTGAATCATCAATAACTTTGAATCCTGGTTTCAATCTTATTGAAACTTGGTATAAGGTTTTAGTACTGTTTCCAATATTTCTGCATACAAACTTCCAGTTTGTCACTTCCGGTTAGAAAGTTTTTTTTGAAGTGTTTATCCCTACTGTAGCCTACAGTTTCAAATCGATTTTCATGAAACGTTGGTAAAAGTTTTCAATCAATATGAGAAAGATTTCATTAGCTGTTGGGGTACATTGAAAAAAAGGTTGGGGGTCCATCACACTGAAAAAAAAATTGAAGTTCATGACAACCTCATCTCGAAGTTGGCTGTTGATTATTCATGCAAAGAAAAATTATTTGCAAACAATTTCACTGAGATTGGGATAACTACACGATAACATTTTCCTAACAACAGAATGAGGTTTATTTAAAATATAAAGTGTCATATCCAATATAACAGTAGTTGAATAAAGATAATAACTATTTCCCTGAAAAAAATTTCCTTTGGCCTTATATCATGAATTTTTCATTTTAAAGTTTAAGTACATATTTGAGATTAATTGAACTATATTTTATTTTCACATAAATATTTCGTGTGATTGTCTCAACTTCATCGATTTATAATTGTAGAGTTGTTGAAGCAATTTCGTAGTTTGATTCGCCATATGTGACAATGGTGTGGTTGGGGTGGTGAGGTTGAGACAATTGCATTTCGATTGGAAATAGGACATATTTTTTTCAGTGCATGAAATATGTGGTTTTTTTAATGTATATTTTAACGTTTGGTGGGATCATACAACATTCGTTCGTAAATTAATTTTGATGACACTTTAAAAAAAAGATACAAATATGTATGGCAAGGAGCTGATTAGTTTTTGAACGATATTGAACAAAGTGGTGGAGGGGTCCTTCGAACACCAGTTATTTTGCAACCTCAATAACATCTATATACCTGATAATCGAATTGAATAAAACTTGGTATATAAGCATATAATGAGGTTCAAAACAATTCTGCATTCCAACTTCATCTCACACTTCATCTCACATCCGGTAAATACACATTACAGCCTTAATGAAGTGATTATGCTGAAACTTATGAAAAAGGTTTCAATTAGTATGAGAAGACCAACGACCAACTTTTGGAACATATTGATTAAAGTAGCGGGGGTCCAACATACAACTGAGTACTGACGACTTTTCACACTTTGTTTTTAAAGTTTGTTGGGAGCATTCAGACTTCGTTCATCAATTAATTTTGATGACAATTTGACAAAAGATGAATATTTGACTGATTATAGTTTTTGGACAATATTGGGCTAAGTGGTGGGGTTTTCCATTCGTTCGACAGAATTTATGTCTGTTGGGATACTACTACTTTCTTTAATGTTTTTACATGCGAAATCTATAACACTGGTTAGACATAAATTAAAATATTTGATAGATATTAGCTCACTATATATCCAGAACACTTTGTTTCCAGAGCTGTGGTGAAGTTAGCCTATGCATCAGCGTCGCAATATTACTTCGGTCTGAAAGACCTAAATATTACATTCTTGAGCCAAAAGTGAAATTCTTAACCCCACTTTTATGGCCTTCCTCGACGTTTTAGGACCTACTGATTCTAAAAAAGCAAAAAAAAAATGTATGTCTGTCTGCCGGCCGTCCGTCCGAAATCTGACAACAGACGAAATCTAGAAAACCGCTGGACGGATTTCAAAAATTAAAACAGGTATACTCAATTGGCAGAGTCGAAAGGACGACGTGCTCGCTAACTGTACCGAAAATGTGTCAAAAAATCGTCAAGTGTGTCAAAACAACGAAATTTGCATATTTTTTGCTTAAAAAACTTTTATTTTAAGTGATTAAGAATAGGAACATTGAATTTGAAGAAATCTTGATGGACGGGATTGGTATGTGAGACCAAAAACTAGATTATTGCATCATTAGTTTGTCAAAAAAATGTTGTCAAGTATGTCAAAAGAATAATTTTCATTTTTTTTACCCAATTTTTTGAAAAATATGAAATTAATTATTTGTTTGGCATGAAATTTATAGACCAGTCTAGATACCTTAAAAACAGGCAAAAAATGGAAAAAATTAGTAACAGGATGGAAACTATTGGATAAATAAGAAAATATTGCGCAAATGATGGGAAACATAAATTAAAGGTGATCCGACATATGGGGGTGAAATGTGGTGAGCTTTTAGGGGTAGAAAATAGTTTTTCATGATTTTCAGCGAAACTAGACCTTTTATCGAAAAAAGTTTAAAGCAAAAGTTGTAGGTAATAAAAAGGTCTATAACTTTTATATCAGTCATTTTTTCATATAACCTAAAATTTGCCGTTTAAATAGAAAAACCCGAGAAAAAAAGATCTTTTCGTTTTTAATTTTTATCTCCCACAAAAAAATTTATTTTCCACACAATTTGGTGAAAACGTACCTTATTATGTCCCTAATAGGCTGCATTTTCTTGGAATCAAAATATTTATTTTTACGTTTGATTTTGATTTTAAACCAAAAATATGACCTCATTTTCACACGAAAATTCACCTGTATAGAAAACAGTTTTTAAAAAAAAAACATTAATCATTATGTTTGTTGAAACTTCTACTTTTAGATGGTGTAAAAAATTAACATTACCATTGCAAAAGTTTTTATTTAGTAACGGTAAATTTTAACATATAATGAATCTTTTTAAACAATCATTGAAAAATAACTCTTTAAAATCAAGTTTTTTCAGTTTAAAATCAAGTTTTTTCAGTTTTTCGCATTTCCTGCTTAATGTTTCCGTGTTTATGTTACGTTAATGTTTATTTTTTTACACCATTTAAAAGTAGAAGTTTCAACAAACATAATGATTAATGTTTTTTTTGAAAAAACTGTTTTCTACACAGGTGAATTTTCGTGTGAAAATGAGGTCACATTTTTGATTTAAAATCAAAATCAAACGTAAAAATAAATATTTTGATTCCAAAAAAATACAGCCTATTAGGGACATAATAAGGTACGTTTTCACCAAATTGCGTGAAAAAAAATTTTTTCAGATAAAACTTAAAAACGAAAATACCTTTTTCTCGGTTTTTTCTATTTAAACGGCAAATTTTAGGTTATGTGAAAAAATGACCGACATAAAAGTTATAGACCTTTTTATTACCTACAACTTTTGCTTTAAACTTTTTTCGATAAAGGTCTAGTTTCGCTGAAAATCATGAAAAACCATTTTCTACCCCTAAAAGCTCACCCCATTTCACCACCGCAACTCGGAGCACCTTTAATTTTTGTTTTCCATCATTTGTGCAATATTTTCTTATTTATTCAATAGTTTGCATCCTGTTACTGATTTTTTTCCTCAAAAAAAGCTAATTTGACTGGTCTATTAATCGAACATGAAATTTTTGATTTTGTTATGATGTTTGAAATTTTGAAAAAAGTTTGTATTTTTGATTTTGTAAGAATTTTCGGAATATTTTTAGAGTTTTGAAAAAGTTTAAATTTTTGATTTTATTATAATTTTTGGAATTTGGAAAAAAGTTTGTATTTTTGATTTTTGTTATAATTTTTGCGATATTTTTAGAATTTCGGAAAAAGTTTTTTGAATTTTTGAAATATGTTTATAGTTTTAGAAAAAGATCAATTTTTGATTTTGTAATAATTTTTGGAATATTTTTAGAACTTTGAAAAAGTTTGTATATTTGATTTAGTTAATTTTTAATTCTAAAAAAAGTTTCAATCTTTGATTTTGTAATAATTTTTAGAATATTTTTTTTGAAAAATAGTTTGAATTTTTTTTTATTATAATTTTTAGAATATTTTTGGAATTTTGAAAGAAATATGAATTTTTGATTTTGTAATATTTTCTCGAAAATCTAAATGGAGGGGTTTGAGTAGTTTGCTGATTGTGTCATATTTTCACTAAATTATGTTAATTGATTTTCTCTTTCTCTGGCGTTTACATCCCATGGAGTGATTTTGCCGTCTATGCAATCAGCTTACAATCGTAACGTTCCATGACTAGTTGACCCCAGCTTCAACATCCTATATCACGAAGGTTTTGGATGATGTCATGACGCCAGCGTTGTCTAGGTCTTCCTCTTCGACGAACCCCAGCTGGTTGTTGTTGGGACGCTTCTTTAATCATTCTATCTAATGGTGCACTTTCTACATGACCAAACCATCTAATCTTGTTGGATTTAATGAATCCGATTACATCGCAGCCTCCAAGAAGCTGTCTGATTTCATAATTCATTCGGATTCTATACTGATTTTCAGCAACTTTACATAGACCATAAATTGTTCGTATGACTTTCCTCTCGAATGTTGATAAAAGTCTACAATTGGAGGCAGTCAGTGTCCAGCTTTCATTTCCAAAGGTAAGCACAGGTCGGATTAATGCTTTGTAAAGTGTGAGTTTGCACGACTGCGAAAGATTTTTTGATCGCAAAAGTTTTGAGTATGCGTAGAAAACTCTGTATGCGGCTGAAATACGGGCTTTAATATCTGCCTGCATGTCATTTGACGATGTTATTACAGACCCGAGGTATTTGAAGTTTTCTGCACGTTCTACTTCATAGTCGCAAAGTATTCAGATTGCCGTGAGGTATATTCCTGGATGTTGTTAAAAGTTTAGTCTTGCATGTTAATGCATAATCCAAGTCGTTTAGCATTTCTTTCAAGCCGAGAGAGACTATCCTTAATATCGCTTGGTCTACGTCCGAGAAGCGCAATATCATCTGCGTAGCAAAGAATTTGACTAGATTTATTAAATATGCAGTTTTGTGTCTCAATTCGGCTTTTTCTTATCGCGTACTCAAGCGCCAAATTAAATAGTATGGGCGCGAGTGCATCACCTTGTCGAACACCTGATGTTATATCAAAAGAGTCAGAAACTGACCCTTCGATTACTATTCTACAGTTTGATCCCGATGTTGTGAGTTTGCACAGAGAAGTGTTGTACTCCCAACATTTTTTCAGAATCATCCCTAGGCAAAACATTGATCTGTGGTTGAACGGTTGGGACGAAAACCACACTGATAGTCGCCGATGATAGATTCGGCCAACGGGATGAGTCAAGCAAGTATTTTATATACAGTGACATTAGCTAGTATTTTATATACAGTGTTCAACAGTGTGATTCTACGATAATTCGCACACTTTAGGCGGTCACCTTTTTTATGTAGCGGAACAATGAGAGCTGTTTTCCATTCAGCAGGTAGTTCTTTTTGGTCCCAGATTGCAAGAATCAGATCATATATACGTGAGACTAGAGCTGCTCCTCCATTCTTAAATAGTTCTGGAGGAATCCCATCGATACCTGGTGATTTGCCATTTTTTAATTTTTTGATGGCAGCTTCTATTTCTTCTATTGTTGGGTAAGGGACCAAAATCTCCTCACTTGATGGAGCAATTGCTCTAATAGGATGAACTTCATTCGTCCTATTCAGTAGGTCTTGAAAGTATGATAACCATACTGCCAGCACATCTCGTTCACTTGTTGTAAGCTCGTTGTTTCCATTTTTGATGGCTGATGGGCTGTGGCTCTTGGGTGGAAATCTTTTGTCAGATTCCGTGCATTGGCAAAGCGCTCTTTTTCCATTAGCCGCATGTTGGTTGATGTTTTCGATACAGCTCTTCATGTGTTCGCGTTTCTTTTTCCGTAAGAGTTTTGCTGAGGCTTTTCTGCGCATAGATAATCAGTTTGGGAGCTTCGGGTGTTTCTTGTTAACCATTTTTCTCGCGGTTTTTGTTTGTGCTCAATGCTTTCGCGGCACTCGTCATCAAACCATTCGTTACGTGACTTCGGTGGTCGTTTTTCCTATTGTAGTTTGTGCTGCGGATATGATGGTTAATTGAAGCGTTTGCCATTCATCTTGTATGTTTAATGGCATCTCAGATAGAATGTCATGCTCTTCTATGCTTTGGGTTACTCTTTCCTGATATCTATTCAATGTTTCCAGGTGTTTAAATGCTTCGACATTCCAGCGCACGGTCTTTTGTTAATGTTAATTTATCATTTGTTATAATTTTTCGGCAACGTACATATTGATGTTTCATGTTAGTTTTGTAATAAATTTCTAAACAGAGTTAAAAAAATACATGTACTTTAACAAAGAGTTTTATGTTTGATAAACATCGCTGCCCAAAACTAAAAACAATGTCCTCAAAAACGTTTTTTGCCGAAAACTATATCAAAATCCTTAACCCAGACCGAAGTCTTGATATCTCAGAGCTGTGAGATTTAATCCCCATCATATTTTTTTATTAAGAAGGATCACCATCGGTTGTCTAAATTGTTTTCCTATAATATCCTAATAATTATTTACATATATAGAAGGTTGAAAATAGAAGATTACACTCACGTTTTATATTGACGTCAGGACTTTTATTGAACCAAGGGCTTTATCGTCCTTTCAGCCTGAGTGTATGTACAATGTATGCTTTACGCACAACTGAATTGTAAAATAAATCAGTTTTTGAATTTTATAAGCTATGGGTAGACATTTTTTCGAAAATGTCTATTGATAGCTTATGAATTCGACAAAAATTAAACATGCCACGATTTTCACTATTCATTTGTATGTTCTAAAATCATGATTATTTAGAATATTTTACCAGCGTAAAGTACAATTTTCTGCCACGATAACTACCTAGGGTGTAAAACGTGTTTTAAGATTCAGTTGTGCGTAATAGTTGCTAATTAATTATCTACCAAGGGCATTAGGGAGGTTTATACGCCCGGAAAGCTACGTAATTCAGTCCGAGGGTCTCTGGCCCGAGGAATGAATATCACTTGCACTCAAAAAAATATGTAGGTAAAATTCAACAAACATTTGTCTGTTAAATTTATTTAAACGACATGTTGTTTGAATTTGAGTGTTTCAAAGGACATTTCTGTTAATTTCTTATTTTCAACATACATGTTTGTTAAATATTTTTAACGACATTTACGAACTGTACGTTGATTTCCATTGTTGAATACACTTAAAAAAATTTGTATGTAAAATTCAACAAGCGTTTGGCTGTTGATTTTTTTCAAAGGACATGTAATTTAAATACCATTGTTTCAACATACGTGTCTGTTAGATTCTATTTTTTAACAAACGCGTCTGTTAAATTTGTTTAACAAAATCTACGAACGTTTTTCGTTGATGATGTTTGTTATTACTAATACAACATAACTTTGAGTAGATTTTTTTCATATATTCAGACTATTGTGCGATTTTTCTAGGTTTTTTTTAATAATTGTTGATTAAAATTAACTTAAAATGCTTTTATTATATGTGGTAACAAAGAATTGGAATCTAGTTTTGGTCTAATTTTGATTTTTCCTTAGGAATTAATATTAGGAATTATCTTAGGTAACTAAATACAGAATTTGTATCAAAGGATGTTTAAATTTATTTTATTTTGAATCTTAGATAAGGAATTTCAAAAAAAATCACTGCACTACGCAGTCATTTGTTTTAATCGATCAAAAGAATTGTTAGTTGATTTAACAGACTGTTTGTGAATGTTACATACAGTTGTTATTTTATTATCTTAGAATCAACAGACACGTGTTAGTTGATTTTGCAATCCGTCCGTAAAATTTACATATGACTGTCATATAAGCGTTTTTAAAATCAATAGATTTTAAAACTTCTTAAACTGTATACGAAATTATAAAAATAAATGTGTTATTTGTTAAATAGTTTAAATAATTTTAATAAAGTTATGTAAGTTAAAGTTAAGTAAGCAAAGCTAAGTTTAAAGTTAAATTAAAGTGAATTCTATAAAATACAAAAAAATTATTTATACATAGTGTCAAACCATATTAAAATTTATTACTCAATGTGTATTAGAAATAAAATGTTATAAAGAAGCTTGCGATAATAATTTAATTTAATTTAATCATGGTAAGCTGTTTCAAATGTTGTAAATATATTAATAATGTTGAACTTTATTTTTTACATTTGAAGCAAAAACATGTATGTTATGTAATTTTTTTAAATGTGAAGATTGAAACCAAACTTATAGTCAATCAAATGTTTTTAGAAGACATATAAGTTAATTTCATAAAAAGCAAATAAATTTAAGGAAGTTGACGATGAACAAGAAGACATGGAACCCACAGGTAGTCACTAGCGTATTTTCAGTTTTAGTATTGCACAGGTAAATATTTTTTCAGCGAAATAGATGCAGCTAAAATAATGGCATGGTTGCAAAACAACAAAAATCCATTTGATGTTATTATTAAAAGATGGAAGGGATACTGTTGTATATCGACGGAAATATTTTAAAAACAATGAAAATCAAAAAACTGTTCTACCAATGGGCGGCTTTTTACTAGTAAGAACTTTTAATTGCATTAAATTTTTACCTAATTTTTATTTTTGTATAAAATAAATAAAAATTGTTACATTATGAATTTTTTTGCACACAGGTAGATATTGGTTTTCAATATCAGTTTAAAGATGCTGACACCACTTTCTACAGTAAATGGGACCAGTTGCAGAAAAAATATTTCCTATACTTGAAACGGATTTAAAATCCCAACCAAACAATGATTTTCTGTTAGAAGTTATGCTAAAAAAAGATCTGAATAAAGGTATATGTTATTCAAACTGTCGCTACTTTTCTGTTTTGATAATAATGTTTTTTTTTTAGGATCACGAAATTTGGCAATTTTAAAGCTGCTTCATGACATTATACAGCCAACGCAAATAAAATCAACATCTCAACAGAAAAAAAAACAAAACATATTCTATACTCGATTCCCATTCGGTGCCCATTCGACTTGAGCAGTGGATATCAAAGGAGCACCATATTCTGCCATTTATGGTTTTTGTTGGAGACGACTTATATAATTTAAAAAGCTTTATAATTTATTTTGACTCAATTAAATATGAGTGCCAATATGTTATCCAATGTTTAAACATTTGTTTCAAATTTTTTTTTGTTTTTAATTTAAAATATCCTGATGAGTCAATAAAACGTTGGACATTTATACAACGATATTTGTTTGAAATTAAAACTAGGAATGACAAAATTACACCAGCTATTCCTAATTCAATTTCAAAATTAAATATTGTTTGATAGATATGAGGGTCGTCTATTCAGTAAAATCTTTTATCGAAAAGTTAAGCAATTTTTCTATTTTGTGAATGAAATTTTTTAACAGTAAAATAAGATTTAATACAAACAATAGAATAGCAGAAATTTTCGATATAAGATTTGACTGAACATTACTTAATACTTAATAAATACATTAATTTAAAGGATAAACATACTTATTTCAAAAGCTATGCATTCATCGCCCGAAATATATTATAAAAACCTATTGTTTTATATACTACATCGATAAAAGCATAGCTTCAAATACATATATAGTTTGATAAAACTCTTAATTTAACAAGAAACGTATTTTTAATTTTTTATGATTCATATTTAGAATATCTTGTTTTAATTTTAACTATTAAAAAATACAAATTTAAACTTAATTATTAATTAAAATAAAAATTTAATTTCAAATACAAAATCATGTTTTCTTTTTTGCAATTTTTATTTTTCAGAATTATAGACTATAGTTGACTTATGACTACAGACAGTATTTGTTTTTTTAACAAACAAGTTGTTATTTTATTTTTACAGACTATAGTTTGTTAAAACTGACGGAAAACTGTTAAGTCTATTTGTTAAAGTATTTTAACAGACTCGTTCGTTATTTTAACTGTCAAAGTGTTGTTTTTGTTCGTAATTTTATCAACAGACTTGTTTGTTGAATTTTCCAACTGTTCCTTAAAAATTGTTTGTAAAGCAAAATCTACTGACATAAATTGTTGAATTTAACAAACAATTTGTAGGATCAAAAACAACATAATTGTCTGTTGAATTAACGAAGATTTTCGTTAATTTTACAAACATTTTTTTTTCAGTGTGATCTGCGTAATACCCAGTAATGGCAGTGGTGCATACAAGATTTTATGCTTCACTTAATAAGTTAAGTCAAATAAAGATTCGTACCTTACAGCATACCCTCTGGCACCTAGATCAGATCCAGCTTATTAAGAGATGAAACGCAGTTTTGCTTTTTCGGCTACTTTTGAACTAATGGTTTGTTGGCTTAATTATGACTTAATAGTTTATAAGAATTCCGATGTCTATTGCAGATTATACATGACACTTTCAAAACAACATAAAGATATCTTTTAAGGTCTAGACCTCACAAAAACATGCATTCTGAGGTGTTGATGGACCCTTCTATTGATTCTGGTAAATCATTCCATTTATATGCAGTTCGGACAAAAAAATCACGCGTTTTATGACAGTACGATGTATCAACAGATTTTCTGTTTCCGCTAACTAGCTGACGAATAAAACGGGAAAACATATATTTGAAGCTGACGTATACGTTTAATCTGAGCATACGTTTGAGTATACGATCTGAGTATACGTTTGACAATGTGTATAATTAACAACAGCATGTACCAAAGTTTTTTTATTAATTGATTAGTTGTATAGCTAGCTGTGCTATAATGTAGATGAGAGTAAAGTTAAGCCGGTGTGGAGTTGACTAGGATATATTCCAGCTTTTCCTTGTTGTATCTCAAAATTATTATGTTCCATTCCTATTCGTTTATAGCATTTCTTAATTATCTTTAATCATTCGTTCAAGATGTGGTAATCGGCAATCGGTAACTATTATTATGTTACTATGTTACTACGCAACATTGATATACTAACACTTAATGATTTTATAGTAGTAATTTTTAAATCTCAAAACATTTTTTATTGGGTATTAAAGATGTTCGATAGTTGAACATGTATTTATGTACTTTACATTTAATTGGTAACTTAAGTTTAAAATGTTTACATATAACTTTTTTTATGAATAAATAAATAAAATATCAAACACATTTAGGGAACTTTCATTTACCAGAACAAAAACTGAAAACCTTTTTCATAAACGAAAAATTAGAACTCTAACCAATTTGGTTTTTAAAAAATCTGAAAGCAAAAACATAGCCTGCTAAATCTTAAAATGTTTTTTTAGTTTTAATGTTCCCCACAACACCCCCCCCCCCTAGTGCCATCGAAGATGGGACGATATAACGAGAAGATTATTGTGCTAGAGCACGAAGGAAACGAGTAGGGGTACGAGTGGTTCGACCTGCTCGCGTAATTGTGGATGCAGGATGGAATATCTGATGCAGGATGGAATGAGATTAAATCTAACCCTTTTAGGTGATACAGTTACCTTAGCGTCGCGTTTTCTTGTTTCTGCGGAGGTAGAAGGAGAAGACAGGAATGTGTCCGAAGAAGTAGGATGGACAATATCTGTAGAAGATGAAGTTTCGTCTGCGCGACTGAGATTAGTACTCGAAGTAGGTGTGTTTAGAGATGAGTTCTCTTCAGATTGTTCCCTAAAGCAAAGTTTTAATCTGTCGATGGAAATTCAATATATTGACCTTTACGGTCAATAACGAAATTTTTATCATCGCGGCTGATGACTTTGAAGGGACCTTCGTATGGCGGCTGTAATGATTTACGTACTAAGTCAGTACGTAAGAAGACATGCGAACAAGACTCAAGGTTTTTGGAGACGAAAACATTAGGAGAAGTGTGTCTTGACGCAATAGAGGGACGAAGGTAGGTAAAAAGTTGTTTCAATTGTGAAACGAAATCAGATTGTGGAGTGGAATTAGAATTTTGGCTGAAGAATTCTCCGGGAAGACGTATGTTAGTACCGTAGACGAGCTCAGTCGATGAAGATTGGAAATCTTCACGGAAAGTTATTCGTAAACCTAATAGTATTGACGGCAATATTCTTGTACAGTCCGTTCTGCCGTAGGCCATTATCGCGGATTTTAGGGTTCGGTGCCAACGTTCAATTAGTCCGTTACATTTAGGATTGTAACTTGTAGTACGTTTAAGTTCAAAATCGATAAGTTTTATCAACTCGTTCAAGAGATTGGATTCGAATTGGGAGCCCTGATCAGTGACGATTACTGAAGAAACTCCGAAGCGAGCAATCCGATTGGAGTAGAGAGCTGATGCTACCGTTTCAGCTGTGATATCCGAGATAGGAATGGCTTCAGGCCCTCGGGTAGAACTTTCAATAATAGTGACACAATAATGTTTTTCCTCAGAGGTAGGAAGTGGACCAATAATGTCCATATGAATCTCTGAAAATCGTTGAGAAGTTTGAGGATAATTTCCTAAAGGAGATTGAGTATGGCGAGAGACTTTTGCCTTTTGGCAAGCCAGGCAGTTCATACATCCTTCTTAATGAATGGCCAAATGACTTTTTCAGAAAGAAGTTTAATAGAACTGTGGACTCCTGGATGAGATAAATTATGGAGACTTTCGAAAACAGATTGACAAAATTGCTTTGGAATAAAAGGTCTCGGATTGCCAGAAGAGGTATCACACAAAATAGTTTTGGCACTAGAATTGAACGATAATGGAAACGATAATGGAAAGGAACGGAATTGAAGTGTGGGACTAGTGTCCACTAATTCCTTTAGTTCATTATCGTTGAACTGAGCGTCAGCGATTTCGTTGTAGTTAATATTTTCTGGAATTGATATTTGCTCAACACGAGAAAGTGTGTTGGCAACTACATTATCAATTCCAGAAATGTGGCGAATATCAGTCGTAAATTGACTGATAAAATCTAGATGACGGAATTGACGAGGACTAACTTTGGCAGGATTCTGCCACAAAGCGTAAATGAGAGGCTTATGATCGGTGAAAAGAGTGAAAATTCTACATTTAAGGAGATACCGGAAATGTTTAATTGCAGAGTAAGCTGTAAGGAGTTCGCAATCATAAGCACTGTATTTCTGTTGCGTTTTATTAGGTCGCACAGAGAAGAAACTAAGTGGTGTCCAAAAATCGTTAATTTTTTGTTGAACAACAGCGCCAAATGCCTTATTGGAAGCGTCGACCATAACGGCAAGTTGGGCAGAGTGTGAGGGGTGAGAAAGAGTTGTAGCCTCACTGAGTTGTCGCTTGCAAAGATCGAAGACTTGAATAGCGTCGTCAGACCATTGAATGGCGCGTTTGTCATTCTTTTTGGAACCTTTGAGAAAATCATTAATAATGGCTTGATTGCCACCAGCGTGAGGAATGAAACGGCGGTAGAAATTTATCATTTCAAGGAAACGGTGGAGTTGCATAACTGTTACAGGACGTTCGTAAACATTCCAGTTGAATCCAGACGATTCCAGTTGAATCAACGGAATGTCCAAGAAAGTCAAGCAATTAGGAGGTCATCTATGTAGATGAAACAGAAATTTAGGTTTCGGAGAAGGGAATGCATAAACCGTTGGAAGGATTGCGCAGCATTTTGCAATCCAAATGTCATTCGAACAAATTCGAAGAGTCCGAACGGCTTAGAAATTGCAGTTTTTGCAATATCGCGCTCATCAATAGGAATTTGATGATATGCGCGGACGAGGTCTATTGTGGAGAAAAATTTGCATCCATGAAGTTGATGCGAAAAATCCTGAATATGAGGAATAGGATATTTATCCGGAATTATAATGTTATTGAGAGCACGGTAGTCACCGCAAGGTCTCCACTCGCCGTTCTTCTTAACGAGATGGAGAGGAGAGGCCCAAGGACTGTTAGAAGGTCGGGAGAAGCCTTGAGATAACATAAGAACAAATTCTGCCTTTGCGATAGCCAATTTGTCTGGAGCAAAACGACGATACTTACAAGAAACGGGAGAACCATGTGTTTCAATAACGAGAGTTACGTTATGCTTCACATGTTTAGCAAGATCATTTTTGGACGTTAAGTCCTTGAAATTTTAGAGTAAATCAAGAATTTCTACATTGAACGAATCGTTGACCAAAGTTAAAGAAAGTGCTGGAGAAGTGGAGAGTTTAGCCAAAGTAAATAGAGAAGTTAGTGGATCGACAAGACGTCGGTTTTTGATGTCCACTAAAAGGCCGTATTTATTGGAAAATCAGCTCCTAGGATAGGAGCGGTAACATAGGCTATAACAAAGATATGACAGAACACTCGTCTGAGACCAATGTTTAAGTTTAAAGACCGTGTACCGTAAGTGCCAACTTTAGTAACGTTAGCGGCGTAGAGGTAGAAGTCTGATTTTCTGGAAATTTTTTCCTCCACAGTAGCGGGGAAAACTGAAACTTTGGCACCTGTATCAACGAGGAAATTCTTTCTAGAAGAAATGTCGAGGACCAGAAAACGGAATTGAGAATGACTGTAATTACATTCCGCCATATGTGAAGAGTCTATGCGTTTTTCTGAAGAAAGAAGAAGTAGAAGCAGAGGAATCGTAGTGCTTGGAGAAATGTTTCTACTCTGAATCGCATTTGTTTGCATCTCCCTGGAAGGTATGATGGTAGTAGCAGATACCATCATACATTTGAATTCGCGACTTGGACCGTGGTCGCGTTGGAGAAGGAGAACTATTCAAATTTTTGGTGCGATTATCGTGTCGATCCTTAGATCTACTCCGATAATTATGGGAAGATTGGGAGTAATTTTGCCGTTCGATGGCATTGAGAATTTTCAAATTTGGAATTTCTGAATTTTTTCCTCAAGTGACATGATCTCACTTGAGGAAGAGGAAGAAGAAAGAGAAGAAGAAGCGGTAGGGTAAGATACCGCATGAATTGACGAACCCCTTAGGGCATTGAAGACGTTATCTGCTATCTCTGCTGTCTTCTGAAGATTTTCATTGACGGTAGCGATACCAGCGCGGACAGCAGGTGGAAGTTTTTCCACCCAAAGAACTTTAAGAGCTGCCTCTGAAAAGATATTTCGGGATACAGTAGTTATATCCCGTAAGAGCTGTGAGGGCTTTTTATACTCAAGGTCCATACCACATATAAACTTTTGTATGCGGTCTGAAGTGCTGCTAGATAGGCGGGCTATAAGAGCCTCTTTGAGTCTATCGTAGGGAGCCTATCGTAGGCTCTACCAAGATATCATCACTGACTAATTTCGCCAGTGTTGGAGTGATCATACTAAGTAGATGACCATACTTAGTGTGTTGGGACTTGATGTTTCCCAACAAAAACTGCCCTTCTAGTGTGATAAACCAAAGATATGGTGTTTCAGAAAGGGGAAATTTCGATAGCTACTTGGTCAGTTTGTGGCATAGTTGCCGAAGAAGTAGCTGGAGATGGTAGAGGAAACGGAGTGGGGGTTGGAGCTGGTGGCAGATTTGAAGTAGGACCTCCAAAATTTAGCCGTGTCAAAGCGGCGTCAATCCGCTGGGAAACCAGTGCCTCGAGCTGGTCTTGCGTAACTGTAAAGGTTTCGGGTTTGGAAGATACCTCAGTTTCCTCAGGTTCTAGTGAACCTGCTGAAACTGCCGGAAATATAAATGAACAGCATAAAAGCCTAGTTGTGACGGCAACTAGATAGAGAGTGGTTGAAGCAAACAATATGAAAACTACGAGTAAAACTCCGAAACAAACCAAAACTTCCCTAAATATGTACATAATTTCTAAACAAATTTTAAAATTGAACAACAAAAAACAATTATTTATCAATAAAATTAAATAAAAAGCTATTAAAAAAAATTGCATTAATTTAAAACAAAAAATACTTGAATTCTTGAATTGTGTTGTCTATGTAGAGATAATGTGCTATAATGTAGATGAGAGTAAAGTTGAGTCGGTGTGGAGTTGAGTAGGATGTATTCCAGCTATTTCCTTGTTGTATCTCAAAATTATTATGTTCCATTCCTATTCCTTTATAGCATTTCTTAATTATCTTTAATCATTCGTTCAAGATGTGGTAATCGGCAATCGGTAACTATTATTATGTTACTATATTACTACGCAACATTGATATACTAACACTTAATGATTTTATAGTAGTAATTTTTAAATCTCAAAACATTTTTTATTGGGTATTAAAGATGTTAGATAATTGAACATGTATTTATGTACCTTACATTTGTTTGGTAACTTAAGTTTAAAATGTTTACAAATAACTTTTTTTATGAATAAATAAATAAAATATCAAACGCAATTAGGGAACTTTCATTTACCAGAACAAAACTAAAAACCTTTTTCATAAACGAAAAATTAGAACTCTAACCAATTTGGTTTTTTAAAAAATCTGAAGCAAAAACATAGCCTGCTAAATCTTAAAATTTTAAAATGTTTTTTTAGTTTTAATGTTCGACACAGTTGAACATGTTTAGCATGATTGAAATTTTGAAATTTTTATTAAGTTTTTTTGTGTGCAATTAAGTTCAAGCATCCAGGAGAAATTTTTGATTTTTTTATTCGAGAGCAGGTTTTTGGTTTGCTTTGAACTAATCTACGGCTGATCGTACCGTCAAGGTATTTCAAGATCTCAAAATCTCATACTTACACGAGGCCATATTTATGCATCGAGTACCATAAAAAGATCTCGTAGATAAATTTTGTATTTCTTTGTTGCATTCAAAGTTAGGCATTGTTTAGTGTTAATTATAATGAATTATAAATAAACGTCTCTGAATATCCGACGATACCATGCTAACTAGGGTTCGAGATTGTAAATCAGGTTTCTTTAAGGAATTTATTATCGTTGATTTTAAAATTTGGAGATTAAAATTGTCAGAGCATAACTACGCAGATAAGACATACATTCCAGAGATGTGAGACTAGAGTAAAGTAAAAATTAGAGTAAAGTAGTAGGTATTACAATATGTGTAACAAGAACACATTAAAACAACACAATTACATGCGTTCCTAGGTGTTCACGTACTCTTTTTTTAAATGTTTGTCGGTTGAAGTCACTCGAGACTGGTTTCGGCAAGGTATGCCATTTGACGATATACGAACACAGAAGTCCTTTTGCATTTTGTCACTATGACAGTGAGTGATCTCGACACTTTGGCTGTTTGAGCTCTTAACAGATCGAGTGTTTAAACTAAACAATAAATCCCATTGCGTAATAAAATTTGACGTAAGCCAATATTGACTATATTGTAATATTATAATAAGGTAGATGAATTAAAATATTAGCTATTTATATATTAAAAGCGTAAAGAAACTCTTTGTGCCGAGGGTAACAAACACTCGAAAGCAAAACAGATACTGTATACCCGAATTACATACAATGCTTTTTTACGAGTAAGACTCTGTATTATGTACAATGTACATACAAAATTCCATATATTTACATAAATAAGTTTAGTAAAATATTTTTTGAGAAAATAATTCAAGCAGTTTTTTCTTTAGAATTATAAGACACTATAGAAATGAATGTATTCAAATGAATAAAATGAAAAATTGTTTTGAAAAGCGAAATAACAAATGCTTTATCTCAATTCCGGTCGGTTCGGGAATCGAACCGGCGTCCTTCTGATCAGAGTTTATGGTTAACCATTTAACCAACTCGACCAACGAGATAAAAATTTGTTTTTGGACGATCGACTTAAGATCACAATTATTTTTAATTCATTTTTAGTGTCAATTTTTGTATTATTTTTATATTATACGAACACGTGTAAAACAAACAAACATGAGCAGAGTTGATCCTGAAATTATTGACAAATGTCCCGCATGTGATAGCACGCAGCACGATGTAAACCACCTATTCTGGTGTCCTGAAGATTCAACTAACCTGACGAAGGAAGGAAGGTGCCGCCCAAGAGCAGTGGCAGAGTTCTTGAGCCTGGATATGGAGCAGGAGGATTAGCACCAAAACCGTCGCTACAACAATAACAACAGTTAACAAGAAATTGGCGATTTTATTTTTCCTTAAATACAATTCTGCTTCATTTCTCGATTTAATGTTTTTGCTTTCTTGGTCCTTCTTGTTATTTGAAATATTGTGATGAATTGTTTATGTCAACATTTTCAATTCTGGTTATGTATTTTTTAAACGTAAATTTATATTATACTTAATTCAATTCGCAGTTATTGAAAAGTGTCTTTAATTATCGAAATAATTTTCAATTTATTTTAATAACATTTTGAGGAACAGCAATTCTTCACCATTCATTCATTATACATTAAGATGTGTAATTACTGAACTCACCCTAAATCAAAATTTCGCCCATATTTATCAACATGACAACAATTTACATGACATATACACAATACATATAATTTAATTTATTTTAAACAGGAAAAGAACAGAAAAATTCTAATAGATTATTTTGGAGCAAGAATTAAATTGTCGTAATATCTTTAATTTACCTGATAGTTTTTAAATTAATGAATAATGTCACAACCAAATGATCCACAAGAAAATGTAGTAAAATCAAAAAGACCTTCAGGTAAGTAATTAAAATTATAAAAAAGTTCAAAGAATTTGGTGATATTGATTTTTCATTTCACATAGAAACACACCTAAATAGATAATATTTTTATCATTATCGTCAATTTAGATTCTGCATTCAAACAACAAAGGCTTCCTGCATGGCAACCTGTTCTTACAGCTGGAACAGTTTTACCAACATTTTTTGTTATTGGAATTGCATTTATCCCCGTTGGGATTGCATTGTTATATTTTTCCGATGAAGTTAATGAAATTGTTGTTGATTACACTGATTGCAAACAAATTATTGGTAAAGAAGAAACCAATGTTACATGTGCAGATATTATTAAAGGTATCGCAAAACATTGTAAATGTGAAGTTGATTTTCAATTGGACAAAGATTTTCTTGGCAAAGTTTTTATGTATTACGGCTTAAGTAATTATTATCAAAATCACCGTCGTTATGTTAAATCCAGGTAAATGTATTAGTACGACACTAACTTCTCTTATTTATTGCTTTATAATATTTTAGAGATGATGATCAATTATTGGGACGTTTGTCTGAAACTCCGTCATCTGATTGTTCACCATTTGCTTTTTCGGATGAATCTAACAGACCTATAGCTCCCTGTGGTGCTATTGCGAATTCTTTATTTTCCGATGAATTAACAATATATTCGTTTACTCAAACTCCGCCTACAATTGTTCCAACAGAACGAACAGGAATTGCATGGCCATCAGATCGAAATATAAAATTTAAAAATCCGCCTGGAAATTTATCAGATGCTTTGAAAGGGTTTGCTCCACCAAAAGCTTGGAATAAAGAGTTATGGCAATTGGATGAAATAAATGAAACAAATAATGGATTTCAAGTAACTAAAATTTATAAAATAAAAATAGTTTGATACTTATTTTTCTTATAAAAATAGAACGAAGATCTTATTGTCTGGATGAGAACAGCTGCATTGCCAAGTTTTCGTAAACTTTATCGTAGAGTTGATCATTCCAAACAATACTTCGAAAGCGGATTACGAAAAGGAAATTATGCGTTACATGTTAATTACAGTAAGGCTACAACCGTTTTTTACTTTTGTTTTTATACTTAAAAGTTTTAATACGAAAAAAAATGTTTCAGCTTATTCCGTTTCCGAATTTGAAGGACAAAAGAAAATGATTTTATCAACAACATCATTACTTGGGGGTAAAAATCCATTTCTGGGTATCGCTTATATTGTTGTTGGTTGTGTTTGTTTACTTCTTGGTATAATTCTTCTTTTTATTCACATTAAATGTAGTAAAAGGTAAAATGATTTATTTAACGTTACAGTACTAAACGAAAACTTATTTCTTTCTTTTGGCTATTTTGCAGTACAACAGAGATGATAAATGTCAATCCACGGACACCATACACATAAACTGAAGCGTACACCAACAAATGGAACCGTTGAAATTTATATAGAATAACAAATATGGTTATTTGGTGTAGTATTATTTACTTTGTTTTTGATTATATTTATTTTAAACGTACATTTTTTAAATAAGTTGCTTAGGTTCTTGGCTAATAGAGTTGCGGTGTTCACCTAATTTCTTATTTCTTGTTGCAAGAAAAATAATATTCACACCGATGTAAATTAATTGTAGAATAAAAATATAAATTATGAAATACCACAGGAAAATGTATATATTATTAACGTAAAAAATTATATATTGTAAGTTTGTTTCGCCGGGAGTATAGTTTAGGGTGACCAATATAAATTTTAGCCAATCCGGGACGAAAAAAGCCATATTGGTATATTTTTGTATAATGACTTTATGGGTATTTGTCAATATGTTCTATATGCGTCTTTTTAGCAAATTAACTTTTCGTGAAATTTTGAGTTGAAATCTTTGCAAGAGTCTGCTTTTAAAACATCGATCTCTCTCGATTTTCCGATGTCCATAGATTATAAATTATTGAAAAAACTTGTTCAGTCACTGCATTTGTTTCGGGCAGGCACGAACATAGTTCCACTATAAATATTAGGATATTTTTGAATGGAATGTGATTATCTGCCAAACGGTCGGCCCATTTTGTATCAATACTCAAGTTGCTGTTTGTCCATTCTGCTAGTTTTTCAGTGTTTACATACTGTTTAAGATAGGTCAAATCATGGAATAAATTATTTTCCATTTCGGCAATTTCGTTCATGTCAAAATATTTATGAACACATTGACATGTTTTTTCGATTCGATGTCGCTCCATTTAACATCACTAATGAGTTTAATAATTCATTTAAAATGACAAGTCTCTGAAAATTAAGTGCTTTAAAGCTATCAATATTCCACACAGTTGGAGTAAAAATTTATGACATGGCCAATAAACCATTCTCGAGTTACAGCCACAGGAGAAAGGAATTCGTGGTCTGTTCGTGCTTGACACTTCACAATGAGATCACGTATATCTTCTGAAACTTCCACTGCAGTCTTTTTCTTATTCAACACGTTTTACAGCGTTATGCAAAACGACGAGACTTGATTATGAAGGAAGAAAAGCCAAAGCCCAGACTTCTCATCTTAAAAAATAATTGAATGGTTCTTGGCATTTTTCACACCACCACCATAGCTCTTTATTGCAAGCACCTCTGTTTTAAGTTCAAAAAACATTTACAGGGTTTTTCATAAGCTCAACCATCGATCGACCGAGTCAACTGTGTCTAAAACATTTATTTGTTATCAGAAAGTAAAATAGTTATATATTATTACCTCAGTCAAATTTATTTAGTTGCTCGTTTCGATCCCTAACCTCATGGAGGTTGATGGTTTTCATACAGAGTAACCAGGGCCGGTCCTGTGTTGTACAAAAGTGCACAGTAAAACAGGGCGCTCAATTTATCACGAAAATAAGGGCGCAAAAACCAACATCAATTTAAATTGAATTAAACCGTTTAAAATAATATTTTATGAACATCAAATTTCTTTCTTTTTGTCCAGTGTTTCAAATATTTGCTTTCATTCATTTCTCCATATATATACAAATTTAAACATATAAAACATGTATTCTCTTTTCAACTTTATATTTCAATACACACAAATTAAAAATAAGGCAACGAAACACACAAAAGTATTAGTACTGCTACTGTTCATTTTTAATTTTTGTTCACAAAATATTACCCATACTATTGATTGCTGCAATGTTTTGAAATATAATGCACATATACCATGAAAAGTCTGAACAGTTTTGAAATTCTGTGCACCAAAATATTATTTTTTACAAGTATTAACGAAATTTTGAATAAAGCTATTCACAGATGCATTAAACGTGTGCACAGTTTTGAAATTAGAATAACAAAATCAGTTACAGGATGTTTATGATTGTGTATATATGATATTTTGAATGTGTATATTTTTTTATGTTGAGTATGGATAATAAATATTAAAATTCTATGGAAAAGAAAACTAGACAATTTTTACTTCACCACAATTTTAAATTGGGTGGGTGGGTGGTTAAGTTTTCTGCATAGGATCTTGATGAAACTTTGGCAAATGATACAGGTTCACTTGAAAATAGAAGATCTGGATTCATTTTAAATTTGGACAAAATGGCGGGGGGTCTCCCGAACACCTCTAAGTTTAAATCTTGAATAACTTCTGATCCCGAGCTATGATCTTATTGAAACTTAGTATATAAGGTTTTAATACTGTTTCCAATACATCTGCATACCAACTTCCGGTTTGTCACTTCCGGTTAAAAAGTTTTTTTTTCAGGTGTTTATCCCTACTGTAGCCTACAATTACCGATCGATTTTCATGAAACGTTGCGAAAAGCTTTTAAATAAATGAGAAAGATTTTATCAGCTTTTGGAGCACATTGGACAAAGGGTTGGGGGGTCCACCATACAACAGGTGGTTTTTTCCACAAAGTTTTTATGTTTGTTGGGAGCATAAAACATTCATTCGTGAATGAATTTTGATGACACTTTGGAAAAAGATGCAAACATGTATGACAAAGAACTGATTAGTTTTTGAGCGATAGTGAACAAAGTGGTGGGGGGTCCCTGGAGCACCTGTTTTTTTGATAGCTCTATAACTTCTGTACCCGATAAGCGAATTGGATGAAACTTGGTACATGAGTATGTAGTACGGTTTAAAATAGTTCTGCATCCCAACTTCCGGTTTTTCACTTCCGGTAAAAAAATTTTTTTTGTACTTTTTTGAAGTTTTTTCAGTGTCTTTATGCACACTACAGCCTACAATAATGAAGCGATTATGATGAAACTTATGGAATAGGGTTCCAATTAGTGTGAAAAGATAATTATCATGTTTTGGGACACATTGATCAAAGTGGTGGGGGGTCTACCATACAAATGCTGACTTTTCACACTTTGTTTTTTAAGTTTGTTGGGAGCATACAGACTTCATTCATTATTCAATTTTAATGACACTTTGGAAAAAGATGAAAACTTAAGACAAAGAACTGATTAGTTTTTGGATAATATTGGAGTAAGTGGTGGGGGTCCTCCCGAACACCTGTTTAATGTGTCACACTTTTTTCAATGTTTGTTGGGAGCACACAGCATTCGTCCGTGAACGAATTTTGATGAAACTTTGGAAAAAGATGCAAACATGAATGGCAAAGAACTGATTAGTTTTTGAGCGATAGTGAACAAAGTGGTGGGGGGTGTCCCATACACCTGTTTTTTTTAAAGCTCAATAACATCTGTACCTGATAATCGAATTGGATGAAACTTTGTACATAAGCATTAAGTATGATTTACAAAAATTCTGCATCCCAACTTCCGGCTTTTTACTTCCGGTAAAAAAAATTTTTTGGAATTGTTGGCAGTTTTTTCAGTATCTTTATGCACACTACAGCCTGGTCCCTGGAGCACCTGTTTTTTTGAAAGCTCTATAACTTCTGTACGTGATAAGCGAATTGGATGAAACTTGGTACATGAGTATGTAGTACGGTTTACAATAGTTCTGCATCCCAACTTCCGGTTTTCCACTTCCGGTAAAAAAAATTTTTTTGTACTTTTTTGAAGTTTTTTCAGTGTCTTTATGCACACTACAGCCTACAATAATGAAGTGATTATGATGAAACTTATGGAATAGGGTTCTAATAAGTGTGAAAAGATAATTATCATGTTTTGGGACACATTGATCAAAGTGGTGGGGGGTCTACCATACAAATGCTGACTTTTCACACTTTGTTTTTTAAGTTTGTTGGGAGCATACAGACTTCGTTCATTAATTTATTTTAATGACACTTTGGAAAATGATGGAGACTTAAGTAACAAAGAACTGATTAGTTTTTGGATAATATTGGAATAAGTGGTGGGGGTCCTCCCCAACAACTGTTTAATGTGTCACACTTTTTTCAATGTTTGTTGGGAGCACACAGCATTCGTTCGTGAACGAATTTTGATGACACTTTGGAAAAAGATGCAAACATGTATGGCAAAGAACTGATTAGTTTTTGAGCGATAGTGAACAAAGTGGTGGGGGGTCCCTGGAGCACCTGTTTTTTTGAAAGCTCTATAACTTCTGTACCTGATAAGCGAATTGGATGAAACTTGGTACATGAGTATGTAGTACGGTTTACAATAGTTTTGCATCCCAACTTCCGGTTTTTTACTTCCGGTAAAAAAAAATTTTTTGTACTTTTTTAAAGTTTTGTCAGTGTCTTTATGCACACTACAGCCTACAATAATGAAGCGATTATGATGAAACTTATGGAATAGGGTTCCAATTAGTGTAAAAAGATAATTATTATCTTTTGGGACACATTGATCAAAGTGGCGGGGGGTCTACCATACAACTGCTGACTTTTCACACTTTGTTTTTAAAGTTTGTTGGGAGCATACAGACTTCATTCATTAATCAATTCTAATGACACTTTGGAAAAAGATGAAAACTAAAATGACAAAGAACTGATTAGTTTTTGGACAATATTGGGATAAGTGGTACGGGGTCTCCCGAACACTTGTTTACTGTGTCAGTATTTTTTCAATGTTTGTTGGGAGCACACAGCATTCGTCCGTGAACAAATTTGGATGACACTTTGGAAAAAAATGCAAACATGTATGGCAAAGAACTGATTAGTTTTTGAGCGATAGTGAACAAAGTGGTGGGGGGTGTCCCATACACCTGTTTTTTTTAAAGCTCAATAACATCTGTACCTGATAATCGAATTGGATGAAACTTTGTACATAAGCATTAAGTATGATTTACAAAAATTCTGCATCCCAACTTCCGGCTTTTTACTTCCGGTAAAAAAAATTTTTTGTAATTGTTGGCAGTTTTTTCAGTATCTTTATGCACACTACAGCCTACAATACTGAAGTGATTATGATAAAACTTATGGAAAGGTTTCAATTAGTGTAAGAAGATAATTATCATCTTTTGGGACACATTGATCAAAGTGGCGGGGGATCTACCATACAACTGCTGACTTTTTACACTTGTTTTTAAAGTTTGTTGGGAGCATACAGATTTCATTCATTAATCAATTTTAATGGCACTTTGAAAAAAGATAAAGACTTTATTGACAAAGAATTGACTAGTTTTTGGACAATAATGGGATAAGTGGTGGGGTCCTCCCGAACACCTGTTTATTGTTTCAATGTTTGTTGGAAGCATACAATATTCGTTCGTTAAGTAATTTTGATTACACTTTGCAAAAAGATGCAAATATGTATGGCAGGGAACTGATTAGTTTTTTTAGTGATAGTGAACAAAGTGGTAGGGGGTCCTCCAAGCACCTGTTATTTTGGAAGCTCAATAGCTTCTGTACCTGATAATCGAGTTGGATGAAATTTGGTACATACACATTTAGTACGGTTTACAACAGTTCTGCATCCCAACTTCCGCTTTGTCACTTCTGATAAAATTTTTTTTACTTTTTCTCGTACAACAGAATTTATGTTTGTTGGGATACTGCTGCCTGCTTTAATATTTTTATTATTAGAACTACGAAGTCCATAATATTGGTTAGCTTTTAATTAAAGTATTTTATGGATATTAGCTCATTATATATCCAGAACACTATGTTTCCAGAGCTGTGGTGAAGTCAGCCTATGCATCAGCGTCGCAATATTTTTTTTGGTAATTGATAACTTTAAAAAGTAATGAATGAAATAGTAAAAATTAGGTCCATGCAATAAAAACAAAATTAAAGAAAACCATTTGAAAGCAAATAGTATATTATTTAATTAGGAGCTGAAGTGCTACTCTTTGTGTTAAGTCATTGAATAAATATCTATGGAAGAGTAACTAGACATTTTGAATGCAGCATCTAATTTTTAGTATAGTGTTTGCATTCTAGCTGGGTGGTACTGTTTACAATTTGCGTATTTATATTTTCAAAACAAATAAAAGATATAATAAATGTTACATATAAATTTAAAAGCCTAATATGTTTGAATAAATTATTTCCTTATATTTCCATATATAAAAATTTTTAATTGTCCATACAACACAAATTTTAATCATATTGAATTACTTTAAGAACACCTTACATTCGGCTGTGATAGCGTTTGAAATTTGGTTTGACAACGATGGATTAAGAAAATGACATTTACGTAGGGTAATAATATATAAATATAAACTAGAAAATAACAGTTTTTGTAAAGCAAATACTTTATATTTTTTTTAAAACCTCATTCTAAACCCTTTTTATGCATAGTATTAGTAAAAATATTCTAATCATTGATATGGAATTCGATGATCAAATATCAGTTTATTTAAGATTATTTGTACATATTTGTGCATAAGTGGTACTATCAGATCCACCCCTTTACCTTGGCTCCCTGTGTTAAGCAATATCGCTCCACCTGCACTCAGACGCTCGCATGCTCTCATGCGTGAACATAAAAAGGTAACCAACAACACTACGTTACCCTTGCACGAATATTACGGTGACCACACTCGTTGTCGATTGAAGTCAAGAAAGCCTCCACATAAAACTGCCAGCAACCCGCTGGCAACTGATTTTAATATCTTGGATGCCTGGGACACCTCCTGGCAACATTACAACACAACTGGCCTTTCTATTACTAACCCGACTTCTACCCAACCTGGTTTCGATTTGCCACGTCATACCTGGACTACATTAAACCGAATAAGAACGAATCATGGACGTTGTGCTGATTCTTTCTACAAGTGGGGCATTTCAGAGTCCCCTGAGTGTGACTGCGGCGCTCCACAACAAACTATAAAACACATTGCAACTGTGTGTCCAATTCGACGTTACAATGGCAACATCTCAGACATCCATTTGGCAACTCCCGATGTAGTAGCATGGATAGACTCGCTCGATGTAAACATCTAATGTTCAAATGTACTGCCCAATGTTCAAATATTTTACTTTTTAATTTACTTAAAAGACACGCAATCAAATCGATTGTAAGTTCATTTAATGTGTATCCATGTATTGTTTTAGGTAGATTTCATAGAAGAATCTACCTATTTTTAAGTTTAATTTTTTAATGTGTCACAAAAAAAACCATACGCTAAATAAATGTACATATTTTAATGCAACACTTCATTTTTATGAATAAACTACTGCATAAATACTAATATGTAATTGTTTTGTAAAACATTAATTTAAACGAAGATTTTTTGCATTGAATTTTCTTGACAGTGATATTGTGTGAATTCATAGAATGTGTAATATTTCTATTATAGTCAACATTCTAAGTCACGAGTGTATAGTTATTATTGATTGTTTTCCAATCAATGCGAAAATCAATGATCGACACTTGGTCAATTATTGTCATAGCGCTTGCATATTTGCCAACATTTTGGGGAATTTTATTTATTCAGGATTTTGTGAGCAAATAAACTCAAGTAACTATGGAATTAATTTGACTTTTTCCAATTCAAAGGCATGGTTGGAAATATCTCAGAAAAAAACTCAGTTTTTTCTCTTTTACGTGTTTCGGTAGGGATTCGAACTCGTAACCTCACCAGTGCCAAACTGACGAGTTCAATTCCTTTGACAAACACGTTTAGCCACTACGCCACCAAGGCGATGATATTTCTAAGTTGAAACTTCATCATCACTTAAGTTGAATTTCTCAATCGTCAGTTACACATAGTTTTTTTATGGAAATTTTATTCATTTTGAATGCAGATTTTTTGCATTGAATTTTCTTGACAGTACTATTGTGTGAATTTATAGGATGTGTAAGCTTGGCACTTAATATGAAAGGTTACGAGTTCGAATCATAACCGAAACACGTAAAAGAGAAAAACTGAGTTTTTCCTGAGATATTTCCAACCATACCTTTGAATTGGAAAATTCAAATTAATTCAATAGTTACTTGAGTTTAATTGCTCACAAAATCCTAAATAAATAAAATTCCCCAAAATGTTGGCAAATATGCAAGCGCGCATATATGACAATAATTGACCAAGCGTTGATCATTGATTTTCGAATTGATTGGAAATAATCAATAATGACTATACATTCGTGACTTAGAAGATTAACTATAATAGAAATATTACACATTCTATGAATTCACACAATAGTACTGTCAA
Organism: Diogma glabrata; assembly: GCA_963693315.1. NCBI lineage: Eukaryota > Metazoa > Arthropoda > Insecta > Diptera > Cylindrotomidae > Diogma > Diogma glabrata. The sequence goes on from OY856187.1 coordinate 179,974,992, forward strand.
GAAAATCCAATGCAAAAAATCTTCATTCAAAATGAATTAAATTTCCAATAAAAAATTATGTCTAATTGACGATTGAGAAATTCAACTTAAGTAAGATAACTGATGATGAAGTTTCAACTTAGAAATATCATCGCCTTGGTGGCGTAGTGGTTAAACGTGTCTGCCAAAGGAATTGTGAACTCGTCAGTTTGGCACTGATGAGGTTACGAGTTCGAATCCCAACCGAAACACGTAAAAGAGAAAAACTGAGTTTTTTTCTGAGATATTTCCAACCATGCCTTTGAATTGGGAAATTTCAAATTAATTCCATAGTTACTTGAGTTTAATTGCTCACAAAATCCTGAATAATAATTTAAACTTTAGTTTTTATAAATTTTGTTTAATTTGAATATCTTAAAGTAGAATTTCGAACAAAAGCTATCATTTTATTTTAAAATACAAAACGAAATATGTCAAATGTCATGAATGAAGAACGCACAGATATACAAATTACGGGCTAGGGCCATCTTCAGGATAATAAATCTAACAGTAATAATTTTAATATTTTTGATAGTTTTATGATCCTGAAGGTGGGCCTAGTCTAAAATATGTAGATATTTAATAATAAACAAAGTATTTTAATTCAATTGAGGAAGAACAAATTTAAAATCAAATATTATAAATTATATGCAACAAATTTTAAAATACGTTAAGATAAGCCACAACAATTTTGAGATAACTCTTAAGTCCTGGGGCGCATCTCTCATGTTTGAACAGAGCGCAAAAATGTCTTGCACCGGCCCTGAGAGTAACTGTATGTTCTACTATCTAAGAACTATGTCAGAAAGTAGTCTAACCTGAAGGGTTAGACCTGATTTGTTTAACTGATGCCAGCAGTTCATGAGCTTCAATGCAAAATTGTTTAAGCGCAATCATATTTTTTGTGTTCAGCAGTATACTAAGTGTATCTGCTGCTAAACAACCGTCAAATTTATTTTCAAGTAAGGACGATTTAAGATCGTTTCTTAAGGTTTCGTAATTAGTGCAATCCAAAAGAACATGTAATGCGTATATCATCCACATCACATATTGTGCATAAAGCATTGTCCGTAACATCAACACGCTTCAAGTACTCTCTAAATTTGCCATGTCCAGTTATAAACTGGACCATAGGACTTGTCAGAGCTACCTTATTCGTGCCTAAAGCAAAAGTTGAATCGCCGAAAAAAAGATTCGTATACCTTCCCGTATCTGAGACCTCCCAACGAGCCTTCCATTCATTGAGGGTCTCCTGGTGCAGTCCCTTTTTTATTTGCTTCCTTTCAACTCTGCTGTTTGTTTTGACAGCAAGGTTGTATAATTTGGGATTGTGCCCGTAATGACCTGAGACGGGGTTGTAAAAATGGATCTGTAACCTCGGATCATGCGGAGTAACATATTTCTTTGAGCGCTTAGTAACTGTGCATTATGCTTATAACGTTAGTCCGCTCATACCAACCAGCTGAGCAGTACAACATAATAGATTCCACTACGATCTTATAAATAAGATGTACTATATTTCTATCAAGACCCCACCATTCATGAGATAACCTTGTGAAGCTGTGGAAGTGGGACTTGGATTTCTAGCATATTCGTGTAACATGACTTGCCCTCATCCTCTCATCCAAGTCAACACCAGGGTATCTGGTTGAGCTGACCATTTTGATTGTTTTTCCATTAACCTTAATGGTTGGTGATCTAGCTCTGTCGTACTTACCCTTTAGCTGTAGCATAACAGGTTTTTGCTCCGACAAGCTTAATTTGTTTCTTCTGCACCAGGAATAAAAAATATGACTTTAACCGTTGAAATAATTGTAAAATTCTTTCTACTGGGAGCATAACCGCCAACCATCTTGTTTTACAAGATGGTTGGCGGTGCATCTTGTTTTGCTTGCGCCAAGTAGTCGACGAGTCAAAATTATGCAATTTTCAAAATCAAATTTTATTGGAATTTTTTTTAATATCTCATGAAAAATATTGTATGGTAATTGGTACTAGAAAAACGGAACAATTCGGAACTTTTTTAATATTCCGGGACATTTTCAATGCGGGACGGCAGACTTAAATCCGGGCTGTCCCGGCGAATCCGGGACGGTTGGTCACCCTAGTATAGTTATTAATTTTTTCTTTTGTATTTCCTCAATTAAAACCCCGTTTTCAATTTATATTAATACTTGTTATTTAATTGATCAATATATTTCAGGCTAGGCCCATCTTCAGGATCATTATATAAAAAATAACAATTATATCAAAATTGAAATAAAATAATTAAATGACATTTATATAAAACAAAGTTTGATATATAAACTGTTTATATATCAAACTTTGTTTTATATAAATGTCATTTAATTATTTTATTTCAATTTTGATATAATTGTTATTTTTTATATAATGATCCTAAAGATGGGCCTAGCCTGAAATATATTGATCAATTAAATAACAAGTATTAATATAAATTGAAAACGGGGTTTTAATTGAGGAAATACAAAAGAAAAAATTAAGTAAAAAATTATTTTCATCGATAATGTTTATTTGAATTTAACCCAATGAACTTATTGTAACGATCGCAATAATCGCAAAACAATAATAAAACCAAATTCCTCTTTGTTTTCAATTCAATAAAAATGTATTTCATTAGTTTCCGTTCATTTTTACATTAATAATAATTTTAAAATTTTCTAAAACTTAACTGCTAGTTAAATTTTGAATATATTATAAAAAGCCAACGAACGTACTAAATTTTTATTTCCAATACTAATGAACAGATGTCGTTGTTAATCATTTGCTGAATTTCGAATATTACACGATTGATTAGAAGAGGTCAAAAGCAAAATCACATTTTTGCAATTTTTAATTTGGAAAAAATTATTTCATTCCATTTTTGCTTTTAAAAAGAATTAAAACATCCAATAATCTACTTAATTTATATAGATCAATGTCAATTGATAGTATTATTTAACTTTGATGTGATAAATCAATAATATTTTAATTCAAAAGTGATGTATTTAATTGCAATCAAGCAAATAAAAAAAAAAGTTGTAAACAAAGAAAAAATTCCAATGTCGTTTTGTTTAATTGTTAAAATTGATTTCTAATTTTAATAACTGTTTTGAGAAAGCATTATTTATTGGCTTTAATTACAATGGAAGATTCCACCCCGCTAAGTAGTTTACAGTGATTTGTGTTTTTGTTTGTTCATCAAAAAGCTGATAATTTGGATGACAATTTCAATTATATTTTTTATTTTATTTCATAGAAGGATAATTGTTGTCATTAATTGTTAAATCTGCTTTATAAAAGTGGCAGTACATGAAGATAAAGTACCCAATGATGTTATCGAAAGTATGAATAGCAAGGATAACAGTGATCGAAGCTATTACCACAGTTAGAGACAGTCGTTTGTTTGATGGTTTTTTCGGTTGTTGAAACCGCATGGATTCAAAGGCAGATATATGAATGAAAAGTTAAAGGATCGAATGCAATGTTCAATTGGGCATTTCGAACAACGAAGGTGTAATTCAACAGCAGCAACTTATGTTCACAAATTAGTTCATCCAATTTAATTAATTGATCAAACGCTAGTCAAGGGAATTGAAGAATATTGATGACATCAATCAACAGTTATAATTCAAGGTATTTTTAGATTATAGATACATTAATTTTTATTACTTTATTCTCATTGGAATGTCAGAATAATTTTATAAAACCTTAAGAGATTCCCAATTTTCAAGCTTCGTGTGGGGACAGATGCTCTCCCGTAGCATCAATTTTATTTGTAGTAGTAAAGGTCCAATGATTATACGTAGCGCCGAACAAAAAGGGACCCGTTAGCCTAATTACAGTTATATTATTTGGTGGGAAAATATTTTCCAGTTTGGGCGTTGGCAAGCCGGTTTTTTTTTGAAAAAAACTTTTTTTTGTGGAACATTTTATATTATTATATTTATATATTTATATATTAATTGATCATTTCAATTTAGATTAATTAATATCTATATATAGTTTATTTTCGCGTCGGTTTATTTGGCTAAATTTTGTTAAAAAGCTAGAGGAAAAAAATAAAGGTTTAGTTTCTAGGGTGTTCATGTGTATATTTATCATAAGTACTCTAAATTTATATTTTCAAAAATTTAAAGAATTCCGCGTTTCTCTTTGTAAGTTTTAGGATAAACCAGTTGTGGTTTTTTTTTGGTAATAGGGTGGTGGCAACCGGTTTGGGCGTGGTTGTCAATCAGCTTTTTGTTTATCTTGAAATAAACCAGTTATTGGTTTCGTTTTGGTTTTGATTAGGAAATTACATATTTTGAATTTTGATAAGAATGTATACAATTATGAGGGGTCAGGGGTTGTTAAGGAGGTGTCGGCCAGGTGGGTTTGAGCCCTGGATGAATGAGGTGGATGGGAGAGCGAATGAGGAGAGAAAAGAGAGAATGGTTGAGGCGAGGAATGTAGTGGATGGAATGATAAATGTGATTCTGGATGAAGTAAAACATAAAATATTTTTGGAATTGATGGATGATATTTACGAAGAAAAATATGATGAGTTTCTGGATGATTTGATTTGTGAGATAGTGAATGAGGAGTTGAATGGGGTGAATGAGGAAGCGGATGAGATGGATGAAGTGACTGAGGAAGTGAATGTGGGCTGGCGTGAGAGAAGGAGGATAAATAGAAATAGGAGCTCTCACCTGAAGAGGAAGGAGAGGAGAAGAAGGGAGAAGGAGAGTCGCTTGGTCGTGGAGCTGGGAGCTTCCTCGACCAAGAGTACTCAAACGGAGGAGCTGGTTGAGGAGGTCCTCATCTCACCGACCACGCGACAGGAAGAGGAGTGGTATGGTCCACAGGAGGCCCCTGTTCCTCATTGTATAATTAGTTAAGACTAATAATTTTTTTAATTTTGAAAAAAACCGTTTTGGGACAGCAATTTTTTTGGAGATTGTTTTTGTGCTGTCATTTGCTTTTAGTAATACTAATTGTTTTTTTATTTGGAAAAAAGAAAACCGTTTTGGGGAAGCAGTTTTTTTTGAAATTTTTTTATGCTACCATGTACATATTGTACATATATTTGTTTATATATTGTACATATTTTTGGATGATGCAATTAATTTATATATGAAATTAATCGTATGTTTTTCTGATTGTGGTTAAGTCATGTTTCTATGAGTTTTAGGATGTTATTAACGTAATAAAAGTTAACATTGACCAAACAGTTTTTCGACAATTTTGTGTGAGTTTAAGTCTTTCGTCACTACTATCAAAGTATTATTGGTCTGTGTTTATAGAAGTATAATTGAAAATAATTAATTCCCATTAACTTTATAGAGTGAGCCGGATCCAAATCAATATCTCCACATTTGTCATCATATTGATCCGCTGACGTACGTATACATATCTCGTATGAGTCCATTTTAGTTACCACCATTTTTAAAATTATTTTTTATTGCGATTAATTTAAAAAATAAGATAAATATAGAAATAATTATTTTTAGCTAACATTTATTTTTGTTTTGAATACAATAAATAAAGCGATGAAAATTTGACCTGAACAAATATATTAGAATTAATAACTTAAAAATTAGTAAGCTTAGTTTTAAATTTAAAATAATCGTAATTTTTTTTATAATATAAATTACCAATTTATTATCTAGTCTGAAGATTAAATTTAATTAATTTCATGTAAAACCTTATTAACACATATTATATATTTCATGTTTCGATTTAGCATTTTTAAATAGGGAATTGTTTGGATTATGGATAAATTATGTAGTATTTAGGTTTATTGATTCACTTTCTCAGCGGTAGGCCTAACAAGCCATCCATGGGGCTTATCCCCTTAACGATGATGTCGTTCTTAGATCGCCTATGGCCATCGGGGTTATGCGATCGAAGAACATTGGTTTCTTCTCTTCATTCGGCGAGGAAGTCCTCAGGGACGAGGAGTGGTGTTGCTGTGTTTGTACTTAGGTGCAAACCAGTAGTACCATTCTTTGCTCAGAGGCTTCTTCGGTGTAATGAAGAGAAGAACCAATTGTACTTTGCTTTCAGGATCAGAGGCTTCACCTCATACAAATTCAAAAAACTTTTCCACTTTTCCACTTAGCTTTTACAATAGAACAATTTTTCATAGAGTTTGGGATTTGAAGTCTGGTGCTCGGGAGCGTTCTTCAACTTTCGCATTAGGTTTAGTTGTAATTTATTTGTAGGTTAAACAAGCACAACTGGGTCAGTAGAAATGGACCTAGTGTCTAATCGTGACAGTTGTGATTGTTTTATTAGGTTGGGGAGAATCTGTTCTGTAGAATCTGGTCGTTAGGGGCTTTTCCAGTAAGGTTCTCACATGCATGGTTGGAGTGGGCTCGCGAACGCGATATTTTAAATTTAAACAATATGGATATTGTAGCCATACTTACTTTTTAAATTGTCTCCAGACGAATCTTGATTTTGGGAATCTCTTATGATATTAAATAAAAATAAAATAAATCAAACAAATTTTTCAAAAACTAAATAAAATTTTTTATTAAATAAATTAAATTTTCGTTAATTAAAATAATTTTAGGTAAATAAATAATTTTTTCGTAATTTAAGTTAATTTTAGGTAGCTAAATAAAATAAATTTTCTTAATTAAGCTTTACGTCAAGATATAAATAAATATTTTTTATTTTTTTTAAAAAAATAAATCAATATTTCAAAGTTAGGACGGTGCATCCAATAAATAAACATTCTTTTGAATATTTTTTATTTTTTTTCAATTTTCTTTTAAAAATAAATAAATATTCTTAGGGGTGCTATCGTCAATAACTAATTTTAGGTATATATATATATTTCAGTATATCTGAAATTAAATAAATAAATTATATTTTTACACATACAATATTTCAGGAACTTTTGTAAAAGATTCAGTAAAGATTAGCGGCGACAGCGGTTTTTTCTTTGTTCTTGTACAAGGGTGTTTTTACAAAAGGTTTTTGTGTTTTTTTTGAATCGGGGTGTCCATGGTGCTGACGTTCGGATGGATGGTCGGTCTCAATACTCAGTGAAGTCCTTAAGGACTTCATGAGTGTTGGAACCGGTCGTCGGTCTTGACGCCAGTGACGGTGGGTATCTCGATCCCAGATACAATTTAATAAGTGGAAGTAGTTCGGTGGTTTTCTGTCATGGAGGGGATGGCGACGTTTTTGTGATTTCAAGAGTAGAAATCTTGATTTTTACCTTGAATTCATGGTGTAACGATCGCAATAATCGCAAAACAATAATAAAACCAAATTCCTCTTTGTTTTCAATTCAATAAAAATGTATTTCATTAGTTTCCGTTCATTTTTACATTAATAATAATTTTAAAATTTTCTAAAACTTAACTGCTAGTTAAATTTTGAATATATTATAAAAAGCCAACGAACGTACTAAATTTTTATTTCCAATACTAATGAACAGATGTCGTTGTTAATCATTTGCTGAATTTCGAATATTACACGATTGATTAGAAGAGGTCAAAAGCAAAATCACATTTTTGCAATTTTTAATTTGGAAAAAATTATTTCATTCCATTTTTGCTTTTAAAAAGAATTAAAACATCCAATAATCTACTTAATTTATATAGATCAATGTCAATTGATAGTATTATTTAACTTTGATGTGATAAATCAATAATATTTTAATTCAAAAGTGATGTATTTAATTGCAATCAAGCAAATAAAAAAAAAAGTTGTAAACAAAGAAAAAATTCCAATGTCGTTTTGTTTAATTGTTAAAATTGATTTCTAATTTTAATAACTGTTTTGAGAAAGCATTATTTATTGGCTTTAATTACAATGGAAGATTCCACCCCGCTAAGTAGTTTACAGTGATTTGTGTTTTTGTTTGTTCATCAAAAAGCTGATAATTTGGATGACAATTTCAATTATATTTTTTATTTTATTTCATAGAAGGATAATTGTTGTCATTAATTGTTAAATCTGCTTTATAAAAGTGGCAGTACATGAAGATAAAGTACCCAATGATGTTATCGAAAGTATGAATAGCAAGGATAACAGTGATCGAAGCTATTACCACAGTTAGAGACAGTCGTTTGTTTGATGGTTTTTTCGGTTGTTGAAACCGCATGGATTCAAAGGCAGATATATGAATGAAAAGTTAAAGGATCGAATGCAATGTTCAATTGGGCATTTCGAACAACGAAGGTGTAATTCAACAGCAGCAACTTATGTTCACAAATTAGTTCATCCAATTTAATTAATTGATCAAACGCTAGTCAAGGGAATTGAAGAATATTGATGACATCAATCAACAGTTATAATTCAAGGTATTTTTAGATTATAGATACATTAATTTTTATTACTTTATTCTCATTGGAATGTCAGAATAATTTTATAAAACCTTAAGAGATTCCCAATTTTCAAGCTTCGTGTGGGGACAGATGCTGTCCCGTAGCATCAATTTTATTTGTAGTAGTAAAGGTCCAAAAATTATATTATCTAAAATGTAATGGCAACATTCAATTTTACCAATCACATTTCAATTATACTAATAATAGGGAGATTATCAAAAAATTTACCGTAAGTTTCTCGTAATTTTTTTTTCGTTTACAAAATTCTTCACTATGAAAATTATGTTTATAAAAAAATCCAAAACGGCAAAAAAATTTCTAAACCCCTTCGACCGGTGATAAATTCTCAGAATTTTTTGGAGAACTCCTCAAGGAAGTGACATTGATAATAGCCCTCGGTCTACGTCCTCAATCAACTTGCTTTCGAAATTTTCGCAAAAAATTATTTCGAACTATCATCGTCTTTGGGAAATAACTACTGGAAATTTTTTGTTTTATTTTAATTTAACCCAATGAAATTCTCTAAAATGTAATGACATCATTCAATTTCACCAATAACATTTGAATTTTATTAATAACAAATATTTATACGTCTGGCCTACTGGGATATTAAAAATTATCAGTCTAATTTTGAAATAATTAACTGATATCAAGGTAGGCCAACGTATAAAGCTTGAATTAGAATAGTACGTTAAGGCCCGCTATACACTTGAGCTAAGCTATGCGAACTATTACTATGTTTCCATGACCGAGTTTACCGGGATTATCTCGGATTATCTCGTCATGGAAACGGAGTTTTCGTTAAATTTCTTAACTCACCTTAACTCAACGAAAATAGCGCGATTAGAGAAGGTTAACAAAAAACAAACACAAAACAAAAAAGTAAAAATGGCGTCGCGAGTATTTTGGAGTGAAGAGGAAAATAAAATTTTAATTGAAATTATTCAAGAAAAAAACTAGTAAATTAATAATAAAAAACATTAGTAAAATATCCAATTTTTCCGTCGTAACCAAATCTCTTTTTGTATTTTTCATTTAATGTCAACACTTAATGTATTTTAATACACAATTTTTGCTAACTCCAAGAATTTTTATATTATCATGGAAACGATACGGATTAGCGCCGCCATGTTTTTAACTCAACGAAACTCTTAATTCGAGTTAACTCTGTCATGGAAACGTAGTATATGTTTTTTGTATATAACGTAATCAAATGGATGACTGACTATACACTTCCCAGTAAAAGTGTTATACCAGATTTACTAGTAACTTACTATTAACGCGTTATAGTAACAAGACCAAGACAAACCCAAGACCGCTCGAACAAAATGTCCCACCTCGTCTTGTGTAACAAGTCTAGGGTTTGTCTGGTAAGACGTGTCCTTAGGTTGTCTGATCAGACATGTCTTTAGTTTGTCTTGGTTAACCTAAACCACAAAGCAACCTTGTTATATAAATATTGATTTTTGTAAATAAAATACATTTTTATAATTTTCAGTTTTTATTGACTGTAAATAAATTAATAAATATAAATATATATTATTTCTTAAGGAACTAATTAAAACAATAATACAACAATTAATAATATTAAACAATTCAATATTTTATCAAATAATATAATCTGCAAAACTAAAATGGCATTAAATTAAACTAAAAGAATTGCATATATAATTTTCTTAATTTTAAACATATCAATATTTAATTGGTTTGAATACTTACTTTTATAGAATAATACTTACAACTATTGTATATTTTCCTTATTTATTTGAAAATAAATTTGGCTTATTCAATATCAAACATAAACTTTAACATGATTTAAATGAAATTATAAAGTCGCAAAAAACATTGGTTCAAACCATATATTCTTGAAATTAGTTTTGATCTTTTTCATATTATGCGATGGCGCTATAAGAAATATATGTCTATCTCGCTTCCTCTAATGCACTCTTATGAATGATAACAAACTAAAGACCTGTTACTATAGTAACAAAAAATCTAGTGGGTTTAGCTAAGCTTATAGCTTAGCTCAAGTGTATAGTCATCCATTTGATTACGTTATATACAAAAAACATAGTTCGTATAGCTTAGCTCAAGTGTATAGCGGGACTAATGCGTGCGTCCGTTAGTGACATTTCTATCCGTTACATGCGCTGATATCTGTATGCGCTAAATTAAAAAAATCAATTACAATCAAACGTGCGTTGACAGTTATTTTCAATACAATTTTGTTTTGTGTTTTTTAAAATGGACGAAGAATTGGAAAAAATTGATTTTATAGCTTTTACGGCTTGTTAAACTCAAAAAAAAGGAAAAGACGTTGTGGGTGCGAGAAATAAATTTAAATAGAAAGAAATATGGATTTTATGACCTAAATTTTAATAAAATTAAATATGATCCAGAGCAATTTTTCAAAATAACACGAATGAAAGTTCATTTGAGTACTTTTGCGAACTTTTTCAAACTCTATCTTTTTTACTTCGTCAATTAATTTTTCCTCCATTTTTTATTTTTAAGTGTAACCATTGAATAATTATATAAGGAAGAATAATTACGTGTGGCTACACGAATATTTTTTGAAGTATGTAATTTGTATATCTGGGGTGCGTTTCGAAATTAACTATGGTTAACCGCGGTTAACTTTACTCTACCAAATGTCGTTCCATAATTAACTGCAAAATAAAAAAATTACAGGATGACAGAAGCACTATCGTTCCAAAACTATAGAAATTAACTGTCATAGTAAATTGTAACGTCACTACTTTAACTTTGTTACTCAAGTCTAGAGTAGAGTTTGTTGAGGTTCTAATGTCAAAACGTATAAATATTTAAAATGACATGTCAACCGATTTATAAAACACAATACAATTTTTTATAATAAAAGAAAATTTTAATTGTTGTGGAACGTACATTTAATTATTATATACTAAGTATTTAATAATTTTTAGTGAAATGTGTTATTTTTATTAATTTTATTTGATACTGAAGACTGAAAAATAAATTATAGAAATAAAAAACATACACTACGTTTTTAGTTTTATTTATCGTCATTAGAATATTAGTTTTTATTAATTTTGAATTTTTAGCGGTCTTTTACAATTTAACTTTGACAGCTTTACTATGGTAATTTTAATTTAATATTTGACGTCACTATTTTGACTATGACATTAGCGACATTATTACCTTATGGTTACCCAGGCAAGAAACTGTAATTGAAATCGGTTTGTAATCTATAGTTTTGTGGCGAACAGCCTAATCCAATAATCCATGGTCGCGTATGCGATGACATAACCATAAATGGGCGATGTCACCACAGTACAATTTGCTTACTGGGCAACTAGCCGCATGTAAAAACATACAGCAAATTAAAAGAGATTGAAATGTCAATTTATATACTCAAACATTCTTGTACTAACTCTAGAAGGAAATGGTTGACTAAACCATGTTAGAACTATATTAACTAGAACAACAAGAATCAGTAATGTGTAACAACATATATTTTATTATTAATAGTTATATCTGTGTAAACATTAGTGTTAATAAATATTCGAAATATATAATGTTAAAAGTCTTACTCTTTATTGAAGTGGTCTCACGTGACATGAGACGCCACGCCATAAATATTCTGGAACAATAGTTTGATCAACAACAGCATATGCAAATGCAGCCACTACCTAAAACAAAAAGAATAAAGTCTTTTGTTTAATTTAAATTGATTATTTTGGACGTTTCGGTCGATCTTTCGGCCATTTTCAACAAAACTGTAACACTAAAATAAAAAAGTATAAATGACTTTTATGACATGATGAAAAACACAATTAATATTGAAACTGAATCAAAACATAAACAATTATAAAATATTACAAAACTTACGAGTGATTTTTTAAAAAAAAATATATATATATGCACAAGTACAATGTTTACTGTACAGTCAAATTTTTTCTACTGTGCTTGAAGAGCAGATAACACAAAATAAATAAATTAAAACGTAAATAATTTATTAAACGTTTTCAAGAACGCAAATGAAAATCTAAAATTCACTATCGAGTTGGAGAAAAACAACAAACTACCTTTTTTGGATTTAGAAATAGTTCGGATGAATGACGGTCAAATAAAAACGGATTTGTTTCACAAAAATACTTGGTCAGAGAGATATCTAGCATTTTCATCAAGCTTACCCCAAACATATAAATGAAATACAGTTTCAATTCTAACAAGGAAAATGATGATTTTATCTGACAAAGAATTTCACGAAAAAAATATCAATGTTTTAACTAACGTTTTGAAGAATAATGGTTATCCTCATAATTTTATTCTCTCTCTCTCTGGCGTTTACATCCCATGGAGTGATTTTGCCGTCTGTGCCACCAGCTTCCACTCATCTCGTTCCATGACCAGTTGACCCCAGTTTCGACATCCTATATCACGAAGGTCTTGGATGATGTCATCACGCCAGCGCTATCTAGGTCTTCCTCTTCGACGAACACCAGCTGGTTGTTGGGACGCTTTTTTTATAATTCTATCCAATGGAGCCCTTTCTACATGACCAAACCATCTAATCCGGTTGGATTTAATGAATCCGATTACATCGCAGCCTCCAAGAAGCTGTCTGATTTCATGATTCATTCGGATTCTATACTGATTTTCAGCAACTTTACATGGACCATAAATTGTTCGTATGACCTTCCTCTCGAATGTTGATAAAATTCTACAATTGGAGGCAGTCAGTGTCCAGCTTTCACTTCCAAATGTAAGCACAGGTCGGATTAATGCTTTGTAAAGTGTGAGTTTACACGACCGCGAAAGATGTTTTGATCGCAAAAGTTTTGAGCATGCGTAGAAAACTCTGTATGCGGCAGAGACACGGGCTTTGATATCTGCCTATATCTAGTATTTGAAGTTTTCCACGCGTTCCACTTCATAGTCGCCAGTATTCAGATTTCCAGGAGGTATGTTCTTGGATGTTGTTAACACTTTAGTTTTGCCGGTGTTGATGCATAATCCAAGCCGTTTAGCATTTCTTTCAAGCCGAGAGAGACTATCCTTGATATCGCTTGTTCTACGTCCGAGAAGCACAATATCATCTGCGTAGCCAAGAACTTGAGTAGATTTGTTATATATGCAGTTTTGTATCTCAATTCGGCTTTTTCTTATCGCGTACTCCAGCGCCAAATTAAATAGTATGGGCGCGAGTGCATCACCTTGTCGAACACCTGATGTCATATGGAAAGGATCAGAACCTGACCCTTCGATTACTATTCTACAATTTGACCCCGATGTTGTGAGTTTGCACAGAGAAACAAGTTTCTCTGGGATACCAAGGCATATGAGTGCGGACCAGAGGTTGTCGCGGATGATACTATCATATGCTTGCCTGAAATCAACGTAGAGCTGGTGAATGCTGATGTTGTACTCCCAACATTTTTTTCCAGAATCATCCTTAATGTAAAACATTGATCTGTGGTTGAGCGGTTGGGACGAAAACCACACTGATAGTCACCGATGATAGATTCGGCGAACGGGATGAGTCGAGCAAGTACGACATTAGCTAGTATTTTGTATGCAGTATTCAACAGTGCGATGCCACGATAATTTGCACACTTTAGACGATCACCTTTCTTATGTAGCGGAACAATGAGAGCTGTTTTCTATTCAGCAGGTAGTTCTTCTTGGTCCCAGATCGCAAGAATCAGATCGTATATACGTCAGACCAGAGCTGCTCCTCCATTTTTCAGAAGTTCTGCGGGAATTCCATCGAAACCTGGTGATTTGCCATTTTTCAGTTTTTTGATGGCAGCTTCCACTTCGTCTATTGCTGGGTAAGGGACAAAAATCTCCTCACTTGATGGAGCAATTGTTCGAATAGGATGAACCTCATTCGTCCTATTCAGCATGTCTTGAAAGTGGGATCGCCACACTGCCAGCACACCACGTTCACTTGTTGTGAGTTCATTATTTTCATTTTTGATGGCTGTAGATCTTGGGTGGAAATCTTTTGTCAGATTCCGTGCATTGGCAAAGCACTCTTTTGAATTTCCGTTGACCGCATGTTGGTTGATGTTTTCGATGCAACTCTTCATGTGTTCGCGTTTCTTTTTACGTAGAAGTTTTGCTGAGGCTTTCCTGGCGCATAGATAATCAGCTTGGGAGCTTCAGGTGTTCCTTGTTAACCATTTTTCTCGCAGATTTTGTTTATGTTTAACGGATTGGCGGCACTCATTGTCAAACCATTCGTTGTGTCATTTCGGTGGTCGTTTTCTGATTGAAGTTTGTGCTGCGGCTATAACGGTTGATTGAAGCGTTTGCCATTCTTCTTGTATGTTTAATGGCATCCCAGAAGAGATGTCATGCTCTTCTATGTTTTGTGTTATTATTTCCTGATATCTATTCAGCGTTTCAGGATGTTTAAATGCTTCGACATTCCAGCGCACGGTCTTTTTTGCTTGTCTGTTAAATGTAGATGATAATTTGCACTTGTACTTAAAGATGACAAGCATATGATCGGTGTCCATATCAGCACCTCTGTATGATCGAACGTCAGTTATGCTTGTAGAGTGTCTCTTAGAGATCATGACGTGATCGATTTGATTTTCCGTTCTTCCGTCATTTGATTTCCAAGTTGCCTTGTGAATTCTCTTGTGAGGGAAGAAAGTGCTGGAAATTACTAAATCATACATCATAGCCAGCTCGGCTGCTCGAAAACCGTTATTGTTGCTGGTATGATGCAAGCTGTTAGGGCCGATATGTGTTTTAAGTTCTGCAATCCTACCGATTTGAGCATTAAAGTCACCTACCACGATTTTTATATCGTGCCGCGGGATGTTATTGATGACTTCTTCGAGTTCTAGGAAGAACAGGTCTTTAATATCATCTGCTTTATCTTCAATAGGTGCATGAACATTGATGATCGTTACATTGAATTTTTGCGCGCGGATTCTCAGTGTGCATAACCGCATATTAATTGGGCAGAAGTCAATAACATGCTGATTCACGCGACGGTGTATAAGAAAGCCAACTCCAAATTCTCCTCCGTTTTGATGACCGCAATAATACAGAGTGTATCCTTTCGCTGTTTCATGGATTCCACTGCCTGGCCATTTTAGTTCTTGTAATGCCACTATATCCAGTGTGTAGCTCTCGACTTGTTGACTGAGTTTTAGGAGATCTCCTGGTCTTCTGAGGCTTAGCACGTTCCAGGCTCCCATTTTTAAATCGTAGTCCGGGTACAGTTTCCGAGGTCGTTCCAATAATGAATCCGAGATATTCCGAGGCCTGTGTACAGAATTCATGACAATAATTTTTTTACGGAAATGGGGTGTTAGCCCTTCGCCCAACCCAAATTTTCGTGAATGGATTCGTTCTGCATCTTAAGGTCACCAGAAACAACCTTTTTATTCGTTTATATAGCGAGCCGCTTGATCCAAGACAGACGCCCGCTGAAAACCGCCCCTTACATGGAGAACAGACGCTTTCTTCACGTTTATATAGCGAGCCACTTGATCCAAGACAGACGCCCGCTCCAAACCGCCCCTTACATGGAGAACAGACGCTTGAGTTGCATTGGTTTTATGGCGCCAATGACTCGCCATGGTCAAGAATCATTGAGTATAAGCAGTATTTACTCTGCCCCTCTCAACTACACCAACCTAATTCTGTTAGCGTTACCCAGGTAGCACGGCGTAGACGTAGAATTTCGGATTTTCGCAACCCATAATTTTATTCAGAGAGAAATAAATTCTACTATTAAAAAATTAAATAACATAGTTACTGATCAAATCACTACAACCGAATCTGCCACCAAAAAATTTATATCTATTCCTTATGTCAGCAATTTATTTGGAAATATAAAACATCTTCTAAAAAAGTTCGAGATACAAACAGTAGGATATGCATATTCTCCTTTGCAGAAATTAATTTTCAATAAACTCAAGGATCCTACTCCTAAGGACCATCAAACTAATCTTGCTTATCAAGTTACTTGTTAGTGCCAAACTAAATACATAGGAATGACTAAGCAATATTTACAAAAAACGAATACAACAACACATAAGCAAAGCCACAAAAAAATTTAGCAAATGAAAATAAAAAAGTGCATTGTCATCTCACTTACAAAACACAAACCATCAAATAAATATGGATAATGTCAAAGTTTTAGAGAGAATCTAATTATCGTAAAAGAAATATTTTGGAAATGATTCACATAAGAAGTAAAACCAATACCATGAACAAGCACACCGATACAGAATATCTACAAAATACTTATAATAAACTTTTAAATTTTAAACCAAACTGTTAATAACATTCACAAATATGAAAATTTTTATTTATTTATTTTATGTTATCTGCTCTTCAAGCACAGTAGAAAAAATTTGACTGTACAGTAAACATTGTACTTGTGCATATATATATTTTTTTTAAAAAATCACTCGTAAGTTTTGTAATATTTTATAATTGTTTATGTTTTGATTCAGTTTCAATATTAATTGTGTTTTTCATCATGTCATAAAAGTCATTTATACTTTTTTATTTTAGTGTTACAGTTTTGTTGAAAATAACCGAAAGATCGACCGAAACGTCCAAAATAAAATGTTAATTTTATAACAATAAAATGTTTTATTACACTGAGCTCTACGCCAATTTAAATTAAACAAAAGATTTCATACAAACTCAATAAAATATTCAATCAAAAAGAATAAAGATTAAACTACTACGGCAAGTATTATCAGAAATATTATCAATCAAATACACATCCACACATTACACAAAAGCATATTGAGAACAATGACGCCTGTTACCACGTCATACAACATCAAACAGTTATAAATACGGTGGTGTACTGTGTAGAGACATGTCTAATATATTCAATAACCTTCATAAACCCAGCGAATAAAATGTCATCGATTCGTCCATGAATCGTTGAAGAAACTTCTTCTCTGAGCTGTAGAATCGTGATGGAAAGGGTATGGAAATTTATATGAAAAAAAATAAAATGTCCGCTAGATTCGTGAACGAATACTCTACTACGATTCATCATGTAATACTACCACTCGAATCGCTATGGAATATTCAATCACGATTCTATTGTGAAATTTTAACAACTTTCTATAACGATTCTTTATAGACATTTTGTTATTTTTCACCTTCGATTCTATAGGTAGAATCGAGAATCAAATTGAATAAAATATTGAAATAATTAAAACACATTTTCTTTAAGAAGAATTTTATTTATATCTACATATAAATTCATTTATTTAGTCTGTTAATTACACAATAATTTAGTTTAATAGCTAAAGGGTTTAATTTGATTAAAAATTATGAAAAATTTAATTTTAAATTGATGTTATATTTTTTTAAAATGTAATTCTATAGTTGTATAGCTTTTTCGTCATGCATCTGCAAATATAAAAAGAATTTATTGACATAAATTTTAAGATAATTTTCATTTTATAAATTACCGAATAGATCTGATTTAAAAGTTTGTGCATGTTTGTTTTGCTGCATTCTTCCGCCATGTTTATTATTACCATGAACTTGTTTCTCATCTGCGATAATTGTTGAGTTTCTGTAAAAATTTGAGCAAACATTATTATTTTAAACATAAGTTTTAATCAAACTAACGTAATTTTACATAAATTGAAATTTAAAAAAGCAAATGAATTAGTTTTAGCAAAATTTGTATACACCTATCCCCCGCTTTACACGGCACTCACTTAACACGTTTTCGACTTTACACGGTTTTTGAAATCAAAATTTCCAAAAAAAAAAAATTAAAAAAAGACAAATTTTGGTATTACACGCACTTATATCTACTTTATTTCAATTAAACCTTCTGGTATACCAGTATACCACTTATGATCATAAACATACAGGTTTTAATTAAAACAAGAAAGCAAGAAACTTGTAACAAAAAACGCCTGGGGTGCGTTTCGAAATTAACCACGGTTAACCATAAGGTAACAATGTCACTAATGTCATAGTCAAAATAGTGACGTCAAATATTAAATTCAAATTGCCATAGTAAAGCTGTCAAAGTTAAATTGTAAAAGACCGCTAAAAATTCAAAATTAATAAAAACTAATATTCTAATTACGATAAATAAAACTAAAAATGTAGTGTATGTTTTTTATTTCTATAATTTATTTTTCAGTCTTAAGTATCAAATAAAAATAATAAAAATAACACATTTCACCAAAAATTATTAGATACTTAGTAAATAATAATTAAATGTACGATATATTCACAAAACAATATAATTTCTAACTTTTTTTCCACAACAATTAAAATTTTCTTTTATTATAACAAATCATATTGTGTTTTATATATCGGTTGACATGTCGTTTTAAATATTTATATGTTTTGACATTAGGACCTCAACAAACTCTACTCTAGACTTGAGTAACAAAGTTAAAGTAGTGACGTAACAATTTACTATGACAACCAATTTTTATAGTTTTGGAACGATAGTACATCTGTCATCCAGTAAATTTTTTATTTTGCGGTTAATTATGGAACGACATTTGGTAGAGTAAAGTTAACCGCGGTTAACCATAGTTAATTTCGAAACGCACCCCTGCGAGTGTTGAAAGCGAAATTTTGAAATAACATGATGATGTATATCAGCAAAGGGATGTAAGAGATTCTCTATGCAAATCAGTTGATTTTAAGCAATAGATCGTTATTAGCTAGATACAAAATGCGTAGGTGTATCAATGATCATAGTTAATTTGTAAGTAAATAATTCTATCTGTTGACATACGAGTTAACGTGAGATATTATACAACACTGGCAATAGCAGTGAGATCTTATTCTATCCTATAATGAAATATTGGGTCTGTCATATTTTATTAAATGATTGGATTTATTTTTTAGTTATCAACTCAAAAAAATTTAAAGAACACAATTAATAAAAATTAGCGTCCATCAACATCGTTGAACGCATGTTGTTGCGGTGACCGTGATGTTAAAAGTTTTTATTTGTTGTTTTGACACATAATTTGTACACAATTTGTTTTGACGTAATTTGTTTTACTACATTCCATGGAAAAAATTTTAGGATTATCGTTGTAGGGAATTAAAAGGAAATTAAGTAAGATAGTTTACGATGAGCACAAAATTTTACCAAGTTATGTAATGTATTTAAAAAGAAGTGAGTATCGTTATCTAAGTCTTATTTTGCTTACTGAGTACATAGCTAGATTTACTTTCGATTTGTTCATTCAGTTAAATAGTTGTAATCATACAACTAATCTAATCTTAAATTTATGAAATGAAAAAACTTGAAATAACAGAAAAGTTATGAAAAATTATGTGTCTACACAAAATATATTGTGTTTTATTAATCTTATTTAATTTAAAAATCAAGGAAAAAATTCAGTTCAGTTCAGTTTCAGTAAAATGATTTCTGTATGCTTACTGTTATAAAGTATAAAAATATAGTACAAATAAAATGATGACTGTTAAATTTTAGTTTTTTCTTTTATTTGATACCTACAAAAACAATAAAATTGAACTTGCAAAAGAAAATGTTTGTAATGAAATTTTACTAATGAGAAAAAAAAATTATGTAAGATTATTGATGTACGTCATTAATTATTTTTGTTTTGATTTTAGGATTATTTGTTTATTATTATGAAACTATTTTCAATGACAGAAATTTGGAAAAAACGTTTTTAAAGAAAACGTTTTCTTTTCGCAATATGTATGTTTATGTTTAGTAGATCGTTTGACTTAAATTAGTTTGAAATCTGAAGCATTTGAAACTTAAATGTATTTCCCGTTCTTAAATTCTAGTTTATCATCTTGTTTTACTAATCTATATTTTGTATGCTTGATTGCTTAAAATTTGCTTAAAAATAATTGTTTTAATATAAATTGTACAAATTAGTGTCTTAATATAGTATGTACAATTTATTTTGTTTTTTATTTTTTCGGCTTTCCGGTCTCAGATATTTCCAATTACTTTAGATCATTTGATCATTTATTGGTTAAATATTTGTTTAATTTATTGTTATATGTTTTTCCGACGTTTCGATAAGTATATTATCATTATCAAGGTCTACAATATATATAAGAAATTTGTACAAATAAACCGTAAATTTAAGTGAGATGGTATGCTATGTGGATGGATGTATACTTACACTATGCAATTTGACAATAAAAAACTATTATTTATACAACTAAGTATTAGAAAATAATTATCACATTCAACATATTATTTATTTTACTTAATGTTATGGAGTTTAAGTCAACATTTACTATGTATAAATTAAAACATTATTATTACAATTAAAAATTAAAAATTAAAAAGCAAGAACAATTGACAACTGTTGGAATTTATACAATGAAAAACTGATAAACAACTTTATACTGAAAATACAACTTTATTGTTTTGAGGTTACAGAGAGAAGAATAAACATTAAGAAGAAATGACATTACATATTTTGTTTCTTATGAAGTTGGCAATAGTTGATCACCACATAATATAACGGTGTGTTTACATGATCGCTTTCAACACTCCTCCTCAATCATGTAACTGTAATTGATTCCGTAAATCCAGGTATTTTGCAGCTGGTAACGGTTTAGTAAATAAATCCGCCAGCATTTTTTCAGTAGGACAATATTTGCACGACACAATCCCTTTATCGACATAATCCTTAACAAATTGTCGTCGTGTATCGATGTGTTTTGTTCGATTTGACAGCTTCTCGTCCTCAATCATCTTTAAGCAACTTTGATTATCTTCATAAATTAGTATTGCTGATGAAACTTGTTGATGCATGTCATTCAAGATACGTTTTAACCAACATGCTTCCTGACATGCTTCAGATAGTGAGATGAATTCCGCTTCTGTTGATGAAAGCGCAACACATTTTTGCTTACGACAAGCCCAACTAATGATTGCTCCATTAACGATAAACACGTACCCACTGTTTGATTTCCTATCAGTACGGTCCTCAGCCCAATTTGCATCAGCCGTATAACAAATCTCCGTTGTGCTCCTTATTACCGATCACCAATTTTAAATTTGATGTTGACTTCAAATATTTTAGCACACGCTTCAGCTCGATCCAGTCTTCTTGTGTTGGTGTGCAGACCTTTTGCGATAAGATTGATATACTTGCCGTAATGTCTGGTCGTGTGTTTAATTAACTTTTGATAATTTGTGTTGTTCAACAACAACCTTTCATCATCGATGTTTGATGTTTTACCATAACTCATACTCAATGGCACCTTTGATTCCTTCGCATTGCTCAAACCAAAATCCGAAATAATTTTGTTAATGTATGTTGACTGGGATAATTGGTAAAATCCATCATCTGATTTGGTTATTTCCATACCAAGATAATACTTTATGTCGCCTAAATCCTCTAAATCAAATTTTGTCGATATTATTTTCTTCACGATGTTTGCTGTTTCCAAAGATTTTACCATCAGGACCATGTCATCCACATAAATGAGTAGATAACACCAATGTTCACCGAATTTCCGCATATATAAACATGAGTCTGCTTTACTTTGCTCAAAATTCGCATTGATCAATACAAAATGTATTGCATCGTTCCATGTTTTAGCTGCTTGTTTTAAACCGTATAAACTACGATTTAACAAACATATCATTTGACCGCTTTCTTCAAATCCAGGTGGTTGCTTCATATAAATGGTTTCCTTAAGTGTACCGTTTAAAAACGCTGTTTTTGCATCAATGTGTCTTACGATGTAGTTTTCTTTTGATGCCAGTGCCAATAATATTCTAAATGTAGTTTGACGCGCAACTGGTGCAAACACTTCATCGTAATCGGTTCCAAATTTTTGCGAGAAACCTTGTGCAACTAGTCGTGCCTTAAAACGTTTGATTTCTCCATTAGCATCGGTTTTCATCTTAAAAACCCATTTGCAACCGATTGCCTTTCGATCACTGGGCAAATTGCACAAACTCCAAGTATTGTTTTTCTTTAAAGAATTCATTTCTTCCTGCATTGCTTGAATCCATTGATCTTTTTCTTTGCTTGATATCGCTTCTTTAAAACTTTTGGGTTCGACAATTGGTTCTTTGATTGCATTAATTTCTTCAATTAATCGCGTTGCTGGAATACCCTTGTTTGAACGTCTAGATACTCTTTGTTCAAGCACATCTGTAGTTGGTTGTTCAATAATACTGTCATCACCCTCGTCAACAAAAACATCTAAGTGATCATCATTTTCTTCATGAGTTTCACTTACAAATGATTGAAACTTTGAATCATTTGTATCAGTTTTCATTTCGGGATCATGAAATGAAAATTCTGAATCATCTTGAAAATTTTTAATGAAACGTACATCACGACTGATAACCAATCGTCTCCGAACTTCATCGAAACATCTGTAGGCTTTAGATTTTTCGTCATAGCCAACGAAAATCATTTTTACTGCTGTGTTATCCAATTTACGCCGTTTTTCTGGTTTCTTTTCATTCCACAATTCAAATGGAGTTGTTTCGATCGATCTAGATGGTAAACGATTTTGTAAATAGTTCGCTGTATTTACCGCTTCTGCCCAAAACATATTTGGTAAATTTGCATCTACTAACATGCACCGCGCCATTTCGATTAACGCTCAATTTTTTCTTTCCGCAACTCCATTTTGTTCTGGAGTGAACAGTGCTGTATGCTGCATTTGAATACCTTCACTTAATAAATATTGTGTAACTTTATTACCTATGTATTCGCCTCCTCGATCCGATCGAATCACTTTTGGCTTGAATGAAAACTTATTATTCACCATTGCTATGTACTCCTTTAGTTTGGTTTCCACCTCAGATTTTTCATTCAATAAATACACTGTAGAATATCGTGAATAATCGTCGATGAAGTGTAATAGCTGGGATAGCGGGAGCTATTACTTTGAAACTTATAAGAAAAGGTGCCGGTAGAGGGTTGAAGACCCTAGTCATCTTTGGAACTGCCCGGCCCTCGCTAACTCAATTCACACACACACACACACACACACACACACTCACTATTAGTAGTTTATTACAACATGATCTTAATGTTATTATTCATTTTATAAATTTAGTTTTATATATTGGAAAAAAATTTGACTATAAGAAGTACTAAACATTATTACTTACTCTTAGCCTAATTCCGCTGTTGGTTCTATCGGTGTTGTCTATT
The DNA here is from genome assembly GCA_963693315.1 of Diogma glabrata. Lineage (NCBI taxonomy): Eukaryota > Metazoa > Arthropoda > Insecta > Diptera > Cylindrotomidae > Diogma > Diogma glabrata. The sequence continues at coordinate 179,998,480 of OY856187.1, forward strand.
CTCTATCTCACCACCTTCCAAGTATCCCATATAAGTATGTTAAAAGAAATATTTGTGGTTGTATTAGGTTTATTTATAATCTTTATAACAGTTTGTCTAATTTACGTTTATACTAACATATTTGTTTATCTTTAACAAGAAAACAATTATCAATTTGACTTTTTTTTTTATATTAATTATGTTTTTTTTTTGTTGTGAGAAAGTCATAAGACTCTAACTCAAGCCATACTATTACTATCACTAATTTAACAATTTGAACATTCACTTAACTAATAGAGACTTGATAACTAATTTTCTATTGTCGTTCATATAGTTTTTTTTTTTGTTTTTCTTTAAAAAAATATTAATTCATTTGGCTCTTTTTATATTGATTATAAATTTTTTTTTTTTTTTTGAAAGAACAAGTTATAAAACGCCAGCTCGAGCCATACTATTATTATCACTAATTTAAAAATTGGAAAATTCACTGAACTTGTAGGAACTTTCACTGAACTTATATATATTCACTAAACTTAACAATAGATTTTCCGTTTCTTTCGGTTTATCTTAAAAATACATTTTTTTTTGTTTTAACAAAAAAATTTTCTTAACAAATTAAAACTTGACCACTTTCGTTAGTAGTCTACTACCGTCTCCCTTCTCTAATTTTTTCGATTTTCTGAGTTTTGAGGAAAAAATAAAAAAATTGCAATACTTGCAATTTTTGATGGGAAAAAAAATTTATACAAATTGTATAATTTTCTATAGAAATAGAAAACCATTTCCGTCACTTGCAGACTGGAATAGGAACAACGAAGGTTATTTTATTCAAATATCACCGTTGAGGTAATTGTCCATGAAAACTTCATATATCATGAGAAAAATTTTGAAATAATAAAAGAAATAAGACCACGAAGGTGTTGGACTGGATTTAAGAAATGCAAGTGACAATGGTGTGAGAAAGGTTGTTACCATAGGGTAACACGGAATAGGGATAAAGGGGATTTTCAATTCCTAACAACACAGAACAAACAGCCACAGCATACAGCTGCTTTGATCTGAAAGAGGAAATCCCATTGAGTGGAACGTACTAGAAGAAAAGACATTTAAATCAGATTTAGATAAGGAAGAAATAAGCTAAAATTTTATATCATTGGTAGATAGTCTAGCCGAGGGTCGATCAAATCAATTGTTAATTAATTGTTGTGACGTTGTACCAGCAACTCTGTAATGACCTGTAATAACACGAAAGATCCAGTTAGATCAGATCTAATGAGGCGGAATTTATTAGGCCTGGAATAAAAACTGAAGCCTAACATGAGTTATTTCCTCACATCTTTGGTGTGATAAATTCCCACACGTTTGGATGCTATGTCTTCGAGCTCTAGAGATGAATTTCCGACCAATTGGAGTACCTTGGCCTCTACAAATTTCGGTGCTAATTTAGCTGAGACATTTCTGCCTGCATCACTCAGAATGAAGTTTCGTCGAAAAACCGTTTCACCCGGTTGGAACAAATTTTTACGTGCCCGCAGGTTGTATCGCGCAGCACTGGTCACAAAAGCTTTTGCTATTAGATCTTTTAATCGCGCTCGAATGTTAGACAGAGTGTCAGCGCGATCTAAACAGTCACTGGACTCCTCCAGGCAATCCAACTTCCTCAGTAGAGTGTAGTATGAACTATGCGTGATCATGGGGAGACCAAACAAAGCGTAGTAAGGGGAACAGCCGATGGTAGAGTGATATGAGCTGCGCAAAGCACAAGAAATTTCACTCAAGTTTTTATCCCATTTGGTGTGATCTTCCTTTAAGAAGGCTCTGATTCCGGCGAGCACACTCCTGTTCACTCTCTCGGAAGCATTTGCCTGGGGTGAATATAAAGAAGTGCGAGTGTGTTTTATACCATACTTCGCTAGGAATTGTTGGAATAACTTGGATTAAAATTGCGTTCCGTTATCCGAAACCACAATCTCTGGACAACCAAACACATGAAATACTTGACTTTCCAGAAGATTGCAGATTGGAGTAGAAGTGAAACTGCGAAGGGGGAACAGGAACACGAATTTGGAAATATGGTCTAGTACCACCAACAGTCCAATATTAGAATTTTTTGTCCTGGGGTACGGGCCCAGTAAGTCAATATATAATCGTTGCCCTACCCTTTCGGTTCTGAGAGGAGCTATCATGGGTGCACGCAAAATTTGGTTGGGAGCTTTACCTACTTTACATATCTTGCATTGGGATACAAACGAGTGTACTTGGAACAACATTCTCGGCCAGAAATAAAATCGACGAAGCTTATGTAAGGTTTTAGCTACTCCGCCATGGGCTGCCGTTGGTGCTGCGTGTGCTATTTCAATCAAGTTGTGGGTTAGTTCTTCGGGAACCCATAGCTTCCACGGCTCACCTTCTAAACACGAAGTGATTCCAACTTTCTTATAAACCCTACCCTTTTCCACTCGTAAATCTGGTAGTACTTCTTTCCCATCCTCGACGATTTTAATTAACTCTAGATATTTGGTAGACTGAAATGCTGGTGAATCTAAATCAATTGCTTGGGAAAAGTTATCGGTCACGGTATCAATCAAGTCTACGGAGTTTATTCTTGACAATGCATCCGGAACTACATTTAAACTGCCTTTTCGGTACTCAATGTCAAATATGTACCCTTGAAGTTTCAAACTCCAGCGCGCCAGTCGTCCTGATAAATCCTTCTGACTCATCAACCACTTTAAACCAGAATGGTCGGTTACTACTTTAAATGGGTGCCCTTCAACGAACGCTCGAAATTTTTTTATTCCTAGAACTACTGCCAGACATTCCTTTTCGCTAGTGGAGTAGTTCCTTTGGGCTGGGTTTAATTTCTTAGACATGTATGCAATCGGATGTTCACTGCTATCTTTTCCTAATTGAGTCAACACGCAGCCTATTCCATCGTTACTTGCATCACACTGTAATATGAATGGTTCTGAAAAGTTTGGGTTGGCCAGCACTGGCGCTGAAGTCAAAGCTTTCTTGATATTGACGATATTGACAAAAGCTGCATCGGCTTCAACAGTCCATTTAAATTTACCATGGGATTTCTTTAATAACTCAGTAATAGGTGTCACAATCGAAGAGTAGTCGGAAATAAACCGTCGGTAATATCCTGACATCCCTAAAAATCGACGAACCTGGCGCACCGACGAAGGAACTGGAAACTCTGATATTGCTGCAACTTTCTCCTGGTCAATGTTAATCCCTGCTCTACTAATGACATACCCAAGATATTTGATCTCGGATTGCAGAAATTTGCTCTTCTCAATGTTTATTGTGAGATTAGCTTTCTTTAAACAGCCTGCCAGTTCAGTTAATATATGAAGATGTGACTCAAACGTATCTGTCACAATTAAAAGATCGTCTAGGTATACGAAGACCTGAGTCTTCAACCTTGATGGTATTACTCGATCCATCAGTTTAGACATCGTCTGTGGTGAGTTGCACAAACCAAAAGGCATACGAACAAAGTGATAAAGAGGACGGCCTGGAACTGTGAACGCTGTTTTTTCTTTTGAATTCTCATCCAGGGGAATCTGCCAAAAGGCGTCCTTTAAGTCTAAACTAGAGATGTAATTAGCTTGCGGGAGTCGGCTTAGTATTCCTTCGATCTGTGGTAAGGGGTATGCATTTTTTTTCGTTACACTGTTCACCTTACGCGAATCTAAGCATAGACGAAGCTTCCCTGGCTTTCGAACTAAGACCACTGGCGAGCTCCAGTCACTATCAGATTCCTCAATGATACCCTGAGCTAACATGCGGTCCAGCTCCTCTCCCATTAACTTCTCTACTGCAGGAGATATTGGATAGTGGCGTTGTTTGATAGGGGTTGCATCGCCAACATCAATGACATGAGTCAATACATGCGTCCTGCCCAATCCCATTTTCGCAAAAGACGGAATCAGCTGAATGACATCTTGCAGTTTCCCTTCCTCGTCAGCTGTCAACGTACATATTACCGAGGTTTCGGTTTTTTTCGGGATCTGATTTGTTAACGGTGGAAACAGGTTGAACAACCGAAAGAAGTCAATACCTAGATAGAGGTTTTGTGTAAGAGATGGTATAATTACGAGATCTAGAGACTTTGTCCGACCTTGGAACCTTATCTCAGTGTTCAGATGTCCTACCACTTTCTGGCTAGCGCCATCCGCTGTTCTAACTTTTACCGATGAACGTGTAAATAGTGTTGGGGTACGGAGAAGCTCTAGTGCGAAAGTGCCTCCCACTACACTAAGTGACGCTTCACTATCAAGTAATCCGACTCTTGTGTTGCCTAAAAGTTGAACCTCAGCATAAGCGCGGACATCATCTTTCACTGATGTGATTGAGGATATAATCGATGACCGAAAGGATCGTCGTTTCTTCCAGAAATTTCTAATACGCAAGGCTGAACGAGTATAATTACGAGATGTTGTAAATGCATTAATTCCAAGACTGGTTCTTAGTGCCATATATTCTTTGAGTCTTTGCTCAAGTGATTTAAATGAGTGATGAGGTATAGACGATTTAGTACAAGCTGATGAATCTCGCTTCAAAATAGTTTTGCTTCCCAACTCCTCTGGGCAACGCATTCTTACAGGTGGAGTTGAATGAAGTGAGGTGTTTGACTTTAAAATTGGGTTGGCTTTTGGGAGCGTGACTGGGTGTTCTGCACGCTCCCGGTCTTGTTTAAATAGCATCTAGTGCAATTTGATTTGTAAACCCCCTCGTTGCCACAACTCCAACAGAAAAGTCGAGGTGGTTGTAGACAATCCTGAAACCGGTGCCCTTCTAGCTTGCAGTTCCAGCAAATTAAAGTTCTGTTTGGCTCACGATGACCGTTGGAATTATGAATAGCCGAGACATCAGAAAGGACCTGGTCATCCGAAATCTGTGGTAAGGTGTCGGATTTAGGAATAGTAGCAGGTAATGAAGAAAGCGTATCCTCAGTCGCAGGATAATGATATGATGTAGATGGAGCAATTTCGGATACTGTCTGTGTAGGGCGATGAGGAAAGTTACGAGGTGGCAGCGGTAGACTAGCTAGAAGTTTTTCCCGTTTACGGCAGAGGTCGCGAAGATGTTCAACTGTAAATACCTCAACGTAGCACAATTCTCTTCGTATTTCACTGCGAAGATTGTTCAACAGTATATTCAATAATTCTCTATCAGCTATTGGAACACTGAGTCGATCACTTTGTCTCAAAATATCATTAAACATAGAGTCAAAGTTCTCATTTTGACGTTGTTTACGGGATCGCATTCTCTCTTTTATTTCTTCATCGGTGCTACGATCACCAAACTCAGTACGTAGAGCCATACACAGTTCGGGCCAATTAAAACGTGGAGTACGGTGATGAAATCTCCAATACCATTCTGAAGCTCTTTCTGTGAATAATAAGTGAGCATGAGCCACAACCGCATCATAACTACCTAGGAAAGCGATGTTATTTAAAGTGCTCACTCGATATATAAATTCTCCCACCTCCATTTCCGTTGGTCTTCCACTGAAAGAGACATTCCAGCTACGAATGATGGTGGAGTGTTTCTCGTTTAAGGAATGATGACGATAAGCTGCAGGATTCGCTACGTACGATGGGTTTATATTACCTAGGTTCCTGGAATTTTGAAGAGGTCCTTGGTTTCCCCTAGGTGCATGCATAGACAATGTGGAGGGATTTTGCGGGTGACTAGCTGTTTTCACCCCCTCCGAAAAGAGTAACTGATTCGCAAATTTTTCGTCAAAGGCTCTCTGCATCTGTTCTACACTTTTTCGAATGCTTACTTCCATGGCCTGTTGGATCACGGAAAAATCGATCATCGTTGCTGACTTATCTGCTGGCTGGTCTTGTCTTCCATGATTATCTTTTGGTGAACTAGCGACAATTTCTGATGCTTTTACACCTGCACGTTCAGCTTGTCGCCTTTTTTCTTCAGCCCTAGTATTCGGTCGAATCCACGTCTTAGGTATAGCACCGAGAGACTCTGGTTGCCGATTGACCACAGGTGTTTGTGACTGTGCCTTATTCTTTCTTGTTTGTGAAATCGGGGAAAAGGGACATCGATCCTCCGGCAAGAGATGCACATCAGACTGTTGACAGCTTCTTTTACAAATGGGGCAAAGTGGCTCCTCTTCTAGCCACTTTGCAATGCAACTGTCATGGAAAACATGGGTGCAGGGTGCTTCTACCAACAACTTGTCTGAATTCAGTTTGTCAGGGCAGAGGAAACATTTATTGTTGTAAATATTTTCATAAATATTCATTTCTGATTCTCTCAGTATTTTTCAATGACTGTGTTTGAATATTGAGATTTGTAAAATTTAAACTAAATTCCCAAGAGTATTATCCCGTATCTGATTCAAACTAATGTTAATTACTTAAACCTAGTATAAACCGAAAAAATTTAACCATTGATGATCAAAAGGGTTGAATGATAAAGTATGATTGCTTATCACTATCTCTGTCTACCAATCTACTATCCGTTAAGGAAATTGCGTGGTTCCCTTTCAAGGGAATAGCAAATTTATACCGTATATCTACAGGGAAGTCGGAAAAATGTATATTGATCTTCGAATCAGTGATTTGAACAGAATACGTTATAGTGAGCAACAAAATGTTCTATGTTGTATTTAATTGTTAACAATCTATCAATTAAGATCTTCTTTATAGACCTTCAATTATTTATTAAAATAATTATTTATTAAAATTATAAGCAAAATTTATTTATATGCAAATTAATTATTTATTCAAATTATAAGCTAAAATTATTTATAGGCAATTTATTTATTTATTAAAATTTTACGTAAAACTTATTTTTAGGCCCATTAATTATATTTATTAAAATTTTAATCAAAAATTATTTATAGGCAATTTAATTATTTATTCAAATTATTTGCCAACATTATTTCTAGTCAGTTTATTTATTAAAATTATACGCATAATTATTTAATTATTCATTAAAATTAAAAGCAAACTGTTGATTTAAAATTCCTCAATGTTTAGTTATTTATTTATATTTCCGAGCGCAAATTTCGGGTCAATGTTGATGGTGTTTCATCGAATATCTTTTCAACTAATGCTGGTGTTCCTCAAGGTTCCGCTTTATCACCTACTCTTTTTCTTCTCTATATTAATGACTTGCTAGATGCAACAGTTAATCCCATCCATAGTTTTGCTGATGATAGCACACTTCATGCGTCACATGAAATGCCAAATTTATATGCACCATCAAATCTTAATGTCGCTAGATCAAACTTGATAGAGTCATTAAATATTGATTTAAAAACCATCTTAGATTGGGGCGTTGCTAACAGTGTTGAATTCAACACAAGTAAAACTCAAGTTTGTCATTTTTCTAGGTTATCAACACCTAATCCGTTTTTATTAAAGTTCGATTCAAATGATCTTCAAGAGAAAGAATCTGTTAGACTTCTAGGAGTTGAGATTGAAAATAATATGAAATGGAATTCTCATATTTTTAACCTAGCAAAAAACGCTGTTCAAAAATTAGGATTTTTGGGTCGTTGTCGTAAGGTTTTTAATAGCGAGCAGCTTCTTTTAATATATAAATCATTTATTCGTCCCTGCATGGAGTATTGCTCTCACATATGGGGTGGAGCCTACATAAGTAGCTTAAAATGTCTTGATTCTATACAACGGAGAGCTGTTAAATTGATCGGCAACTCGACTCTTACTAACGAGCTTGATTCCTTGCAACATAGAAGAGACGTCGCTGATTTGACGGTATTTTACAAGTATATTATGGACGAACGGGCGTCTACGGAGATCAAATCGATTTTGCCTGAACCAGCAAACTTCGCGCGTTCTACCAGGGCATCAATAGCAGCCCATCCTTTTACGGTTCAAGTGACAAGGTGTAGAACTGTCGCTTTTCAACGCGATTTTTTTAACAGAGTTTCTCATCTCTGGAATGCCTTACCGGCGTGGGTCTTTCCTGATAATTTTAATCCTCAAAACTTTAAGATCAACGTTAATAAATTCCTCAAAGAAAATTGAATAATACTTTCGAACCCTAGTTCCCTAGTTAGCATGGTATCTTCGGATATTCAGAGACGTTGATCTACATTGGTTAACACTAAACATGCCTAATATTGAATAAAAAAATAAAAAAAAAAAAAAAAAAAAAACTGTAAGTAAACTGTATAATTATTATTACTATTTATTTATTTTATTTATTTATAAAATATACGTGTGAGTGTTGTGTGTGTGTCCGAGTCATGCGCTAGGCAGTACTCTTCCAAAAATGATGCTAAAATAAATTTAGAAAAAACTAAGAACAAAAATTTAAACTATCAAAAGTATACTACTCTACGGTTGGGAAGTTAGTAGGTGTTCAGGTTCTATGACGAGTCCGGAAAAATCACAACAACTAGCCAGAGCAAGTTGGTAGATGACCAGCTTGCACTCTGTATTTTCTAAGCTGATGTAACTTCAGCTTCTCCATCACAACCTGGAACCTGTATTGAGAGCTAAGAGAGGAAATGATCGTTTGTAAGAGTTAACCAGTCTCAGAGCCACAAGAACTCACTAGACCTTCAAAGATGCAAATTTAACCTTTGCCCTCTTATGATCAGTCAGTACCATACCTTGAGTCGTTCACTCCTACCAAACACATTAAACGAATACGTTCTAAAACAATAAATTAATCAGAAAAACGGGGCTCAAATTATGAACGTATAAGGTAGTAATTGATCTAAGTGTTGAATTGTACACTATTCAGCTTTAACTAGTAGGCTAACACTATGATCTGCTCGACCGTTGTATCATATTTTCTCAGCTAGTCATTGCTGACGCTGTCAAACCACCCCTTAGTCAATTCCATCACCCAACTGGAGTGCGCGAGCTCGTAAGACTCGTTGAACGGTCAGTCGAAGACCAACTCGTCCACTCCTGCGTGTGTTACACAGTTAATTTAATCGAAAAAAATTCACTACATAATTACTAAACTATATTAAAAGATCCTCCAAGGGTCCATTCTGTTTTATTTTTATAAATAAAAATAAGGTTTTGTTTCGCGCCAATTTGTAATAGCTGGGATAGCGGGAGCTATTACTTTGAAACTTATAAGAAAAGGTGCCGGTAGAGGGTTGAAGACCCTAGTCATCTTTGGAACTGCCCGGCCCTCGCTAACTCAATTCACACACACACACACACACACTCACTATTAGTAGTTTATTACAACATGATCTTAATGTTATTATTCATTTTATAAATTTAGTTTTATATATTGGAAAAAAATTTGACTATAAGAAGTACTAAACATTATTACTTACTCTTAGCCTAATTCCGCTGTTGATTCTATCGGTGTTGTCTATTCTCTATCTCACCACCTTCCAAGTATCCCATATAAGTATGTTAAAAGAAATATTTGTGGTTGTATTAGGTTTATTTATAATCTTTATAACAGTTTGTCTAATTTACGTTTATACTAACATATTTGTTTATCTTTAACAAGAAAACAATTATCAATTTGGCTTTTTTTTTTTTATATTAATTATGTTTTTTTTTTTGTTGTGAGAAAGTCATAAGACTCTAACTCAAGCCATACTATTACTATCACTAATTTAACAATTTGAACATTCACTTAACCAATAGAGACTTGATAACAAGTTTTGGAATTATTTTCGATCTAAAAGAGAATCGCGTATACTTCCTAAAACTATGACTTTAGATGATACTCATTCTTCGGATGATCAAACAATTTCTAATATGTTTGCAGGCTTTTTTCAATCCGTTTATAAAGGAGAAGATATTAACCAGCACAATTTTTCTGAAAATGTCTTGGACCAAAACAATATATTTATCGATACACCCACTATAACTGAGGAAACAATTATTGAATCTCTTAATAACCTTAAAGATGGATGTGGTGCTGACGGAATACCATCCTATCTTCTAAAACGTTTTAAGGACGAACTAGCGTTGCCATTATCGCTATTATTTAATAAGTCACTCATTTTTCATTATTTTCCGGATAAATGGAAAATTTCTAAAATCACACCTATTTTCAAATCGGGTTGCAGGAATGATATAAAGTGTTATAGAGGGGTCTCTTCTACATCGATAATACCTAAATTGTTCGAAGTAATTATGTGTAATACATTCAAAGAAAGAATAACAAGTTCCATTTCCATAAATCAGCACGGTTTTCTACCTGGCAGATCAACGACAACTAATTTGGTGGAGTTTACAAATTTTATCATAAAAGCAATTGAGCAGCATAAACAAGTAGATACAATTCATACGGATTTTAAAAAAGCCTTTGACTCTTGTAGTCACCTAAAAACATTAGACGCTCTATATGAATTCGGATTTTCGAAACGCTTTGTGCTGTGGATAAAATCATACCTATACAATCGGAGCCAGTATGTATGTATTAATGGCAAATGCTCGGATAACATCAAGGTAACATCTGGGGTTCCTCAAGGTTCACGGACCTTGGTTGGACCTTTCTTGGACCTTGGTTTTTTATTTGTTTAATTGACGGAATAGCCAAAATAATAGGTAACTCTCAGGTACTTATTTACGCTGATGATATGAAAATTTTTAAAGTTATTAACACGATTGAAGACTGTATTCTACTTCAAGAAGATATTAGTCATATTAGTGACTGGTGTAACAAAATGAAGTTGGATCTGAATATTGATAAATGCAAAGTCATAAGTCATTATAGAAAGTGTAATCCTATTATTTTCAGCTACGATATCAATAATATCCAACTAGCCCAAATTTGTGAAGTTAGAGATCTGGGTATAACCTTTACTCAAAACCTAACTTTCAATAAGCACATGGATATCACCATAGCCAAAGCTAATCAAATGCTAGGATTTCTTAAACGTTGGACCAAAGACATAAAAGATATTGATTGCATAATAACATTGTATTTTGCTTATGTTCGTTCTCAAATAGAGTATGCTATTCAAGTGTGGAATCCTTACTATGAAGTGCATATTAAAAGATTAGAAAAAGTTCAAAAAAAGTTTCTAGTCTTTTTTCACTACAAGAATGGAGGAAGATATGATCCCAGTATCCCATATCATGAAAACCTCGCACTACTTCCATCCTATTTGGAAAGATGCCACACATTCAACATTCTTAATCTCGATGATAGAAGAAAACTTCTATCATCCTGCTTTTTAGCAAACATCATAAACGGAAATATGAGTTCTCCTTACATTCTTGAGAATATTTCATTCAATGTCCCGGCTAAAACCTTACGTAAGCATGATTTCTTAAATATTCAATTTCACAGAACTAACTATGGTATGCATGAACCAATTAATGCCGTGGCATCCACTTTTAATGAAATTTCCGATCTATTTGACTTCGATATAAATAAATCAAATTTAAAAAACATTATTAAAAAACACTACCTGCAACTAAACAACCCTTGACAATTTCGTTCTGAATACCTTTTTAAATTATATTTTAAGTCAATTTTATAAGTAATTTATAATTTATTTGTATATTAATTTTATACTTTTGTATTTTTATTTTAAAATTTATACATAGGAAATGTATTTTTTTTTATTTTTTATTTTAGACGGCTAAGCAAAGCTTAGGTACAACTATTTATTAATTTTATTAATGTTATTTATTAATTCTTTGTTCTTTTAATTTTTTTTATAATTTAATGATTACTATTATTATTTGTATAGTTTAATCATCTTTGATTTGTAATCATTTCTGATTTTTTGTATATTATGTGAAATCATATTTATGGATTTCTTTTGTAAATAAATAAAATAAAATAAAATAAGATAACTAATTTTCTATTGTCGTTCATATAGTTTTTTTTTTTTGTTTTTCTTTAAAAAAATATTAATTCATTTGGCTCTTTTTATATTGATTATAAATTTTTTTTTTTTTTTTGAAAGAACAAGTTATAAAACGCCAGCTCGAGCCATACTATTATTATCACTAATTTAAAAATTGGAAAATTCACTGAACTTGTAGGAACTTTCACTGAACTTATATATATTCACTAAACTTAACAATAGATTTTCCGTTTCTTTCGGTTTATCTTAAAAATACATTTTTTTTGTTTTAACAAACAAAATTTTCTTAACAAATTAAAACTTGACCACTTTCGTTAGTAGTCTACTACCGTCTCCCTTCTCTAATTTTTTCGATTTTCTGAGTTTTGAGGAAAAAATAAAAAAAATTGCAATACTTGCAATTTTTGATGGGAAAAAAAATTTATACAAATTTTATAATTTTCTATAGAAATAGAAAACCATTTCCGTCACTTGCAGACTGGAATAGGAACAACGAAGGTTATTTTATTCAAATATCACCGTTGAGGTAATTGTCCATGAAAACTTCATATATCATGAGAAAAATTTTGAAATAATAAAAGAAATAAGACCACGAAGGTGTTGGACTGGATTTAAGAAATGCAAGTGACAATGGTGTGAGAAAGGTTGTTACCATAGGGTAACACGGAATAGGGATAAAGGGGAATTCCTAACAGAAGTGAGCACATATCTTTTTCCACTCGGTGATTTTGTTTGCATTGGGCCGCAAACGTCAGTGTGAATCAGATCCAGAACTTTACTTGATTTGGACAATGACTGTTTAGGAAATGGCAATCGTGATGTCTTTGCCTTTAAACATACTTCACATTGCTCTTTGATTCCACAGTCAACCAATTTAATATCCTCAATCAAACCTTTTGCACACATGGCCTTAATTGCTTCTGGATCTCGATGACCAAAAATTCTATGTAGATTGTGAATACAATTTTCTTTATGTCCATGTGTAACCGAATATGTTTTATTTGGTTGATGCAGCTTATATAAACCGCCAATATCATCAGCCACCGCCACCTGTTTGCCTTTATATTTAATTTCACAAATATTTTTATTAAAACTAACTATAAACCCCTTATGAACAAGCTGCTTTACTGACAGTAGATTTCCTTTTATTTCTGGCGCGTATGTAACATTCTCAACTTTAGCTGATGTTAAACTTTGATTTGCATTCATAAATTCAATTATGCACGTACCTTTTCCTTCAATAGTTGCCTTTGAAGCGTTAGCTACATCCAGGTGTGAACGTGACAGTTCAAGCGACGTAAAAAATTGTTTGTTGCATGCAACATGACACGTTGCACCAGAGTCAATGATCCAATGGCTTGCATCATTGAGGGATAATGCAAATAGATATTCCTTATCAGCTTCTTCAATCTTGTTCGCTTTATGATTTCCGCTGTCGCTTTTATTCTTGTCCTTTTTCCATTGTTTGTATTTTCCGCAATCACGCTTCATGTGACCAGTTTTCCGGCAAAAGAAACATACCGTTTCTTTAGATTTATTTGTGATCTTTAAAATGGAACCCTTAGCTTGAGATTCCGCATCACCATCAGCTTCAACACGTTTACTATGCTCAACCAGCAATTTTTCTTGAACAAGAGATAATGTCAAATCAGATTCTGGCCGCGTTTCAAGAGCTGTAACCAATGTGTCATAGCTTCGTGGCAAACTACTTAAAAGCATTGCTACTTTCCAGTTATCTCTTATTATATCACCAATATCCTCCAAACGCTGAAACAGATTTGAAAGTTCAGCCATATGTTCTTCTAAACTTTCACCATCACTGTGTTTAGTATTACAAATTCTTCGCATTATCGAAACCGTATTGCTGAGTGTTGTCTTTTGATGATGTTGCTTTAGTGCATTCCATGCCTTTTTTGATGTTTCCGCGGAACGAACATGCACCAATTGATTATCCTCGACATAAATAACAATCAATGCCAATGCCTGTTCGTCACCTTCAGTCCACTTTGTAACATCTTCTTGATTGCTAGATGAACCAGCCGTGAGCAATTCTGGCTTTTCTGAACTTAAAAAATGCCATAATTTTTCTTTTTTCAATAAATGCTCCATTCGAAACTTCCAAGTAAAATAGTTTTGATTATTTAACTTATCAAACGCTATTTTATTGAGCATTTATTTATTTATTTTATTTATTTATCTTAAACCAACAAACAGATTTACAGAAATCCAATTACTTGCTTAAATAATAAAGAATAATTGCCATTATTCTTTATTATTTTCTTTGCTAACCGTATGCGAAAAAAAATTCGCAACAAAAAAACTTTTCTATATGTGTTGAAATACACTGTAATACTTTAATGTCTTTTCTAGAACTTTCTAGTCTTCTCTAGAAATACTTTTATCACTTTAACTTTATTATTGTTTTGTTTGCTAACCGCATGCGAGAACAAAAAAATTTTGCAACAACAAAAACTTTATTTTTTCACCATACTTTAATGTCTTTTCTAGATCTTTATAGTCTTTTCTAGAAATACTTTTATCACTTTAACTTTATAGTTTTGTTTGCTAACCGCATGCGAGAACAAAATTTCGCAACAAAAACCTTTTCTTAATTCTCTCACCACGTTCCGTAATTATGTATTTCAGCAATTTCCCAATCCACTTTAATTCTATATATTGCGAAATACTTTTTTTTCAGTTTATCTTTATTATAGATTTCACGCTTACTGGGCACATAACCTGTTGGAATTTATACAATGAAAAACTGGAGTGCGTTCGATTACTAAATGAGATACTAACCATTTAATGAATCATTTAATGAATGACAGATGACAGCGTTCGAGAACTTGAAAAACCGATTTCATTTAAATTTTCATTTAATGAAACCACGCCTCTTTTCATTTAATTTTAAATGCAGTAAATAGCATATTTAAGTTTTAATGAAGTTTTTTATTTAAAAAAATTTCAAATCGAAAACCGTAAAATTTTGTTTTATAATTTTTAATTAATTTAGCAAATTAGGTATTACGAATTAATTGTATTATAATGAATTAAGGAATAAATTTTATATATTATAATAATTAATTCTCAATTAAAAAATATAATCAAAATGGATGAAAATTTTGAAATTAGTGAGAGATAAAACCAACAGCTCCTATTACCAATTACATTTAACGATCGAAAATAAAATTAATTAATAAGTTTTTGCAACCAATTTAATCACCAGTATCAAACTGCAGATTCCTTAAAGTTTTCGAGTTAGTTATAATCTTAAAATTGAATTTGTTTTTGAAAATTTTTAAAATAAATTTATTTACGACGGAAGTAATTGAAAAATAATGCATTACCAAGGAGTAAGATTTTAATTTGATTATAACTTTTATACTCCAACAATTCGTTTATTTATTCATAGAAGTGTCAAAATTTTTCAAGTTTGACATTATATACATTAAATGAAATTCGTTCGAATACTAAATGAACATCGCGTTTTTTGATTGGTTCATTAAATATTTAATGAAAATGAGATCTCATTAAGTTCTCGAACGCACTCCTGATAAACAACTTTATACTGAAAATACAACTTTATTGTTTTGAGGTTACAGAGAGAAGAATAAACATTAATGGTCCAAATACATGTGCAGAATTCTGCATGCAGCGAAATTAGAACATGTGTTATTATATGAGAGCAATTACATGTAAATTCTGCATGCAGAAAAATTCTGCAAGATATCTCTAATTCTAATTTCGCTGCAGTGCTACCACAATAAAAAAAACAAAAACTACTTGAAAACTCAGATAAAAATGGATGATTTTGACATTTTGTTTGAAAATGAATTATTTTTTTCATAACTCAAAAAAAAATGAATGATATTTTTTTGAAAATGAAATAATGTTTGTAATGATTATTTGTTTATAAACATATTCAAATATTCTGGGGATATTACTTTTTCTTAGGCCCCAAAAATTTTTTTTTTTATTTGATAGAGAATCACTCACTGAAGCGAATAAAACCAAAACGAGTTGTATCGGAGCCCCGGGGTCCAAGATACAGGCCTTTGAAAAAAGCAAAATCCATACAAAATTGCACTGGTTTTGACAAAAAATTTTTATTTTTTATTTATTTTTGCTTCATTTCCTATGTACTTAGAAGATAAACGATCAAAACTGTCCCTTTTACAAAATTTTTTTTAATTTACGATAAAAATAATAAAAAAAATCCACTCGCGCCTTATAGTTAAAGTAATCTTGCCTCAAATGGTCATAACGTGGGCCCCTAAGCTTATAATTATTTTTTTTTAAGTTATTCATGTTGATTCTTTAAAATTATATATCAAAAATAATATTAAACGTCATTTGGATTGCAAAATTCGGTAAAAAAAAGGGTACTTTTATACGATATTTTTTTTTCTTCAAGGGCCTATATCTTGGTCCCCGCGACTGATTTTCAAAAAATTTTTTTTGTAATATGCTTATAAAAGTGCCCTTAAAAAAAATAAAAAAAAATTGGCCGGGGCCTAAGATAAAGTAATCTTGCCAATATTCTAAATAATCCAAATTATAAAATAATTTAAACTTAACATTGTTAATAAATAAATTTTTGGGAAAGGATTATCGGAAACAGTAGTATATGTAATTTGAACTTAAATTTTAATTTAGACATTAACGTTTTTACAGGCAACGATTCAATTATTTTGTTTTATCTTTTAATTAAAAAGACAGTTTTCTTTAAATTGCGACAACTTTCACTTATAACTATTTCATAATACGTAAGAACACGAACTGTTATTGTTACGAAAATTCTGCACGTCAAATATATCAAAATTCTGCACATCTATTTTAGATGCAGATATGCATGCAGCACTGCGTGCAGACTTTCTGCACATGTATTTTGGGCATAAGAAGAAATGACATTACATATTTTGTTTCTTATGAAGTTGGCAATAGTTGATTACCACATAATGTAACGGTGTGTTTACATGATCGCTTTCAACAACAACTGTGTCTACAAACAGCTAATTTATGATTGATGTGAATTAGGGATGAGCATCGAGACAAAAACATCGATGTTTACCATCGAATAAACATCGGGAGCCCAACATCGATGGTCGTGAAACATCGACCTCAAAACATCGATGTTTTTAAGTATTCATTCCCCAAAAAGTAAAAAACCACACAAACAAATATTAAGGTTAACATAAGTATTTTTCTTTTATCTCTAACACTTTAAAACGAGTTTAGTTATTTTACACAAAAAAACAGTATTTTTTATTCCCACATTTTCTCTGGCACAGAATTTAAAAATAAAATTTTAGAAGCCAACTTCCCCTCTAAACGATTTCTTGTTTTCGATATTATATGGCCAGCTTTAGAAAATAATCTTTCAGAGGGAACGGAAGTTCCTACAACAGCCAGATATTCAATTACAACTCCCGATAAATTTAGGTAGGTTGGTTTTAAATCCCTCCAGAAAGACAGAGGATCTTGTTGGATTTTTTCTGCAGGAGCACCTAAAAAGAGCAATTGGCAAGATCTTTTTAAGCTGTTTAAAATATTTAAATTTATTTATTATTATAAGGTTGTGCTACAAGTAGTAAACGTCAAATAAAAACGCTGTAAATCCACAATGCTTCACAAATTTGACAACTGCTAACTCTCAACTGCTGAGAGCTTGAAGTTAGCTGCTTACGTCGGGTGAACGCACCCAATACTATCAAGTTCGAAAAAAAAAACTTCGATAGCCAAACATCGACACATAACCATCGATGGTGAAAAAACATCGACACTGTAACATCGATGGTAAATACATCGAACATCGGGCCCCTACCATCGATGTTTATCAAACATCGACCATCGATGCTCATCCCTAATGTGAATATGTTGTTGGATTACTACTAGATAATTCTTCGTTTTTTTGTACTATTGGTGTTTGTGTTTGTGCATGTTGATGTCCGTTTTCTTTTTCTATTATTGTTTATTCGTTTATTCTCAATGTCGTCACTGATGATGTTACAGAACAGTGGGGTAATATTTCTGTGTCACGTTTAATATTGTATGTGTTGTGGGTGTATATATGTAGCGCTTCTATGGTCAATCGTTTTGAATAGTTGTTTTGTGTATCCAGTATTTTTACGTTCTTGAAGTCCGGGTAGTGGTTGAGGTTTAGATGGTGTTCCATCAGTGCAGTTTTGGGATGGTTGGGATCTATTATTTTTTTGATATCATATCTATGGTTGTCTATTCTCTTGTCTAAATATTGTTTCGTTTGGCCTACATATGTTTGATTACATTCATGTCCGTTAATACCAGTCCCCAAACATGGAATCTCATAGATAACGTTGGTCCTTTTTAGCTTTTCAATCGGGTCTTTCAGTTTTGTATATGTTCGTTGTAGTTTGTTGTCGCTTTTGAACGCTAGACATATGTTGGGGCATACAGCTTTAGATATTTTTTGGATTTGGTCGGATATACCATTCACATATACCATGCTCTTGTAGATTTTGTTATTTGTGTTGTCGACGTTATGAGGAGGTGTTGGTTTGTTTTTATTATTAATTTCATGAACTATCATCCTGATGAGTTTGTTGGTTGTGGGTGTTGGGTAATTATTAAGTCTAAGTGTTTTTTTGATTAGTTTGATGTTCTTGTTATGTTATTCAGGTGCACTCAATAATAACACTCGTTTGATGTAGTTGCGTGCTGTATTGATTTTTTGTGGGTAGGGATGGTGTGTATAAAAATTGAGGATTCTGTTAGAGGAGGTTTCTTTTTTGTACCAGTCAGTTTTGATCATGTGGTTGTTGTCTCGAATTACTATTGTATCTAAAAAAGGTATTTGTTTGTTAGTTTCTATTTCCCCAGTGAATTGTAGTTTTGGATGGAATGCGTTGAGTTTATCGATTGTTTCATTGATAGACGTTTTTGGAACGATGGTAAAGATATCATCAACATATTTAACGAATATTTTGGGTGTATATGATAATTGATTCAAGGTAGTTATTAGTAGTTTCTGTGTTGTGATATCAGCTATTATTGTGGAAAGTGGGTTGCCCATAGGCATACCGAATATCTGTTTGTAGAAAACCTTATTAAATACGAAATAGTTGGCGTCTAGTAAGCAGAAATGTAGTATATCCAAGAATAGAGCTCTTGGTATTTATGTGACATTCGTGAGTTCTGTCCATCGTTCGTTTATTATGTCCATCGCTAAATGGGTAGGGATATTGGTGAATAATGCAATGATGTCGAAGCTCTACAAGAGCATAGTATATGTGAATGGTATATCCGACCAAATCCAAAAAATATCTAAAGCTGTATGCCCCAACATATGTCTAGCGTTCAAAAGCGACAACAAACTACAACGAACATATACAAAACTGAAAGACCCGATTGAAAAGCTAAAAAGGACCAACGTTATCTATGAGATTCCATGTTTGGGGACTGGTATTAACGGACATGAATGTAATCAAACATATGTAGGCCAAACGAAACAATATTTAGGCAAGAGAATAGACAACCATAGATATGATATCAAAAAAATAATAGATCCCAACCATCCCAAAACTGCACTGATGGAACACCATCTAAACCTCAACCACTACCCGGACTTCAAGAACGTAAAAATACTGGATACACAAAACAACTATTCAAAACGATTGACCATAGAAGCGCTACATATATACACCCACAACACATACAATATTAAACGTGACACAGATAATATTACCCCACTGTTCTGTAACATCATCAGTGACGACATTGAGAATAAACGAATAAACAATAATAGAAAAAGAAAACGGACATCAACATGCACAAACACAAACACCAATAGTACAAAAAAACGAAGAATTATCTAGTAGTAATCCAACAACATATTCACATCAATCATAAATTAGCTGTTTGTAGACACAGTTGTCAATTGTTCTTGCTTTTTAATTTTTAATTTTTAATTGTAATAATAATGTTTTAATTTATACATAGTAAATGTTGACTTAAACTCCATAACATTAAGTAAAACAAATAATATGTTGAATGTGATAATTATTTTCTAATACTTAGTTGTATAAATAATAGTTTTTTATTGTCAAATTGCATAGTGTAAGTATACATCCATCCACATAGCATACCATCTCACTTAAATTTACGGTTTATTTGTACAAATTTCTTATATATATTGTAGACCTTGATAATGATAATATACTTATCGAAACGTCGGAAAAACATATAACAATAAATTAAACAAATATTTAACCAATAAATGATCAAATGATCTAAAGTAATTGGAAATATCTGAGACCGGAAAGCCGAAAAAATAAAAAACAAAATAAATTTTCATATACGGTCGATACAAACAACCATTTATACATAGATGTATAATATTTATGCTAATGATTATTTATTATTAGTTATGGTAAACTTATTATTTTCATTGATTAAATTTTTCTTTTTCTTTTAGACATTTTTTATTACTACCTAAAATATAATGTATATTAAATAAAAGATCAAAATTATTCAAATACCAGTACCGTTAAAATACTTTTACTGTTATATTACTTAAAATAAACGAAAATGATTAAAAACATAAAAAAAATGGAAATTATTATAATACAATAATATTTTTTGTTTTCATATTTAAATCATATTTTCTTGATTTAAATTTTTAAAAATTAATCAATCTTTTAGGGTTACTAACCCATTACAAGAATATTTTAAATGAATCTACTTTTAACATGAATAATAAAAAGAAATTGTGAGTGTAGTTTAATTTCTGTTTTTATTAACTTGTTTTCAAAATAACCTAAAATTCGAACGACCGAACAAGCTCTCCACACTTTGTTGTTTGTCTTTTGAAATTGAAAAAGTGTAGAGATCCCCTTTTTCTTGAACGAGGGCAACAGTTTGTTGTAATCCGTCGTCCTGGTCTAGTTTGGTCTCTTTTTCTATGGCTGTTTCATTTGGCGAAGTTTGGTTTCTGATTATTTTCGCGACGAGTGGTATTGTGGTTTGGTTTTGTCTGTCTTTATTGTCCCTGTTCTTACGTTTGAGGATGAGCTTTAATATGTATATTACTAGTATCACTCCTGTATTAGTCTGTTCTCGAGGTCAGTCATTGTGTCATCAGCGTCATTCATTTCTTTATTGTACCATTCGTTATGGGTGATTGAAAAAATGTTTCGTGTTAGGTTTGGGGTTATTGTGTACAATGATGTAAAATTCCATATTCCTACCGGCCGCGCTAAATTGTAGTGTCAAAATAACAACACTACTATACAGTAAAACGTAGTGCCAATATAAACTTGGGTGCACTACTATATGATGATGTGAATCCTGTATATTGGTAAAACTATTATCAGCTCGAATCACGGAATTATTTAGTAATACTGGCTAATAGATTAAATCACTGATTTCTTGGTTCGATAATTGCTGGGTTCACTTATTGGTTTATTTATTTTGTTGACAGAGTAAACTTATTAAATAATATATTTTCTTGAATTAAAGATTGCACCGCCAGGACTATTTCAATTTTGTTCTAAAAATAATAATTTTCATTTTCAATTATAATTTCATTAATTTTCTTAAAGGTCGCAACATTTTTATTCGCTACTGTTGAGATTTAGTTGCGTCACTCAATTTCAACAATAAACATGTTTGATTTAATGTTTTTTATATACTGGAGAAATTGTTAATTGTTGGAAGGGGAAACAGAAGAAGAAAAATTAATATAAAATGAGAAATTTTATAATAAAGTTAGTCAATATAATTTTGGAAAATTGATAATAAACAAAATGTTGTTAAGAATAAAATTTATTTCTTTAGTTTGTTTTGATAACAATTGTTTAAGGTTTTCTTTTAGTCGATATAAAAAAAATAAAAATTATTTAAATGTGTGTCAAAATTTATTTTATTAAAAATAATTGTTTAAGTGTCTTTTTAAACATGAGATAAATAAAAATTAATTTTATGGTGTAAAAATGTTAAGAAAAAAATATGATTGTCTGGTTATAATTTATTTCTCATGAAAAATAGTGATGATGTTGTTGATTGGTTCAAATCATTGGGGAAAGTAGTTTATTGTGATTATTGTGAGAAGAAAAGAAAACAAATTCTAAATTAAAAAGCGTGGTGATTGTCTTCATTGGTCTGAATATTTAATGGCAACTGCATTTCTAGTAGTAAAGATCCAAAAACACAAGTTGGTGCCGTTATCGTAATCAACGATAATTAAATTGTGGGAATTGGTTATAATGGATTTCCAATTGGCTGCAGTGATGATGAGTTTCCAATAAAAATTTATACGTGGTACATGCAGAAGTGAATGTGACCTTAAATAAAAATTGTTTATGTATCAAAGGAAGCACAATGTATGTAGCACTGTTTCCGTGTAATGAGTGTGCTAAATATATGAAACGATCAGGAATTGTTAGTAAAGGGAGTTATCAGAAGATAAACGAAGACGAAATAAAACATGAAGACAACATTCGACATTAAAGATAAATAATGTAAGCTATTTTTCAAATTGTATAATTTTTTATTTATTTTATTTTTAACTAAGTGATTTTTCTGCTAGCTAATTATTAGTTTCATTATATTCAATAAGAAAGGAGATTTTCAAGGTAAAAATTTGTTTGTTTGTTATAAATTCAGTGTTTTTCAGTTTTAATAGTTTTTGAGTTATCCGGCATAATAAAATTAAATTATATAAAAGTAAAATAATTAGTTTTCTCTATAAAGATTCAAATTGTTTCACGTGACGCCGAACAAAAAGGGACTCTAAATCCAGATATTCTGGATATTGTTTTATGAGTCATATTTTTTAGCGCAAAACTAAAAAGTTTCTTTTGTTTTTTTTTATATATATAACTGGGCGTCATAACCAGTTTTGGAATATTATATATTTATATAAAACCAGGTTGTGGTTGTTTTTTTTTGATTTTTTTTTTGCAATTTTGCAATATTTTTGATAAAACCAGTTTTGGTGGAATTTTTATTTTTGATAAAACCAGTGTTGGTTTTAATTATGAATATTGGGTAAAACCAGTTAGGGTTTATTATGATTTAGAATTTTTTTGAAAGTGAATTTTTGAATTTTGTTCTCTGTTAATACAAAATGTATAAAGTTTTTGAGTAGTTTTTTTTGTGTTTTAGTGTAAAACAAAATATTTGGTACCTCTAAAAAAGGATCCATGGGGCTTCTTCCCTTAACATTAAAATGTTCCTAGATCGCCTCTGTCCATTATGGACATGCGATCGAAGTTCATTGGTTTCTTCTCTTCATTTCAGAGGCAGTTTTCTGGTGATAAGGGAATGACTACTGCTGTGTTTGTACTTAGGTGCAAACTAGTAGTACCGTTACCTGCACAGGAGCTTCCTCAACGGAATGAAGAGGAGAACCAATTATTCTTTTTTTTTCAGGATCAGAGGCTTCACCTCATACGATTTTAGTTTTAAATCCTTTTTGAATATATTTAAATTTGCAATAGAACAATGCCATGGAGTTTAAGACTTGCTTGAAGTCTGGCGCTCGGGAACGCCCTCCAAGAAATCGTCATTAGTTCTAGTAATTTATTTTTAGTTTAGTTTTAGGGTAAGGAATCACAACTGGGTCATTAGAAATGGGCTTAAGGTCTAATCGTGACAGTTGTGATTGCCTTCATTAGTTTAAGTTGGGGAGAAACCGTTCTGTAGAATCTGGTCGTTAGGGGCTTATCTAGTCGGTTCTCACATGCATTCTTGGGGAGTGCTCGCGAGCGTGAGAATTCAAGTATAGAATTAGATGACATTGGACATTTGTATCATATTTCGGTTGTTTTTTTGTCAGCAAACAATTCTTGACTTGGAAATCTCTTATCATTTTGGAAAATAAGTAAATAACAATTTTTCGTAAATAAAATAAAAATTTTTTTGGAAATATAAATAAATAAAATTTATTAAATAGAATATATTTTTTTTTAAAAATAATAATTTTAGGAATATATAAATTAAACAAAAATTTCTTTGTTAAATTTTCAAAAATGGGAATTTTTTGAAGATTTAACTAAACCGATTTTTCTAAATAGGATAAATAAATAAATAAATATATTTTATGTTTAAAATAATTAAATAAAACAATAATTTTTGAAAATTAAATAAATAAATTTTATTAAGTAAAATAATCTTCTTTTTAGAATAATAATATGAATAATTTTCAGTAAATTAAGTAAATAAAATTTTTACTAATTAATCAAAAACATCAAGATTTAAATCTAATAATTTATTAAATATCTTTATTTTTTCTAAATAAATAAATATTTTTGAGATAGGACTTAACACCTAATAAATAAACAAATATTTTTATTTTTTCAATTTTAAATAATTATATATTTTTCTTTAGAGGTGTTAAGTCACATAAATTAATTATAAGATTTTACAATTAAGAAATTAAATTAAATAAATAAAAATTATTATATTAGATAATAAATATAATTTTAAGTATATAAATTAAACAAATATCTTTTTAAATTCAAAATTTTTTTAAATATAAAATAAATTAAAAAAGTATAAGAATAATTTAAATAATTTTGATACATGTTTAGCATATTTTTTTTCGTATATCAGATTTTCTGTTTCTCCTTCTTTTTGACGTAAATTCTCATATCATCATTCAACAATTTAAATAGTCAAAGCAATTTTTTGTAGCAAGTTGCGATTGGCGATTTTCATAGTCCTTTCTTCTAGGATAAACAACGGATAATAATGTGGCCTCCATTACTATCCTAGTTTCCCCTAGTTTTGTAACGCCAGGACTATTTCAATTTTGTTCTAAAAATAATAATTTTCATTTTCAATTATAATTTCATTAATTTTCTTAAAGGTCGCAACATTTTTGTATGCTACTGTTGAGATTTAGTTGCGTCACTCAATTTTCAACAATAAACATGTTTGATTTAATGTTTTTTATATACTGGAGAAATTGTTGATTGTTGGAAGGGGAAACAGAAGAAGAAAAATTAATATAAAATGAGAAATTTTATAATAAAGTTAGTCAATATAATTTTGGAAAATTGAAAATAAACAAAATGTTGTTAAGAATAAAGTTTATTTATTTAGTTTGTTTTGATAACAGTTGTTTAAGGTTTTCTTTTAGTCGATATAAAAAAAAATAAAAATTATTTAAATGTGTGTCAAAATTTATTTAAATAATAATTAAATTTATGCGTGGTGCATGCAGAAGTGAATGTGACGTTAAATAAAAATTGTTTATGTATCAAAGGAAGCACAATGTATGTAGCACTGTTTCCGTGTAATGAGTGTGCTAAATATATGATACGATCAGGAATTGTTAGTAAAGGGAGTTATCAGAAGATAAACGAAGATGAAATAAAACATGAAGACAACATTCGACATTAAAGATAAATAATGTAAGCTATTTTTCAAATTGTATAATTTTTTATTTATTTTGTTTTTAACTAAGTGATTTTTCTGTTAGCTAATTATTAGTTTCATTATATTCAATAAGAAAGGAGATTTTCAAGGTAAAAATTTGTTTGTTTGTTATAAATTCAGTGTTTTTCAGTTTTAATAGTTTTTGATTTATCCGGCATAATAAAATTAAATTATATAAAAGTAAAATAATTAATTTTCTCTATAAAGGTTCAAATTGTTTCAAGATCGCATTTAGCATTTAGAAGCTTTTGAACAATTAAAGAATTGTTTAATTTCCGAACCGATTTTAAGCATTTATTCCTCAACAGCCGAGACGCAGCTGCATACTGATCCATCTTCATCAGGTTTTGGTGGCATATTGCTACAAAAGCAAAAGGATGGTAAATTTCATCCTGTTATGTACTATAGCCGTAAGAGTACAAAAGCCGAAAGTAAGTTACATTCTTTTCAGCTAGAAACGTTAGCGATAGTTTATTCGTTGCAAAGATTTAGGCCGTATTTATTCGGAATGGGTTTTGTTTTAGTTACCGATTGCAATGCCTTACGGTATACTCTTGAGAAAAAAGACTTGAATTCAAAAATTGTCAGATGGGCTATGTTTATTGATGAGTTTAGTTATACAATAGAACACCGAAGTAGTGACCGTATGAAGCAAAGAGTAGACCAACTAGATGCGTCCGCTGTGCTGTAGCGTATAATTTAAATTACTTTCATACATTTGTATGCATTCTACTTAAGCCGGGCATTCACATACAACAGAAACTGAAACTGAAAACTATTGAAAACTCTATTATCAAAATTTAAAATAATAATTAATATTATGTGACAGTTTCTGGTCATGTGACAGTTTCTGGAACAGAAACAGTTAAATTTTAATTGTTTCTGTTTCAGAAAAAACACGCATTTTCAGTGTCTGTTTCAGTTTCTAAATTCGGTTTCTGTTTCAGTTGCTGTCAAATTTGTATGAAATTCAGTTTCGGTTTCTGTTTATGTTGTATGTGAATTCACGGTTTAAAGCTGTCAACGGACGAAAAATGGCAAATAATTTTCTAAACGAATTCCCCTCGTTCGTTGATAAATTCTCATAATTTTTTGAAAAATTCCTCAAGCAAGTGGTATTGATAATAGCCCTCGGCCTACGGCCTCGTGCTTTTATCAATATACTTGCTTTCGAAATTTTTTGCAAAAAATTATTTCGAATTATCACCGCCCTTGGGAAATTACAACTGAAAATTTTTTGCCTTATACTAAGTTTACACCAGTATCTAATTTGCTACGTATCAAATTTGCTAGCCATTTTCACCATCATACTTTTTAAATTTGATACGGTGATGTAAACTCTTATTAATTAGGTATGACATATTAATTTTTAGCGCGTCCTTTTCATTGTTAATTTTTTGGTTAGGAAAAAATAATTTCCATATATATTTTTTATAAAAAACTGAAAACATTTATTATATAAATGCTAAAATTTATTTTACTTTTAATTTCAGCAAAAAAATCACATCAAACATAAATACATATTTATAAAATAAGTTGATTTATTTTTATTTTAGATGTCGTACCTAATTTTAGTGTTCACACCGTAAAAATAATACCTATTTGCTACGTACCTAATTTGATACGTAGCAAATCATCCTACCAAATATTTGGTACGTACTTTTTTGATAACTGTTTACAGCGACCATAGTCGACCTAATAAGTATAGTATGTACCTATTAGATTCTGGTGTAAACATAGTATTAGTTTTATTTTAATTTAAACCAATGAAGTTCTCTAAAATGTAATGACATCATTCAATTTCTCCAATAAAATTTGAATTATACTAATAACAATATTTATACGTCTGACCTACTGGGATATTAAAAACTATCAGGCTAATTTTGAAATAATTAACTGATATCAAAGTAGACCAACGTATAATTCATAGAAAATATATAAAGAAATGAAAAATGGCAAAAAATTTTCTAAACGAATTCCCCTCGTTTGTTGATAAATTCTTATAATTTTTTTTGAAAATTCCTCAAGCAAGTGGTGTTGATAAAAGCACTCAGCCACGGCCTCGTGCTTTTTAGCAAAAAAATTTCGAAATATTTAGCAAAAAATTATTTCGAATTATCACCGCCCTTGGGAAATTACAACTGGTAATTTATAGAAAAGCGGATGTGTAATCCACTGTATTATGAAGAATCCATTACAAAATACATACCAACTGAATAAAATGAAAAACTAATGTCATAACAATTAAAAAATGTTATCGAATTTGAAATTTTCCAATAAAAATTTCTTTAATTTTTGTAAACAATTAAGTTCTATAACAACAAATATAGAACTATTTAATAATCAAGGTTTGTGTATAAGTAGCAGTATATTTCAATTTGCGATGGTTTATATTCTTTTTTTGTAGATTCAGAATTCATTGAATTGAAAAATAATTGGCCTGAAAATGAAATTAAATGTTTTACAAAAGATATGCAAATTATACCAAATTTTATATCTGAGGAAGAAGAACAAAGTTTTGTAACGGAATTAGAACCTTATTTAAAACGAATGAGATATGAATTTGATCATTGGGACAATGTAAGGCCGTAAATGAAAATCCTTTTAAATTTATTTAAAAAGTTTGTATGAAAATACCCAGCATGACTAACAGTCAATTAGCTTTTTTATACAAATTTAAATGAAAAATATTTTAGACTACTAATGAAATCTTCTAATTGTTATTTAAAGGCAATCCATGGTTTTCGGGAGACAGAAAGAAAAAACTGGTATCCTAAAAACAAAGACACTATAAATAAAATTCGTGATATTGCTTTCCAAGGAGAAATAATGCACTATATTCATGTGTTGGACTTAGCCGAAAATGGTGTGATAAAGCCACATGTTGATAGTACAAGAGTAGGTGTTACGCTTATCTTAGATAAAAGACTATGATAGGAGGGGTAGGTAAAATTTATTTTTTGTCTTCAGCTTAAACAAGAAACATGTCTTGTACCAAAGTTCTATGATCCACCCCACCCCATCTGCTTAATTTCAATAACATGACCATTTGAAGAGGAAAAAATCCATACAAACAAAATATTGATTATGTAAGACAAAGTTTTAAATTTTTGTATACCTAGGCAACAAAACCATAACACGCCAAAAATTTGTCAGACATTAACAAAACCCAAGTATCACTACTTCCATTTTTTTTTTCAATTTTTTGGACCTTAATCCGTAACTAAAATCCAACTTAAGTTAATAAGTTGTATTAAATTTGTCGCCAAAATCTGGAACTCATTTGTACAATGAAGTTGACACACATTGAGTTCCAACTTAAGATACAAAGTTGTATTAAAAAAAATGGAACTCAAATTTGAGTTCCATCTTGTTATACTTGGGAAAGAACGACTGAAAGTCAATTGTGACAAATTAAATAACAAGAAGGGCAGAGAAGATAATTCAGGGAAGCAATTAGATGCTGGAAAATAAAAGATTTGACGATTTTAATTTGGTACGATAAGTATACGCCAACACTCATAAATGGATGTGGAGTAAAGTAGAGGCATTCTGTAGGTAGAGTCGTGATCGAAGGTCCTAATACTAGTTTTGTTCAACATGGTATCATGACATGGCATCTTCGGATATTCAAAGAGTCTGAATGATGATTATTTCATATTTAGTGTGCTAAACATGTCTAACTAATCAATAAAAAAAAACATATAACTAGGGTATGTCCCAAAAAAGAAAAGACTGTTTGAGAAAAGCAGAAGAGAAAAACAGATAGTGAATGAGTCAAAGTTTCAAAGCGGTCGAGAAACTAAAATTGTATGTACTATGTAGACTGCAAACACTCATACTTGGATGGATCGTGCTCAGCGTATGTAGCGAAAATAGATTAGTGAAGTATATAGCGATATCAGATTGATTTAGTAAAATGGACAAGAAGAAAAATAAATGTCTCTATCTCCAGACACGCAGTCGAAGTTTTGGGGGAAGTGCAGTTAGTGTGGGAAACTCTAAAAACGCTGTTATACCCTTTCTATTATTGAATGAATTTCATGAACATGACATTTAGAGCATTACAATGTAGCAAATTAGGGTCATATAGTTTCATGGTAAAAATGATATCCCAGAGATTTTAAGTAGAAACAAAAGTCATTTGTTGGCTAAAACCACACGTGCACCTAAATGCTTATGATGTAACTGAGGTTATATGCAGTTTTAATGAAGAGTAGTGGTAAATAGTTTTGTATAAATACCTCAATGTTAAATGTAAACAACACAATATGTATTTGTAACAATGGAGTAAAATGAAATGTTAGGAACAGTAATTCCGTATAAAAACAGTATTAAGTTTAGAATCTATACTAAATTATAACCAATGTTTTAGTGTTTTGTATGGATTTCTTTAAAATATTAGAAACCACATAAACTTTGGAAACATAATTTTTTTTTTAAAGACAAAACATAAATTTAAGTTATCCCGCTCTTATCAACGTCGTGTCATCAAGTATAATTAAAAAAAATACATATTTTTCATATTTTTAGTACTGTGGCTCAACTATATCTGGGGTAAGTTTGTTATCCGATTCAGTCATGCGACTTGTTCGAACCGACGAAAACTTATACGTTCAAGGGAAAGAATCAAGTAATGAGTATCGAGCTAAACCGATTGAAAAACAGCAAATTGATAATAAAAAACAATTCTATGCTGATATTCTATTAAAAAGGCGATCACTTTATATAATGAAAGGGACCGCCCGTTACAAATTTACACATGAAATATTAGGAAATGATATTTCATTTTTCAAAAATATATTAATAAAAAGAAGTCGTAGAATTTCCATTATTTGTCGGAATGAGCCCTGATTTTTTTTACTATTTTGTAAAAAGTAGGAATATATTAAATTTATTTTTTATTCACCAAACTTTTAGTTTTATCTATCATCATATTTAAATTGTTATGAGTTTCGTCATAATATGGATTAGTTTTAGTTTTAACTAAATTCATCCATTGTTCTGTGTTCGGCCGATTTCTTACTGGATCATAATCACATAATCGAGTCTGTTCAATTTCACAAGCAGCAAAAATATCAGCAATTGATACCTGATCACTTGCTATATACCTTGTATTTTTCAACCAAATCGTCTCAATCTGATCCAAAGTATTATCAAGTTTTAGTTCTAATTCTTTTATCTAAAAAATGTTTGAATCGTTATTATATTTAATGATATCTCGGTATCACTACACGATGGTATCTGTATTTACAATTTTGGGATCCGGTGGTTGACCTGTCATTAGTGGTTTACGCCATTTTCCAAAAAAATATTGCGAAACATTTAATCTTGTATTATTATGTTGCCATTCCAAGTATTCATCAACCAGCGCTCGATCTTTCAAATTTTTTGGATACCAGTAATCTTCGCCATTATTCAAATGTTCCAAATATCTTAAAATTGCAATACTTTCCGAGAGACGAAATCCATTATCATCAATGCAAGGAAGTTTTTGAAAACGATTAACCTCCTTAAAACTTTCTTGCAAATGTTCTCCTAAAATTAATTTTAATAAAGTAACTTTTTTTTAAATTTAGATTAAGTTTATACCTTTCCGAAATGCTACTGAAACGGTTTCAAATGGAATTTTCGTCAGTTTCAAAAAGATATAAATTGAACGAACTGGCGGTGACATTAAATCAACGTATAGTTTTATTGGAAGCGACATTGTAGGATGTAGTGATCAGTAGGAAACTTTAACGAACTTAACGTGTTGGAAAAAATTGACAATCAAACCAGCAAAACTTTTCCCTAAAAATTTAAAAACGTCAAGTTATTTATACATATTTCCATTGAATGGGTCGCTACCATCGAAGGGTCGCTACGTGTACGTACACAAATAATCGGTGAAGCCTTTTTTTTTTAAATTTTTTGTTAAGTTTGCCAATCTGTCATTGTCATTTCATTTGTTTACGTCGTATTTCAAAACAAACTAAAGAGTTTTTTTCTGTATTTTGTTCTTAAAGTATTGAATTGTAATTCAGTTTTATACAAATTAGTATTTAAATTTTAAACTGTTTTTTTTTACAACAATTAATTGTGTTTATACAGTTATTTATTCATAAAAATGGCGTACTGCATCAAAACATGTAAAAAAATTGTCAACATTCCAAAGCGTTTTGCTGCTAAAATTACAATTATCAGATAAGGATATTTTGATAAAAAATGTGAAAAAAAAAACAATTAGTATATATTTTTAATATATTTACAATAAGTTTGTGTCACAAAATTAATTATTTTCTAATATAATTTTTTACTTAATTTCTCAAATGTAAGTTTGCCAAAATGTCAAAACAATTTTGTTAGACACGCCCATTCACAGGGATTGTATAAAGTTATTGTTTGTTATGAAAAATGTGTGTAAAAAATATAAATTTGAATATGATTTTGACTGCGTTCCAATTGATGCTAAATTGTACTAAACGTGCTAAATCAATTTACCCAACTATTTAATTTGACTAAATTAAATTTAAATGAACTTATTGTAAATATATTAAAAATATATACTAAATTGTTTTTTTCATATTTTTTATCAAAATATCCTTATCTGATAATTGTAATTTTAGCAGCAAAATGCTTTGGAATGTTGACAATTTTTTTACATGTTTTGATGCAGTACGCCATTTTTATGAATGAATAACTGTATAAACACAATTAATTGTTGTAAAAAAAACAGTTTAAATACTAATTTGTATAAAACTGAATTACAATTCAATACTTTAAGAACAAAATACAGAAAAAACTCTTTAGTTTGTTTTGAAATACGACGTAAACAAATGAAATGACAATGACAGATTGGCAAACTTAACAAAAAATTAAAAAAAAAATGCTTCACCGATTATTTGTGTACGTACACGTAGCGACCCTTCCTTATATATTTATTCAATGGTGTACGTACACGTAGCGACACTTTCTTATATCCCAACGAATTTCATTTCTACAGTGGAAAGTTTCTATACCTTTTCCATAGGAAGACTACACTACGATTCTATTTCGATTCTTGCTATACAATTTTAATGACTTTTGATTGGTTAAATCTCTGATGAGACTGCCATCTATTAACTAATTTTACAGAACTGAACTAACACAAGAAAAACGTAACAACAAACATTGTATATCTTTATAGTTTAAACGTGAAAGTGAAGGTAAAAAAATTAAGTTCCGAAGCTAAAAATATACAACGAACGAAAACATTCAGGTTTACAAACTATACTAAAACTAGATTTTTTGCTTTTTAATTTTAATTTTGTAATTTTACACTATTTTGATTAAAATTTATGTTTAAAATAAAAATATTTGCTCAAATTTTTACAGAAAGTCAACAACAATGGCGAATGATAAACGATTTAAGTTCTGGTAAGATTGAACGTGGAAGACGTATCCAGGGAAGAAAGCATGTATAAACATTTAAATAATTTCTTAAATCATCTTCATATTAAACTAAAATAATTTTAAAATTTATTTCAATAAATTAATTTTATATTTTAGTAAATTTTATAAATTATTTTTTTTTAATTTATTTTATTATTAATTTTATAAATTATTTTTAGATACATTGCAAAAAACAAAATGGTGAATATGCTATACCAACAATCGTTATAAAAACATTACAAAAATAACATTTAATTTAATATTTTAGTTTTCTAATTTTTAATAAAAATTAAACTGAAACTATATATTAACCTAAATAAATATGTATGTAGAAAAAATTTATTAAATCTGTAACTATAGATTCAACTAAACGAAAATGTGTTTTTATTCCTAGTGTTCGGTACATACATTCTGATAAAAAAAAATCATGATTTTTCTGTACTAAAAATAGTATAAACGCGGCCATTTCTCACGAAAAAAATCAATTTTTTTCTTGCGTTTAAATGTCAAAATATTTTGAATTTAGGTGTCAATAAAACTATTTTATTTGGTTCTTTACGCTTTTGGTTTTGTTTTATTTATGCTTACATTTTTGTGATAACTATTCTTGATAAATTTGGTTCTGTGTTTTCGGGATAAATTTATCGTTTGTGACCAAATTAATTGTAATAAAAGTAACGTCTAAAGTTTGACTTATAAATACATTTTCGTTTTTTGGCTGTTCGGTCCGGTTTGATGTAATATTCAACGAAGTGAAATTAGTAGCAAGCAACTTTGACGTTTAATAACGTGATTTTTTGTATCATATACCTGTACCGAACACGCTCATTATTTCAATGTTTTATTCAATTTGTTTCTCGATTTCTACCAATAGAATCGTAGGTGAAAAAAAACAAAATTTCTATAAAAAATCGATAAAGAAAGTAGTCTAATGTCGAATTCTTTTTGTCCAGAGTGAAAAAGTGATTTTTTTTTTCATAAAAAGAACATGCAAAAATATGATCCAGTTTTGTAGTTGTATTTGTGAACTGTCATTGCATATTTTTGTAATTAATTGTATTTAATTAATTAGTTTATTATTAATTTTTAATTTTAAACACGATTTAAACAATATTTTATTTAAAAAGTAACTATTTGACTATTAAAAAAAATAATAAGTAAATGGCATTTTGTTTGTTTACTAATTTTGACAGATTTTTTAAATGTATTTGTATTCTTTATTGTTATAGCTTGTAGTTCGCGCTATATAATATCAATTACGTATAGCTAGTCATTCGCGCTATATACATTTAAAATTGTGTAAAACAATGATAGCTAGTATTTCACGCTATTTAAATTCCAACCATATTCTGCTCTGCTTTACATTCACAAAAAAGCAAAAGTCAATTACGCTGTACAACGGTTGAATTTATTTTAGCCTATTCTATCGGGCTCTGATGTGATTTTTATTACAAACTCACAATTAATGATATGTATATATACATATATTCAAAAACAATTTGAATTATAATTCCACATTAATTCAATTTAATAATTTCAAATAATATTCTTTAAATCATTTGTTTTTTTGATTTTTATATTTAAATGGTTTTTAGAAAACAAACATATAGTTTATAACAAACTTATATAAATATTTAGTAATGATTACATAGATCACTTATGTTGTATCATATAATAATATGTGATCTAATATAAGAATTTAATTGTTGACATCTTAGCAACTTAATTAATTAAGTAAAAAGCAATATAAATGAATAAAAAATTACATTCAACTTTTTTGTATGAATTAGAAAATTTTTTCTTATTCTTATGCACAATGAAAAAGAATTCTAACTGAACAGAAAACTGAAAAAACTTTTTGTTTTCATTTTTTTTATCAACTACTTGATTGAAATTTAAATTTAAATTTTTTAGTTTAAACATACGCCACATACACCCCCTTACCAGTGATATTGATGCATAGAAATATCACGATAAAAAAATGTTTACACAGGGTGACGTATAAAAGAAAATATAAATTTTGAAATAATTGCAGATCTTGCATTAAAAACTTATTGTGTAAACAAAAAAAATTTTAATTTTGAAATTTGATTATTGAAGTTAATAATTTGGAAGGTGGACGCGTGATTCGACCAGACCTGGTAACAGAAGTTTGAGGTTGTAAATTAAATCGCACTGTTTTTTTAATTTTGATCGGAGTGCTCGAAATTGAAATTGAAGAAGGATCGGAGTTAGAGATGTGATCCTGTTCCGTAGAATTCGAAACAGGTATCGAAGTACAGTGCTGAGGAGAACTAGATATTATCGGTGAATGGTTATTCAAGGATCGTTCAGATTTAGTGCTATCCTGATAGCTGGGTTTCAATCTGTCGATACTAACTTTAACCATTCTTCCTCTAATATCTATAGTAAAAGTTTTGTCATCACGATTGATGACGAGATAGGGTCCATCGTAGGGTTGTTGCAATGACCTTCGGACCGTGTCTACTCTGAGAAAAACGTGTGAGCAGGTCTTCAAATCGTTGAAAACAAAAACGTTATCATTCGAGTGACGAGAAGAAGTAACAGGTCGGAGATTGTTGAACTGTAGCTTGAGGTTAGCTACAAAATCCGACTGTGGAACCAATGTCGTTTGTTCCGATAAAAAGTGTCCCGGCAAGCGTAAGGTAGATCCATACACTAATTCTGCGGAGGTAGATTTAAAATCTTCCCGAAAAACTGTACGCAGTCCAAGAAGTATAGTCGGGAGAGTACGTGTCCAATCTTGTCGATCGTGACACATTATGGCCGCTTTCAATGTTCGATGAAAACGTTCGATCATGCCATTACATTTAGGATTATAAGCTGTGGTTCGTCGATGTTCGAAACCTAACAGCTTTGAAAGTTCAGAATATAGTTTTGATT
The DNA here is from genome assembly GCA_963693315.1 of Diogma glabrata. Taxonomy (NCBI): domain Eukaryota; kingdom Metazoa; phylum Arthropoda; class Insecta; order Diptera; family Cylindrotomidae; genus Diogma; species Diogma glabrata. The sequence goes on from OY856187.1 coordinate 180,034,010, forward strand.
CGAATTGTGACCCTCGATCGGTCACAATGAAATTTGGAACCCCGAAGCGAGATATCCACCCAGAATAAACAGCAGTGGCTACAGTTGCAGCCGTAATTTCTGAGATCGGGATTGCTTCGGGCCATCTTGTGTATCTGTCGATCAGAGTTACACAATACCGTTGTCCTTCTGACGAAGGCATCGGTCCAATAATATCTAAATGAACTTCGGAAAAACGTTCTGAAGTTGAAGAATAATTAGATAGAGCAGATCGAGTGTGTCGTGAAATTTTTGATTTCTGACACTGTAAACAGTTTCGAGTCATTTCCCGGACATCTTTTTTTATTGACGGCCAGACCACGGCGTCAGTCAGTAATTTAATAGAAGCATTGATTCCGGGATGAGAAATGTTGTGCATTTGCACGAAAACGCTTTGACGAAACTGTTTTGGAATAAATGGACGAAGTTTCCTCGTTGAAAAGTCACAATAAATAAATTTGTTAGAGTCAAGCAATAGAGGAAACTGTTGGAATTTAAGCGTCGTGCTATTTTCCGAAAGTAGTTCCTTCAACTCTGAATCAGTAGTTTGAGCATCAGCAATTGCCGAATAGTCGATGCTTTCAGGTAGTTGGATTTGATCAATGCGTGACAAGGCGTCAGCAACAACATTGTCAATTCCAGAAATATGTCGAATGTCAGTTGTAAACTGGCTGATAAAATCCAGATGTCTAAATTGTCTAGGACTAGCTTTGTCTGGATTTTGCGACAATGCATAAATTAAAGGTTTATGATCCGTGAATAGGATAAAATTTCGCCCTTCTAGAAGGTAACGAAAGTGTTTAATGGCTAAATAAGCTGCCAAAAGTTCACGATCATAAGCGCTGTAGCGCTGTTGAGTTTCGGTTAGTCTAACCGAAAAGAAATTGAGAGGCTGCCATGAATCGGTGACCAGTTGTTGAACGACTGCACCAACTGCTTTGTCGGAAGCGTCGACCATAAGAGCAAGTTGGGCATCTAGAGAAGGATGAGCGAGCATCGTAGCATCGCTGAGTTGCTTTTTACAGTTTGTAAAAGCTTGAAGAGAGGAATCCGACCAGTTAATAGGTCGTTTGTCGTTCTTTTTTGAGCCTTTTAAGAAATCATTTAATATGGCTTGATCACCAGCAGCGTGAGGAATGAAACGTCGATAGAAATTGATCATTCCAAGAAATTGACGTAGTTGTTTGACCATTTGAGGAGTGGGAAAATCGGAAATAACATCCACTCGTTCTTTCGTTGGTCTAATGCCGTTAGAATCAATGGTATGACCTAAGAAATTAATTTCGTGTTGTGCGAAGTTGCACTTGTTAAGGTTAATGATCATACCAGCATCTTGCAATTTTTGAAAGATGACCTTAAGATGTCCTAAGTGTTCGACATAGGACTTAGATGCGACAAGTAGGTCGTCTAAATAGACGAAGCAGAAATCTAAACCACGTAAAATGGTGTGCATATGTCGCTGAAACGTTTGACCAGCGTTTCTTAAACCGAATCCCATTCGTGTGAACTCGAAAAGTCCGAATGGTGTAGTGATAGCTGTCTTAGGAATATCAGACGGCTCAATAGGAATTTGGTGGTAAGCTCGCACTAGGTCGATAGTCGAGAAAATAGTGCAACCTGCAAGTTGTTGCGAAAAATCCTGAAGAAAAGGAATGTTGTATTTGTCGGGGACTGTGACTTTATTTAAGCCACGGTAATCACCGCAAACACGAAAACCACCTGTTTTCTTTTCGACCAAGTGAAGTGGACTGGACCATTGACTACTAGAGGGTCTACAGATTCCTTCTTCTAGCATATAGTCGAATTCAGTCTTTGCAGCTTTAAGTTTGTCAGCTGCTAGTCTGCGAGTTTTGCACGTCGGGGTCACCAAATATAGCTTGTAGTTCGCGCTATATAATATCAATTACGTATAGCTAGTCATTCGCGCTATATACATTTAAAATTGTGTAAAACAATGATAGCTAGTATTTCACGCTATTTAAATTCCAACCATATTCTGCTCTGCTTTACATTCACAAAAAAGCAAAAGTCAATTACGCTGTACAACGGTTGAATTTATTTTAGCCTATTCTATCGGGCTCTGATGTGATTTGTATTACAAACTCACAATTAATGATATGTATATATACATATATTCAAAAACAATTTGAATTATAATTCCACATTAATTCAATTTAATAATTTCAAATAATATTCTTTAAATCATTTGTTTTTTTGATTTTTATATTTAAATGGTTTTTAGAAAACAAACATATAGTTTATAACAAACTTATATAAATATTTAGTAATGATTACATAGATCACTTATGTTGTATCATATAATAATATGTGATCTAATATAAGAATTTAATTGTTGACATCTTAGCAACTTAATTAATTAAGTAAAAAGCAATATAAATGAATAAAAAATTACATTCAACTTTTTTGTATGAATTAGAAAATTTTTTCTTATTCTTATGCACAATGAAAAAGAATTCTAACTGAACAGAAAACTGAAAAAACTTTTTGTTTTCATTTTTTTTATCAACTACTTGATTGAAATTTAAATTTAAATTTTTTAGCTTAAACATACGCCACATTGTATTTTATGCTTGCTCTAGCTAAAAATCTAGATTCAAACAAAAGTTTTTAGGGCAAAAAAAAATCACTTTTTTTTGTCAAATAGAACACGTTATGTCAATAAAACTTGATCTAGATCAAAAATGGGCGTGTTTAGAGCAAGTTTTTTGGCAAAAAGTATTCGACATAAATTTCACTATGGAATCGTTGGGGAATATTCCATACCGATTCAAGTGGTAGTATAGGGCGATTTTTCTGTTCCTGTGTTTACCGCAATGGCGCTGCAAAAAGGAGATAAGAGAAAAAATCACAAAAATTTTATATGGAATTCCATACAAAACACATTTTGAATAATTTTAAAAGTTATCTATGAAATTTCTCATTTTCCTACTTTGAAATAATTTAAAGTTGTTTATGAAGTATTATTGACAATATATTAAGCATAATATATAAAATATTTTCTTTTCTTCTGTCCGTAAAACAAATACGAAAATAGGTTAAATTTTTCATACAACTTTGTATGGGAAATTTTTGCAATTTTTATGTTTGATTTTTGAGCGACTTAAGAATAATATTTTATATATTACGCTTAAAATATAGTCAATAGTACTCCATAAGCAAATTAAAATTGTTCAATTGTGGTAAAATGAGAAATTTCATAGATAATTTTTAAAATTATTCAAGTTGTGTTTTGTATGAAATCCCATATAAAAGTTTTTGAATTTTTTCTCTTATCCCCCTTTTGCAGCGCCATTGCGGTAAACACCAGAACAGAAAAATCGCCCTATTACATGATGAATCGTAGTAGAGCATTCGTTCACGAATCTGGTGGACATTTTATTTTTTTGCATACAAATTTCCATTCCTTTTCCATCACGATTCTACACCTCAGAGAAGAAGTTTCTTCAACGATTCATGAACGAATCGATAACATTTTATTCGCTGGGATATTGCGTTTGTTGTTTGTGTTCGTGCAGTGGAGACTACCTTTAGAACATATTGTAATTTGCCCTTTATCGAAGCAGCACATCCCCCCTATCAACAAACAATATTTTTGAGTTGACAACCATACATAACCAAAAATTATTTACATACGAGTTCTGCAGCAGCATAAATATCAAAAAAAAACTATGTCGAAAGCGCATCCGCCAGAGTTAAAAAAGTAATAAATATCATATATATATTTTTATTTAAAACATTAGCAAATTTACTTTATTTTAGATTTATGGATAAATCATTACGATTAAAGTTGAATGCCGGTCGAACGGTATCTGGAATTTTACGCGGATTCGATCCGTTTATGAATGTTGTAATAGATGATACTATTGAAGAATGTCGTGATGGAAGTAAAAATAATGTTGGGATGGTTGTAAGTTCTTTAGCTTTATTATATATATTCAATTTTTTAAAATTTGTTTTTTCATTTTTTAAGGTTATCAGAGGAAACAGTATAGTAATGGTAGAAGCATTGGATAGAGTTTAAACATTATTTATAATTTTTATTATATTAATGTACATTAAGATTAACTTTATTTTAAACATAATATCGATCACATTTCATTTGAAAGATTGACGCAATTGGAATAAATCTTGAGTAAAAACCATAAATATTTCAGTAAATAATTTGCAGCACTGCTAAACATGTGTGTATATCAACCTATACGGCGTCTCCATTTTGATAATTTCCAGCACGTACCACGATAGTGAATTTTTCAATTTGTGTATAGTGTCGTTTTCTTTTTGTCAAAAAAATTGCTCTGACACGCCCCTTTTTGCTCTCAGATCACGTTTTTTTGACATTGCGTATTCTAAGTGACAAAAAAAGTGATCTTTTCGCCCTGGGTAGCGATTTTGTACCATTATCTCTCCTGTTATCTCTCTATTGTAGAGAATTATCTCACCTGGGGAATACTAAAAAAAAGTCTACATACCCACACTCAAATTTCTCCTTAAGATAAATTGAAATACAATACAAAACGAACCAATCACGACGTGACATTTATGGACACGTGACATATTTACAATTTAAATGAATCAATCAAAGACAATCAATTTATCTCCTTTTATTTCTCTAGGAGAGATAATGGTACAAAATCGCTACCCTGGGGTTGGGATCGGTTTTGACAACTGTTATTTTTAAAAAATATTAATAATAATAAAGTAATATAACAAAAATTGCTGACACGCCCCTTTTTGCTCTCAGGGTAGCGATTTTGTACCATTATCTCTCCTAGAGAAATAAAAGGAGAGATAAATTGATTGTCTTTGATTGATTCATTTAAATTGTAAATATGTCACGTGTCCGTAAATGTCACGTCGTGATTGGTTCGTTTTGTATTGTATTTCAATTTATCTTAAGGAAAAATTTGAGTGTGGGTATGTAGACTTTTTTTTAGTTTTCCCCAGGGTAGCGATTTTGTACCATTATCTCTCCTAGAGAAATAAAAGGAGAGATAAATTGTAATATATACAATTGTCTTTGATTGATTCATTTAAATTGTAAATATATCACGTGTCCATAAATGTCACGTCGTGATTGGTTCGTTTTGTATTGTATTTCAATTTATCTTAAGGAAAAATTTGAGTGTGGGTATGTAGACTTTTTTTTAGTTTTCCCCAGGGTAGCGATTTTGTACCATTATCTCTCCTAGAGAAATAAAAGGAGAGATAAATTGTAATATATACAATTGTCTTTGATTGATTCATTTAAATTGTAAATATATCACGTGTCCATAAATGTCACGTCGTGATTGGTTCGATTTGTATTGTATTTGAATTTATCTTGAGGGGAAATTTGAGTGTGGGTATGTAGACTTTTTTTTAGTTTTCCCCAGGAGAGATAATTCTCTACACTAGAGAAATAACAAGAGAGATAATGGTACAAAATCGCTACCCAGGGTAGCGATTTTGTACCATTATCTCTCTTGTTATTTCTCTAGTGTAGATTGACGATTGGATTGGAGGAAACTTCTGGTGGTAAGAATCAGAACTAGTACTCCAATATAAATTTTGACATTTAGTTCATTTTTGTATACATTCTAAAATTTGTGTTTACATTAGTAAGTTTTCAAGCCGAATAATAATAATTTAATCTAAATCCAAATAAAATATTCATTTATAATACTTGTGTTTTTCCAGGTGTTTTGTTACAATTACAGAAAAACTACCAGAATTGTATATAAAAAGAATATTAAAACAGCCATCACGGCAACAAAAAATCCAGTTCACAAAAGAACTTTGATATAACATTGTGGGGTAAAATAAAAATTTAAACTAAATCTAATTGAAATATACATTTATAAAACTTGTGTTTTTCCAGGTGTTTTGTTACAATTACAGAAAAACTACCAGAATTGTATATAAAAAGAATATTAAAACAGCCATCACGGCAACAAAAATCCAGTTCACAAAAGAACTTGGATATTACATTGTGGGGTAAAATAAAAATTTAAACTAAATCTAATTGAAATATACATTTATAAAACTTGTGTTTTTCCAGGTGTTTTGTTACAATTACAGAAAAACTACCAGAATTGTATATAAAAAGAATATTAAAACAGCCATCACGGCAACACAAAATCCAGTTCACAAAAGAAGCTCCATTCAGAGTTCGAACATTAAATCCTGTTAATTACGATTCTAAATTAAAATTTTGGGAAAATGCCATAACAAAATATTGTTTGTATAAAGGGGAAAGCAATACAAATATAAAAGAATTGAAAAATGCATTTCAGCGTAATAATCCAACGGTATCAGAAGATATGTTTCAGAAAGAAGTTAAATTAAAAAATGATTTCATGGAAACTCGACAGTATACATGGAGTGAAAGAGGGTTTTAATTCGTTGATAAAAAAGTATTTTAAAGAGTCTCAATAAATTTAAAAATTTAATGATACAAACAAAAGATGATTTCACAGAATATGTTAAAGGTGATTTTTTATTTAAGATTCTGTTGTCTCGAGGTTTAATTTCTATTCTTATTTGTAGAATCAATCAACAAAAATCAAAAGGGAGATGGAATATTTAACCGAATCTGTTATGTCCTTGTAGCCGATGCTATCGAAAAGCTTACCAATTCCAATTTAGAGTTTAAATTAACAAATGAAGGTGCTTGTTAGCAATTCAACAGTTAGAAAACGATAGATAATTACTCAAAAATTATAATAAAATTCGGTGTCACCGCACAAAAAGTCACACAATGAGCTTGAACGTTCTGTTTATAATCTAGAAAAAACAGAAAAACATTTATTGAAAATTATTGATAAAATTGAAAATGAATTAAGAGTTAGACATAAAAATATGAGGGTTGATTAGAGATGGCAAACGAAATTCGGCGAAGTTTCATCTTCGTTAGATCAAATACAAAGACTACAATCTCTAATTCAAGATACAACGAGTGATGCTAAAGTGTTGGAAGCTTTTAAAATTGGTTCTAAAACTATCAAAAATTTGCTTTCTGATTCGGGAATTACGCTGGATAGCGTTGATGAGGCATTGGCAGATGTCTAAGAAAAGCATGAGGTACATGATGATATCCAATCAACGTTGGGCGGTGGTAACAGATTTAATATAATTGATGATTCCATTCTGGAAAAAGAATTAGAGGAATTGTTATTAGAAGATGCCTTCCCTCATGTTGTACTGTCTGATATTAATAAAAACGACGGAAAAGAAAAGGAGAAACCAAAGGATGCCATATTAAATATGGATGACTCGATAGAACGTCGTATGAATGAATTAAGAATTGAGTTTGGTGATGGATGTTTCTTTTTTAAAAAAAACAGCCTCAGTGTTGATAATTTTCTCCTATACTGATGTAACACCCCTTTCTAATATTCAATCAATAAACTGGAACTAAATTATATCAGCACCAAAATAAGAAGCAATGGCTGATGACGCCCATACAGCGTGGTGATTTAATTCTAACAAGTATCATATATCATATACCTCACCATCAAATAATCGGGAAAAAAATAATACGTGTTGTATAAAATCGTTTAAATTTGTTGGCTCATATTCTTCATTTTAACAATAAGTTTCACTAACCCTCTTTAACATTTCGAAAGTTTAATGTTTTATTGTTTATTTTTAGTAAGTCATTGTATTTTTAAATTGTTATAAAATTAAAAATATTGTACTTACTTTAATTGAAATTTAATTTTGCCCTCAAATACACAGAAAAATATACTTCTATTAACATCTTATATTGGAGTACTAGTTACAAAACCTGCCACCAGCAGCGCGATTTTTTAGATTCCAATCGTCAATACTACATAGTAAATTTCTACGGTGGGAAACTAGTATAAGTTTACACCAGTATCTAATAGGTACATACTATACTTAATAGGTCGACTATGGTCGATGTAAACAGTTATCAAAAAAGTACGTATAGTAGAATTTTTTTGCCAGCGAATTTCTGACAGCTACGACGCAGCAAGAGATAAAAGATGAGACAAAAAGTAAAACAGAGATGTATTATTTATTTTGGGATAAATTTGTTTTCAAAACAATTATATTAGTTAAATTTCTACTTCTAGTTCGTACCATTTGTTTGTTGTGATATTTGTTTCCATAGGCGTCGTTATTTTTAATTATCAAAATTTTGTTATATTTCCTACAAAATCATTAATATTTCTACTAGTTTTTGGGTTTCTATTATAATTGGTTGAATTTCAATAGTAATCTATAAATTTTATGCGTTTTTTTTGTCCATTTTAATGGGACCCCAATAGTTTTTTTTAATATTTTAATCGAGACACTGAATGTGCAAACAATATGCGCATGTGCAAACAATATGCGCATAACAAACAAATTTTGTGTTCGCTGGCAAAAAAATTCTACTATACCAAATATTTGGTAGGATGATTTGCTACGTATCAAATTAGGTACGTAGCAAATAGGTATTATTTTTACGGTGTGAACACTAAAATTTGGTATGACATTTAAAATAAAAATAACTAAACTTATTTTATAAATATATATTTATGTTTCATGTGATTTTTTTTGCTGAAATTAAAATTAAAGAATTTTAGCAAGAATATAATAAATGTTTACAGTTTTTTATAAAAAAATATATTTGGAAATTCTTTTTTTCTAACCAAAAAACTAACAATGAAAAAGACGCGCTAAAAATTAATATATCATACCTAATTAATAAGAGTTTACATCACCGTATCAAATTTAAAAAGTATGATGGTGAAAATGGCTAGCAAATTTGATACTGTTACGTTTTTCCAACCTTACTTCGAATTGGCCTTACTCTCAATTCGATAAACGTAATTCCCAATCTCTTCCTGAGTTCGATCACTGATTAGTAAGCACAAACACCAGGTTTTATTAAGTATTCAACACCTTAACTGTTTCACAACAACAGGAAAACAATACAGCAAACAATATTCCTAACTAGAATATTCTTTCAACAGCTCCAGAAACTCCAACGGTTTATTGTAGAAATTTCCAGTAATAACAACGTTAAAATAATACACAAAATATTTCTATTCAATAACACTTATAACTTTATTAGACTTATAACTTTACACAAAATCTAATTTAAAGATCACTTTTATAATTTTTAACTTCACAATCGCAGGTTTAAAATAAAACTAATTTTAAAACTACAAGAGGTAATTTTCTTATATACCTTCTGCAATACTTCTAGATAATTCGACATCACTTTCCAGAAACCTTGAGAAAATATTAGAATATTCGATTATTTTACGTTATGTTGATTTGATTCATAAAATCGTTTATGTTGACCCTATTTCTAAGAAGAGACAACAACAACAATATTCATTTCATTAATTTGTTTGTTGTGTTTTGTTGATTTTATTTTCCTGGAAGTGACCGTAATCGTCTAGATTTTTCTGAATCGTAACATTACCCTCCACTTAAGCCTGTTCGTCCCGAACGGGATCTAGATCTCTCCTCCAATTGTTGAATCCAAACATTTTTTTTTCTTTTTCTATTTCCCAGGCGGTGTAGAATTGCTTCTGGTCCCTTTCTAAGTCCTTGGCCATTACTTTGTTCTATGTCCGCCCACCGTGATAAGTATGGATTCTCATTATCTCTAAAGTCCTCCTTATCTTTTCCCTTTGAATGTTTCACATTGCCATGTTTCCGAACCATTCTGTTGGTAATAGAACAATTATCAGTGTAAACTGTAATTCTGTTTGTAACAGTGTAATATGTACATGTCAAATTATAGTTCAGTGTATTATACTATGTCAATAAAATGTTTGATACTTACTGTGTTGTAATATATATAATACAAAACGTGTATATTATTTCTCTCTGAACAATTAAATTCCCACAGGTTATGGGACCAGTCTACGCAAGATATTAACCTATAATTGTTAAGCAGAAACCGATTTAATATGGGAAGTTATATTCCATCGATAGAAAAATTAAAAGGGCGTGACAACTACAACACATGGCAGTTCGCTGTGAAAACATATTTGGAGCATGAGGGGTTATGGGAATATGTAATAAAAGTAGATGAAACTACGCCAGCAAAAGACACTTTGGCAAAGTCGAAAATAATTTTGCTTATCGATCCGTTAAACTATGTACATATCACCGAAGCAAAAAATGCCAAAGAAGTCTGGGATACATTGAAGAAAACGTTTGAAGATTCCGGGTTAACGAGAAAAGTTGGTCTTCTCCGTGAGTTAATCACAACAGAATTAGTTAATTGTGATACAGTAGAGGAATATGTAAATAAAATCATAACAACAGCACATAAACTGTCAAATATTGGATTTATAGTTTCCGATGAATGGGTTGGCACATTCCTGTTGGCTGGACTGTCTGATGATTATAAGCCAATGATAATGGGACTAGAAAGTTCTGGAATTCCGATTACTGGTGACTCAATAAAAACAAAACTATTTCAAGAAATAAAAATTAAAAATAAAAATTCACATGACGCCGCATTTTATGGTTACAACAAAAAAAGCAGTATAAAAATCGTAATAACTCTTCGACGGGTCCGAGATGCTATAACTGCAATAACTATGGGCATTTATCTATGAATTGTCCGAACAAAACTGATAACAAAAATCAACACAACTTTCAACAAAAATCATCATCGTCTAATAAACATCAAAAGAAAAATCTAACCTCATTTTTTGCAAGTTTGAAGATCGGATCAGCTGTAAATATAAACGATTGGTATATTGATTCCGGTGCATCATCACATATGACTGTACATGGTGAATGGTTGCATAATATCAACGCTTCTCAAAAAAGTGAAATTATAATTGCGAATAATGATCGTTTACCGATAGCCGCTGTAGGTGATATAGAACTAGATTTGATTTTGGAAAGCAATAACGATATAGATACTGCATCTATAAAAAATGTTTTGCATGTTCCAGATCTGTCAACAAATTTACTCTCCGTTAGTCAGATATGTTCAAAAGGTAACAAAGTCGTGTTTGATATAAATAGTTGTCAAATTTATAACCTAAAAAATAAAATCGTTGCTACTGCAAATTTAAAAGACAATATGTACAAATTAAATTGTATTCCGAATTCAATACAACAAAATAAATGTATGGCAGCTAATAATGAAGTTAATAGTGAAAATATTGAACAAAAATGGAATCTATGGCATCGTCGCCTAGGTCATTTGAATCATGACTATATGATCCAACTACAAAAATCAGTCACTCCATTTTGTGATGTTCAACTAGCTGATTACACAAATGAACCATGCGTAATTTGTTTAAAAGGTAAGCAAACCAGAATTCCTTTTAAACATATTGGAACTCGTGCAACTAAAATGTTACAAATTGTACATTCCGATGTTTGCGGTCCAATGGAAATAAATTCAATAGGTGGTTCTAAATATTTTGTTACATTGATAGATGATTACACCCGAAAAATTTTTGTTTATTTTTTGAAATCAAAAGATGAAGTTAAAAATGTATTTATGGATTTCAAATATATTGTGGAAAATGAAACAGGACAGCATTTTACGCACCGATGGTGGTACTGAATATCAACCACTAAATAAATTATTACGTGAATCCGGTATTCAACATCAAATTACTGCTCCATATACACCGGAGCAAAATGGCGTTGCAGAATGACAAAATCGTACTATAATAGAAAAAGCTCGTTGTTTAATATTTGATGCAAATTTGCCGAAAAAGTTTTGGGCTGAAGCCGTTTCAACCGCTGTGTATATTAAAAACAGATCTCCAACCAAAACAAATGATAATAATTTCATTCCTGAAGAAATTTGGTCAACTAAAAAACCAAATCTTAAATTTTTAAGAGTTTTTGGCTGTAAAGCAATGGTGCACGTTCCGAAGCAAAAACGTAAAAAATAGGATGCAAAATCCAAAGAATGCATATTCGTTGGTTACCCAGAAGGCACAAAAGGATATCGATTGTTTGATCCTGAAACAAACAAAATAATTATTAGTAGAAATGTCGTTTTCATTGAAACTAATAAAAACAATATTTCAGTTCAACCAAAAGAAAATATGGTACAAGTGGGAGCACCGGAAATAATTGCTCAAGAAATCAAAACTGAAAATATTTTTCCGATTTATCCGATTACTGATGAAATTATGACAAATACAATTGATAATAATTCTGAAACATTATTGAACGAAAGTCCGATAATCAATAATAATGAAAATTTTGATAGTTCTGAAAATGAAGGTAATTTTATTGATTTTCCGATGGATACAAACAATATAACCGAAGCAGAACACTCAAAACCACGTTGTTCCTCAAGAAAAAAAGTTGTTCCAAGAAAATTTGATAATTACGTAATGAAAGCTAATAAAAACGAATTATCAGATCCGTTAACTGTGGAAGAAGCTTTAAATCGATCAGACGCAAAATTTTGGCAAGAAGCTATGCGAAATGAACATGATTCTCTGATAGAAAATGATACATGGTCATTAGAAGATTTACCTCCGAATCGTAAAGTCATTGATTGTAAGTGGGTTTTCAAAACGAAAACAGATGCTTCCGGTACACTTCGTTACAAAGCAAGACTTGTAATCAAAGGATGTTCTCAAACAAGGGGAGTAGATTACAATGAAACTTATTCACCAGTTGTTCGATACACATCCATACGATTTCTGATAGCAATGGCTGCAAAACTTAATCTCGATATTGATCATATGGATGCAGTCACCGCATTTTTGCAAGGCGATTTAGAAGAAGCAATTTATATGATACAACCTGAGGGTTATAACAATGGAACCAAAGTTTGCAAATTGAAAAAGGCGATTTATGGTTTGAAACAAGCCAGTAGAATATGGAACATTAAATTAGATAGTGTACTATCTAAAATTGGTTTTAAAAGATCTAAAGTAGATCCGTGTATTTACTACAATCTAATTAGATCAAAAATAATAATTTTGGCTATCTATGTTGATGATTTACTTCTTTTTAGTAATTGCTCAAACTTAAAAAGGCAAATAAAAATTGAACTAAATAAGCATTTTAAGATGAAAGATCTTGGTGAAGCCAAATCATGTTTGGGAATAAATATTACCCGTGACAGAGATCAACACAAAATTTGCATTGATCAAGAACAATATATCAATGAAATTTTGAGCAGATTCAATATGTCCGAGTGTAATTCCGTTACAACACCATGCGATATCAACACAAAATTGACAACAGAAATGTCTCCGAAAAATTTAGAAGAAATCGAAGAAATGAAAGATATACCATATCAACAAGCTGTTGGTAGCATTTTGTACGCCGCACAATGTACAAGGCCGGATATTGCATATGCAGTCAGTATGGTTAGTCGTTTCAATAACAATCCTGGACAACATCACTGGAATGCTGTGAAGAGAATACTTCGTTATTTAAAAGGTACATCGAATAGAAAACTCGAATTTTCCAAACAATCTAATTCCAATCTCATTGGATACTGTGATGCCGATTGGGCGAGTGATGTTGATGAGAGACGATCCGTTACAGGATATGTATTCATGATGCAAGGAGGTCCAATTTCGTGGAATTGTAAAAAGCAACAAACCGTTGCCCTGTCGACAACCGAAGCCGAATATATGGCATTGTCAGCTGCAACTCAAGAAGCGATGTGGTTTAAACATCTTGAAAGTGAATTTAAAAATGATTCACAAGCAATCAACATCTTCTGTGATAACAAAGGCGCTCTGGATCTTGCTAAAACAAATGGGTATCACGCACGTACAAAGCACATAGATATACGACATCATTTTGTACGAGAGTGTGTTGAAAACAATCATATTAAGATTACATCAGTCACAACAGATCAGATGGTTGCCGATATCTTAACCAAAGGTTTATCTGGTGATAAACACTCAACCTGCTGTATTGGACTTGGTTTAACAAAATAAATATTTGTTCTAGTGGGAGTGTTGGTAATAGAACAATTATCAGTGTAAACTGTAATTCTGTTTGTAACAGTGTAATATGTACATGTCAAATTATAGTTCAGTGTATTATACTATGTCAATAAAATGTTTGATACTTACTGTGTTGTAATATATATAATACAAAACGTGTATATTATTTCTCTCTGAACAATTAAATTCCCACACATTCTCATTTTCAGCTGCGATTCGTCGCTGTTTGCAGCTATTTGAACCACCTCTTTTACATTGCTCACTTCGTACTGGACCTGAACTTGTTTCGTTTTTAACTTTCGGCGTTTGTTCAAACGTCTGCGTCGGTTGACGTTTCTTTCCGTCATCTGTTTGGATGATGGTTCTGGATTTTCATCTGCACTGCATAGTTTCTCATCGCTGCCAATATCTGTTGACTCTGCCTTATTCACAAGTAGTGGCATCTGAACATTATTAACCTTTAGGATCCCACATCCAAAATCGAAGACTAATCCCTTCGCCTTCATGAAGTCCATCCCTAAAATGACTTCATCCATAATGTCTGCCACTAGCACCTCTTGTTGATAGCAGTTGTTTCCCAATTTTATTTCAGCGATTCTTTTACCTTCTATTTCAGCGCATCCTCCAGTTACTGTTCGGAGTTTCAATCCATCTGATGGTTCCAAAACACCGTCAATTAAACCTTTGCGAACGAATGTTCGAGCTGAACCTGTATCCAGTGTCATGAAGCAACCTTTACCTTCAAGTTGTCCGTTGATACCCAAGCTTTCACCATTTACCGCAATTCTTGAAATTGGTATGTAGGCTGCATTCTCCTCACTTTGTGGCTTTACAGTTGCACCTTCAACAGACTTCCGTTGAATAGGAGAGTTTTTAGTTTTCCTGCACTCCCGTGCCATGTGACCCTCTTCGTCACATACCCAGCATCTGATGTCGCTTTCACTTCTGTGTGCCAATACTTCTCCTTTGATGTTCCCCTCTACATTCCTTTTTCTGCATCCACCAGATGGCATACACATCCTCTGTACCATCTCATATTGCATTGCGTATGCGACTGTTTCATGGAAAGTCGCCTTAGGTGTAGTCATTACTTTGATTCTGGTTTCTGGATCTCGGATACCATCAATGAAGGCCTCGATCTTCATCTTCTCCATGAAATATGGTGGTGTATTTGAGTGTGCTAAATGAACAAGCCGCTCCACTGCCGAGGAATAGTCCTGCAAGCTTTCTCCGTTGCGTTGCAAGCGACCTTTTAACTCGATTTTGTATAACTCCTTTTTATGGTCGCTGCCATATTTACGTTCCAACGCATTCATCACCTCAGCATAACTTTTCCGGTCATTTTCTGGTACTGCCTGTAATGCTTCAGCTGCTTGCCCCTTTAGAGCAACTATCAATGCAGCAAGACGATTTTCGGCGTTCCAAACATTCTGATCTGCCGCCGTTTAAAACTGGAATTTAAAGATTCCGAACGATGTTGTTCCATCGTATGATGGTGGTTTTAATTTGATGTTTGCTACTTGATGTACCACCTGGGAAGTAACTTTAGTCGTCTCAACATCCTGTAACTGTTTTTCGAAATCATCAACTTTGGAAAGTACCTTTTTGTTTTCGTCAAGCTCTTTTTGTTCTAATTCTTGGATATCGTTTTGAATCTTCTCGACCTTTCCATCGAATGCCGTTGACATTTGTAGAAGTTTCTCATCCATAATTTGTTTGACTTCATCGCGACTGATAGCAATATTTGTGTTTATTGCTTCTAACTGTTGATTGATGTTACTGATTTCTTCTTTATTTGCAGCCAATTGTTGGTTGATGTTGCAACTAATTTCTTCCTTAGTAGCAGCCATTTGTTGATTGATGTTGCAGCTTTGTTGATCAAATTTTTGATTCAGCTCGTATATTTGAGTTTACGACATCCAATTTCTGATTCATATTCAAATTCATCTGTTGCATCATAGCCATTAACTGCGTAAAATCACAATTTGCAGGTGGCAATGAAGATGTTGTTTCCGCAACAAAACTTTTCTCCTCATCAGCTGCTATTGAATCAGCATTTGTACTAATCACTCCAAACTGGTAACTTTCCACAACTACTCCACTAGCTTCCATAGCTTCTCGAAGCCGTATCGTCAATTCAGTTTTGTTGCCGGTTGTTGCCAATCCACGTTGTTCTAGTTCTTTCTTTAACTCAAGAACCTTCAAATCACTTAATAAAACCATTATTAACAGCTAACTAATCCGCCGATGTCACCAATGTTACGTTTTTCCAACCTTACTTCGAATTGGCCTTACTCTCAATTCGATAAACGTAATTCCCAATCTCTTCCTGAGTTCGATCACTGATTAGTAAGCACAAACACCAGGTTTTATTAAGTATTCAACACCTTAACTGTTTCACAACAACAGGAAAACAATACAGCAAACAATATTCCTAACTAGAACATTCTTTCAACAGCTCCAGAAACTCCAACGGTTTATTGTAGAAATTTCCAGTAATAACAACGTTAAAATAATACACAAAATATTTCTATTCAATAACACTTATAACTTTATTACACTTATAACTTTACACAAAATCTAATTTAAAGATCACTTTTATAATTTTTAACTTCACAATCGCAGGTTTAAAATAAAACTAATTTTAAAACTACAAGAGGTAATTTTCTTATATACCTTCTGCAATACTTCTAGATAATTCGACATCACTTTCCAGAAACCTTGAGAAAATATTAGAATATTCGATTATTTTACGTTATGTTGATTTGATTCATAAAATCGTTTATGTTGACCCTATTTCTAAGAAGAGACAACAACAACAATATCCATTTCATTAATTTGTTTGTTGTGTTTTGTTGATTTTATTTTCCTGGAAGTGACCGTAATCGTCTAGATTTTTCTGAATCGTAACAATACGTAGCAAATTAGATACTGCTGTAAACTTAGTATAAGTGACAAAAAAGTGATGTTTTCGCCCTGGGAGGATCGGTTTTGACAACAGGGGGTTGATTCTGATCGGTTTTGACAACTGTTATTTAAAACTCGTTTAAAATCCTGTTAAAATAAAATTTGTTTTTACTTGATTCGCACAACACAAAAACGAAAAACGTTTGTCTGAAATTATTTCATACAATTTAAATATTTTGAAGTTTGGATATATTTAATAAAATTTGAATTTAATTTTTATGTGTTAAAGAGACTTGAAAGTGAAATTAATTATAAATAAAGTGAAATTATAATATAAAAAATATATAAACTATATAAAAATCTATTTAAGTGAAGTGAATCTATTTGAGTTGATAAACGAATTCATTAAAGTGTAAGTTTTTTCATTTTTCAAAGTGTTTAATATTTCACTTTCACAGATTCACCAATTAATTTCACTTAAAATATAGTTTATATATTATAATTTCACTTTATTTAATTAATTTCACTTAATTTCACTTAAAATAAAAATTTTAGCAAACAAAAAGTTAGGTTAACAATACGAATTTTGTAAACAAATAATTTAACTCGTCCTATTTTGGTTGAATTAAAATTTGGTTAAATAATTATTAAAATATTGTTTAAATTGTAGAGAAATCTAAATTTAACGAAAACTTAACGAAAATGTTGCCAGGTGGAAAAATCTGTTTTGGAGAATTGTTAAAAATGTTTTAAAAATAGGTTAAAATTTGATTTAAAAGATGTTAAACCGATCAGAATCGACCTCCTGATCGGTTTTCACATCTTTTAAATCAAATTTTGACCTATTTTTAAAACTCTCCAAAACATATTTTTCCACTTGGCAATATTTTCGTTAAATTTAGATGTCTCTACAATTTAAGCTGACTCTCCATTAGTCTTTTTCATCTTTTTTTCTAGCCAAAATAGAACGAGAAACCATGATTAATTTTCTAAAAAGAGAGTAAGACGAACATCACAATTTTTCATGGAAAAAATATTTTATAGGATTGGAATTGTGACATTTCACCATTATTTTTAATAAACATCTAATTTTATTATATATTTTTAACAATGTCGTATCCAATATAGACTATACAATAATTTTAAATATATTTTTTCAGTGTACAAGTCGTCTTTTTCCATAAAAAAGTCTTGCTCCATAGCAAGAAGTCTTGCTCATAAAAAAGTCTTGCTCTTTTTATAGTATATCACTTTTTTTAAAATAAAAAGTCAAGCTGACTCTCCATTTGTCTTTTTCGTCTTTTTCGTCTTTTTTTCTAGCCAAAATAGAACGAGAAACAATGATTAATTTTCTAAAGAGAGAGGAAGACGAATATCACAATTTTTCGTGCAAAAAATATTTTATATGTGCGAACTCACTCTTTGTGCGAACTCACAAATATTTGAAAGAACAAAGTTTTTGGTGAAATATATAAATATAATATAAATATATATATATATATATATATATATATATATATATATATATATATATATATATATATATATATATATATATATATATATATATATATATATATATATATATATTTATATATATATATATATATATATATATATATATATACATATATATATATATATATATATATATATATATATATATATATATATATATATATACATATATATATATATATATATATATATATATATATATATATATATATATATATATATATATATATATATATATATATATATATATATATATATATATATATATATATATATATATATATATATATTTATATATATATATATATATATATATATATATATATATATATATATATATATATATATATATATATATATATATATATATATATATATATATATATATATATATATATATATATATTATTATTATTATTATTTATTATTATTATTATTTATAATTATTATCACTTAACCTTGACAAATCATCACTATTACTATTTTAACATTATAGATATAGATATATATATATATATATATATACATAAATACATTTGTAATAACATATTTCTATATAAAACATCTATCAATTATTAGAAGCAACACAAAAATAAATTTATTAAGCACTACAATTACTTTTATTTTAATAGCATTTGTTATGCTAGTCCTTTGTCCGTGACCAAGATCAGAGAGACAGTAGTGTACGATTACGTAAGTACGAGTACGATTTGACAACAAAGCTATTTTGCAAAAGCATATATAGTGGGAACAGAAGCAGTAATTAAAGATATAGCGATACATTTATGTATTTGCATGCATGAGTTTTCTAACTCGTGGAGGAGTAATAAAAAGGAAATATAGTAGGTAAAGCAAAGGACTAGATGAAACATAATACTAAGAATTCAATACAATAGAGCTAAACTATTAATTTCAGAAGCTTTTCAGGATCGTTTTGTTCAAACAACCAATCTTTCACATTTTTAAAGAACTCTTTGAAAATATTGCATTGTCGAACATGTAATGGTAGTTGGTTGAAAATAAATAGGCCTACCGATAAATAATATCGACGAAAATGTTCTGTTCTAGATCGTGGTACAGTACACAGGAATTGATTATTAGACCGGGCATTGTAACTAATAAGTGTTTTGATAAGTCTGTTGCCGCTACGATTAAAAAACATTTTTAGGACTTTAAAGTAGTATAGATGACGTAAAGGAAGAATACAATTGTTGATGAAAAGAGGCCAAGATGATGTTAAACGAGATTTAAAATTTAATAGACGTAAAAAATGTTTTTGAAGTATCACAATGGGTTTAATTGTATTTTCATATGCACCACCCCAACACGCAATCCCGTATTCAAGCTTAGAGTGGACAAGAGAAAAATAAATGTTCTTTAAGACCTTATGAGGACATAAATTCCTCGCCAAATAAAATTTACGTAAAACAGCACAAAGATACTTAGACATGTTTATTGACTGACGTTTCCAATTAAGGTTGCGATCAATGTATACACCCAAATATTTAAATTCGTTTACACATTCAATATCAAAGCATGTATCCAAACATTGTATTTTTCTACAGCCAGCAACATATATGATACTTAATTTTAATTATATCCGTTTCATGTGCTCCACAAATCTGAAAAACCATAGTTTTTGTTTTCTCACTAACAATCAAACCATGTGAGTTAAGCCATACGGCCAGCAAATCCAAGTCTTCATTTATTTGGACATTAATTGAACTAAAGTCGTTGCTGGAATATACGAAGGCCATATCATCTGCAAACGCAACAATTTTACCATGAAATTTGACACTAAAGATTGAATTCAAATAAATTAGAAAAAACAAAGGTCCAAGAACAGACCCCTGCGGAACGCCTCTTTTTAAAGGTTTTAAATTACTAAATGTTTGGTTAACTTTCACGCATTGCTGTCGATTTGAGAAGTACGAACTAAGCCAATCAGAACTAATACCACGAAAACCTGTTAAATATAAAATTTCAAGCAACAAAGCTGGATCAACTAGGTCAAATGCTTTTTTAATATCGACAAAGACTTCTGCACATTTTAAATCTGCATTAAGTGATGTGTAAACCTTATTTAAAAATTCAATTAAGGCTGATTCGGTATTCAAATTATTCCTAAACCCAAATTGTGAATTGCTAAAATATGACAAATCGTTCAAGAAGCTGAGCATTCTGGATTTCATTAATTTTTCTAAAATTTTAGACAACACTGGAAGAAGCGAAATGGGACGGTAATTACTTTCCAATAAGCAATCACCATTCTTAAACAGAGGAATTACTATCGCAGTTTTTAAGCGATCAGGTACGATTCCACAACTAAAACTTAAGTTGAACAAGTATGCCAGCACATCAACAATGTAAATACAAATCTTTTTTACGAGTAAGTTACTTAGGCCATCTATGTCAGAAGATGTTTTATTTTCGAGTCCATTCACGATATTGCAGAGCTCTATTGGTGAAGTCGGGGTCAAAAAAAAAGTTTTATTTATTGGTTTCACGTTACTAGGGAATCTAGCCTCACAACCAGTTTCGCCTTCTAAAGTAGTTGCTACGTTTACAAAATGCGAATTAAAACTATTTGCAATTTCTAGTGGATTAGTAAGAAGTACACCATGTGCAGACCGTATACTGCCGAAGAAATCATTTCGCTGGGAATTACCTTGAATAATATCATTAACCAACCTCCAGTTTCTCTTTAGATCATTCCCATTTTCCCTAAACTTAGATAAATAGTACCGTTCTTTCTCTTTAGCTGTATCCACTTTAATTTCTTTGCAAAGTACTTTTATAGATAACTGGAGATTTGCATTAAGAGGAGAACGTTTAAATTTTTTGGACAAGCTATTTTTTAGATTAATTTTTTTAACTAGCATATCAGAAATCCAAGGCTTTAACCTTTTACGTTTGTTTGCATAAGCTTTGTTGCACGTATGCAAATTCACATAGGTTTTAAGTATGTTCATAAAAATTTCAAAAGCATTGTTTGGATTACACTCATTGTAGACGTCGTACCACGTTTCGCTATCCAAATCTCTATTCAGGGCGCTATAATTTACCTTTTTTGACAGACTGTGACTTGGTATCTCTAATAGAAAAGCCAGTGTCGAAATACAGAGTTCCCATAATCGTACGATGGTCAGTTATTCCAGTGTTCAGAACATTCACGGAAAGATTGCAAACAGCAGATAATCTTGAAAAAACATGGTCTAAGCATGTACCGGGTTTACATTTGACTCCAGTCCAAACAAGGACATTAAAAACCAATACTCATCACATAAATGACTACTGTCTAAAATATTGATGTTTAAGTCACCCAAAATGACTAGATTTTTACATTTGATTTTATTCAAAAAGGGCATCATGTCGCTTACAAAAACACTAATCGAGCAGCAATGCAAGCGGTAAACACAAACAAAAACAAAACTCTTGCCATCTACAATCGTATCAATTTTCATTATGTCAGCCGATTTAAAACTAGTCGCAGTTGCTTCACATTTAACACCTGCACGAGAAAACACAATAACACCGCCAGACTTATAACTATTATTGCAGTTGGCATGCGATACATAATTGCTTATGGTATACCCTTTCAGTTCATGGTCGAAAATAAATACTTCTGTTAAAAAAATAAAAAGAGGATAATCCTCCAGAGCACATAACTCTGCTAAAAAATGATCAAAATTTGTTCGCATGCTTCTAATATTTTGAACAACGAAAGTAAATTTTGCGTTTTCTGAGGGAAAAACATAATTATTAATTTTAAGATTACTCATTATATAATAAACTTATCTATTTATGGCTAAATGTGCGTATTGTCCTGTTTTTTTGTTGCCTCAATACTCTTAAATAAGTAGAACATTGGTTGCTCTTCGTATCATGATTTACATCCAAATTTAATTTTAAATTTTCATTCGCCCGCTTACAGTTTAAACAACTTGAACCCGTACTTTTACAAACATTTGAAAGATGGTTTTTATCTCCACATTTATAGCAACACGCCCCAATAGAACAGTGCTGTGCTTTATGGTTGAAACCCCAACACTTTAGACACTTCATTACATTAAAATGTTCATACACTTTGCATCTAGACCACTCCACATTAAGTTTGCCACATGCCATGATTTGGTTAAATGCATCACCATCAATTTCGATAATTGCATTAAATAAATTTTTGTTTTTAAATGATTCATACACTCTATGGCATTTTAACTCCCTGAACATAAAATCGTTTTTAACTATCTCCGCTGATTCCTTATTAGAACAATTAATAACCACTCCAATGTTGTTTTTTAATTCGTTGATGTTGTCAATTTTTACAGACAGATCAGCTGGGTTAATACTCTTTTTTATCTCATTTTTTGTGATGCCATTTGATTGTTCTTTCTTTTCGTTTTTAGGTATAATATAAACCGGTAATTTCAAACAATCTGCATATGAAATTCGCTTGACATTGTCTTTTAAACTCCTCATATCATCATTTGCTTTTAATTTAATTATTGAATCAGTTATATCATGAATTTTGTCCACAACCATGTTCAATTTAGTTTCCACATTTTTTCCAATATTCATGAATGACACTGAAATTATCTTTAAGCCATTCAAACTTGTTTTTTTTTGCAATCCTCACAAATAAAATTTATGTAATGATTTTTTCTCATTAAATCCACATCGTATTCCGTTAATTGAACACATGCTTTGTGAAATTTTTTGTTGCAAAAACCAACGCAACTAATGTCTAACTGTTTATCTTTTTTGGATTTATTACACTTAGCACAATCCATAATAGAAAAGTTTATAATTTATAAATTAAATATTCACTAAAGCCATAACTTAAATTTTCACAAAATATTACAGAGAAAAAAAAAGTCCAAGCGGCACGTATATCCGCTAGAAATAGGTAGATTTCGAGATCAGACAGTTTTGTGTGCCAGTAGAATCTTATGTATCAGATTAGTTTAAACAAAACAAACTAATTTCAAACAGATATCGAACAAATTTTAAAAAGAAAATTAGCTACCTACAAGCAAAATTATATTTATCCAATTTTGCAACAAACAAATATCAAATCTACCACAGAACATGTGTGTGACAATTTATGACACAAACCTACTCTATATCATATGTCGTGCAATTACTGCAAAATATCAAAAAAGTTTATTTCTAAGAAAAAAAAAATAATTTTTTCTATTCAAATCTTTTATTTTTTTGACTGTTATAAGGTTGACATTGACTGTTATAAGGTTTTTGGAAATTGTAGTTGGGGATTGCTGCAAACTTTTTTGTTGAAGCCAACAAGTCAAAAACCTCTAACTGCAGAGGTTTATAAATATAAGAAATGGATTAAAATATTTTCACAGATTCTAAATTTATGAAGATTTTAAAAATATTAGTATCCAAACGGCCGTTATAACGGATTAAAAAAACCACTTTTTTTCTAGTATAAAGCCTATAGTTCCTTAACCATGTGTCAGATTTTTTTGATTTACGAACTTGTCCAAGATATTAATAAAACACACATTTTTCAGAAAGGTTTTTTGGTCTGGCTCCACAAATGCAACCGTGAGAGCGCCGGTTGGTTCAAACGCATTTTGTGTTTTACAAGCTTTTTTGTTGGAGCCGCTCACTCAGAAACCTCCAACCGCAGAGATCTTTTTTTTGAAAGAAACTGATTAAAAAGGTTTCAAAGATTCTAAATTTATGAAGTTTTTAAAAATATTAGAATCCAAACGGCCGTTATAACGGATCTAAAAAACATAGTTTTTTTTCTAGTATAAAGCTTCTAGTTTCTTAACCATGTGTTGGATTGGGCTGATTTACGAACTTGTCCAAGATATTAATAAAACGCACATGTTTAGAAAAGGTTTTTTGATCTGGCCTTATAAATGCGACCGTGAGAGTGCCGGTTGTTTAAAAAAAAAATTTATTTTTGCAAACTTTTTTGTTGGAGTCGCTCACTCAGGAACCTCTAACTGCAGAGGTCTAGATTTAAAACAAATTGATAAAAAAGATTCCAAAGATTATAAATTTGTTAAATTTTTTGAAATATTAGTATCCAAACGGCCGTTATAACGGTTTTAAAAAATCAATTTTTTTCAGAAAAAAGCCTCTAGTTTCTTTACCACGTGTCGGATTTTGCTGATTCACGAACTTGTCCAAGATATTATTAAAACACACAAGTACAGAAAATTATTTTGATCTACCTCAACAAATGCGACCGTGAGAGTGCCGGTCGTTTTCGTTATATCTCATATCGTTTATATATATATATATATATATATATAATATATATATAAATTTTTTTTTTTTTTTGTTTTTTTGTCTCCGCTTATCATATATAGTCGTTTGGCACAAAAATTTTTCCGAAATTCCGAGATGAAGCCCATTGCAATAGGTAGATTTTTATATGAAATCTACCTAAAAAAGCTCAAAGAATTAATTTCCTTCAAAATTTTAATGTTAAATCTTAAATTTCAATGCTAATAATGCAAAATGAAAAAAGTAAAATTTTACGAAGAAAAATAAAATGCGTCTATACTCTTTAACCACATTTTGATAACCACATTTTGATTATATATATATATATATATATATATATATATATATATATATATATATATATATATATATAATATATATATATATATATATATATATATATATATATATATATATATATATATATATATATATATATATATATATAGATATATATATATATATATATATATATATATATATATATATATATATATATATATATATATATATATATATATATATATAATCAAAATGTGGTTATCAAAATGTGGTTAAAGAGAATAGACGCATTTTATTTTTCTTCGTAAAATTTTACTTTTTTCATTTTGCATTATTAGCATTGAAATTTAAGATTTAACATTAAAATTTTGAAGGAAATTAATTCTTTGAGCTTTTTTTTTCTCTGTAATATTTTGTGAAAATTTAAGTTATGGCTTTAGTGAATATTTAATTTATAAATTATAAACTTTTCTATTATGGATTGTGCTAAGTGTAATAAATCCAAAAAAGATAAACAGTTAGACATTAGTTGCGTTGGTTTTTGCAACAAAAAATTTCACAAAGCATGTGTTCAATTAACGGAATACGATGTGGATTTAATGAGAAAAAATCATTACATAAATTTTATTTGTGAGGATTGCAAAAAAAACAAGTTTGAATGGCTTAAAGATAATTTCAGTGTCATTCATGAATATTGGAAAAAATGTGGAAACTAAATTGAACATGGTTGTGGACAAAATTCATGATATAACTGATTCAATAATTAAATTAAAAGCAAATGATGATATAAGGAGTTTAAAAGACAATGTCAAGCGAATTTCATATGCAGATTGTTTGAAATTACCGGTTTATATTATACCTAAAAACGAAAAGAAAGAACAATCAAATGCCATCACAAAAAATGAGATAAAAAAGAGTATTAACCCAGCTGATCTGTCTGTAAAAATTGACAACATCAACGAATTAAAAAACAACATTGGAGTGGTTATTAATTGTTCTAATAAGGAATCAGCGGAGCTAGTTAAAAACGATTTTATGTTCAGGGAGTTAAAATGCCATAGAGTGTATGAATCATTTAAAAACAAAAATTTATTTAATGCAATTATCGAAATTGATGGTGATGCATTTAACCAAATCATGGCATGTGGCAAACTTAATGTGGAGTGGTCTAGATGCAAAGTGTATGAACATTTTAATGTAATGAAGTGTCTAAAGTGTTGGGGTTTCAACCATAAAGCACAGCACTGTTCTATTGGGGCGTGTTGCTATAAATGTGGAGATAAAAACCATCTTTCAAATGTTTGTAAAAGTACGGGTTCAAGTTGTTTAAACTGTAAGCGGGCGAATGAAAATTTAAAATTAAATTTGGATGTAAATCATGATACGAAGAGCAACCAATGTCCTACTTATTTAAGAGTATTGAGGCAACAAAAAAACAGGACAATACGCACATTTAGCCATAAATAGATAAGTTTATTATATAATGAGTAATCTTAAAATTAATAATTATGTTTTTCCCTCAGAAAACTCAAAATTTACTTTCGTTGTTCAAAATATTAGAAGCATGCGAACAAATTTTGATCATTTTTTAGCAGAGTTATGTGCTCTGGAGGATTATCCTCTTTTTATTTTTTTAACAGAAGTATTTATTTTCGACCATGAACTGAAAGGGTATACCATAAGCAATTATGTATCGCATGCCAACTGCAATAATAGTTATAAGTCTGGCGGTGTTATTGTGTTTTCTCGTGCAGGTGTTAAATGTGAAGCAACTGCGACTAGTTTTAAATCGGCTGACATAATGAAAATTGATACGATTGTAGATGGCAAGAGTTTTGTTTTTGTTTGTGTTTACCGCTTGCATTGCTGCTCGATTAGTGTTTTTGTAAGCGACATGATGCCCTTTTTGAATAAAATCAAATGTAAAAATCTAGTCATTTTGGGTGACTTAAACATCAATATTTTAGACAGTAGTCATTTATGTGATGAGTATTGGTTTTTAATGTCCTTGTTTGGACTGGAGTCAAATGTAAACCCGGTACATGCTTAGACCATGTTTTTTCAAGATTATCTGCTGTTTGCAATCTTTCCGTGAATGTTCTGAACACTGGAATAACTGACCATCGTACGATTATGGGAACTCTGTATTTCGACACTGGCTTTTCTATTAGAGATACCAAGTCACAGTCTGTCAAAAAAGGTAAATTATAGCGCCCTGAATAGAGATTTGGATAGCGAAACGTGGTACGACGTCTACAATGAGTGTAATCCAAACAATGCTTTTGAAATTTTTATGAACATACTTAAAACCTATGTGAATTTGCATACGTGCAACAAAGCTTATGCAAACAAACGTAAAAGGTTAAAGCCTTGAATTTCTGATATGCTAGTTAAAAAAATTAATCTAAAAAATAGCTTGTCCAAAAAATTTAAACGTTCTCCTCTTAATGCAAATCTCCAGTTATCTATAAAAGTACTTTGCAAAGAAATTAAAGTGGATACAGCTAAAGAGAAAGAACGGTACTATTTATCTAAGTTTAGGGAAAATGGGAATGATCTAAAGAGAAACTGGAGGTTGGTTAATGATATTATTCAAGGTAATTCCCAGCGAAATGATTTCTTCGGCAGTATACGGTCTGCACATGGTGT